>VXAC01002721.1:568836-913261 GCA_013399225.1 Rhipidura dahli | reverse complement strand
CCCCCACCCCGTGCAAGACCTTTTGGTTCACTAAAGCAGGAATTAAAAGCAAAAGAAACATCTTAATTTGTGTTTTGCTGTGACCATACAGAGTAATCAGGTTTAAAAATGAACCATGTGCATTCCTCAAGTGTTATGTTTAAACAACCAGTGCTCCAAAAGGCATTAATTATCAGGGTTAGGTGAAACTGTCATCATGGACCAGCACAGCCCCTCAAGGGTCAAGGCTGCTTGGCAAGTGTGAGAAAAGCCACTGCTGTGTGCCAGAGATGAGTCTGTAACACAGAAGAAAACTAGGCACAGCTGGACAAACTTATCTTTTTGTGGTGGGTCTGTGCCCAAATGTTTGAATGGATGACAGCCCTGGAGATGCTTCAAGGAAAGGAAAAAGGAAATCAAGAATAATTGCCTTGAGGTTTCGCTACCTACTCAGCACTTCCTCACCTGAGCTAAGCCAGTAATGTCTGGAGAAACTGCATAGGACAGAGTGAGGCTGATTTACACCAGGCACAAAGCTGGCTATTAAAATCTTTGTGTCCTAGAAAATGCTTTCTCTTAACTAGCTCAATTTACGCAGACAGGTGAGTGTATCAGGGTAGAGAGTAGATGTAGGAAAGCAGCAACGAGCCCCAACTGGCTTCTAACAGCAGCATTATCTTAATAGTTATTAAATGAGGTGAAAATAAGCTGAGGGGAAGCATGAGAGGAAAATTCAGGGGCAAGTGGCAGAGCTCAGTGAGCTGCATCATTAAGATGCTGCAAGAGATAGAGGACAAACATCTGCAGATCACAAACGCATTTGCCAGCTCAGAACTGCAGAGAAGTTTGCCAGTTTCTCTCCTCTCCCATGCTCAGACAGAGTTCCTTTAAAATAAAATAATTATAAAACCTTCCAAAAAGACCAGTGCAAAAGAAAATCTACCCCAAGGCCTTGCTTAGGTAGAGCTATACCTTTTAACAGCTTAACAATGATGTAGTCTGGTGGACAATTACATTCTGTGCTTAAGGAAAACTCTTATGCTACAAAGGAGCCTCAAAAAAAAAACCCCCAAAAAAACAACAGCAACAGAAAACCACCAAACAAGATCCAATTTTCAGGATTTCCAAGTGGCAAAAGAAATTGAGTGGATAATATGTATTTTTACAAATCCATTTTCCTCTCTCTTATTTGTTTTATCCTTAGTGTGCAATTTAGATGTGTCTAGTAGATAGCAAGGCTGCATGAGAGCACTGCTACAGAAGGCTTCTGAGTGGGCTAAGTGCTTAAGTCCTTGAGCACTAAGTGCTGCTGAGTTCTGCAATTGGGCTGACAAGGTTGGTACCATTAACTCAAATCATTTGTCCCATGGCATTTTAGGCAAAGTTCCCTTTGGAAGCTCTCTGGCTCTTTTTTTTTACCCCAAGACTCCAGTCTCAGAGAAAAGCCTGTGTCTTCCTTGCTGGTTTTGCAGATGAGTGAGTCCTTGCCCCATGCATGTGTGCTTGCAGCAGGTCACCAGGATTTATGGTGTGATCCTTGTCCATCTTTCCTATGTCTCTCTCCTAAGTTAGATCAGGACATTCATACAAAGGAACAACCTACTCTTGTTGGATAGTAATTTCACTTCACTGCATAGGTCACTCACAGTGCCCCTGTCACTACTACACAGCAATATTTGCACATTAAATACACACCAGCAGCCCTTCTGTTTCAGCTCAGGAACCAGTTCCAAGAGATGTGGTCATCTCTGAGCCCTGGGGAGCAGGGAGGAAGGCAAGTGTGTGGTGTGCACAAAATGCATGGCTCAAGGGGTTTTGTTGCCTGGAGTTTCTTGTCTTTAAACTTCACCTGGTCAGAGAAGCTGCTTCACCCAGTGGTGGGGTGAAGGTGGGAGAAGAGAGGCAACCTCCAGATCTTAATCAGCCCTTTTCACCCTTTGCTCTGGATGGCATACCTGAAAGTATGGCAAAGAAACCCTCTGCTCTGACTTAGACCATCCTGTTGGCTTTCAGTAGAAAGTTGTGTCCATTCCTTCCCCAAAGGAACGTGCCAACCCTTCCCAGAGGGGGTCCCTTGTGCTAGCACCGTAAGAGGAGAAGGCACACAGGGCCTGCTGTGGGGGGAAAAGTGTAATCCAGGTACAACCAGTGGCCATTCTGCACCTTCCAGCTGACCCATGGTCTGAACATCCCCACAGGATGGGCTGTGCTCTCAAAAGTTGTCTTCAACAGAGGTGATTTGCACTCTGGGAAAAGCCTGAAGCACAATGCTCTGGGAGTGTGTTTCGAACAGCCTCTGAAGACACCACTGCAAACCAAGACTTTGCCAATGTCAAAGTCCAAGCTGAACTCAGTTTGCACAGCCTCTTGGTACAGGATGGGATTTGCCAAATCAGACACCCAACTGTGTGAATTAGCATGACTGAATTCCATCTACACATATGGGCATTTTTCTGTTATGAACATCCAGCTTCTTTTTCTCTCTCTGCAATTAGCTGGGAACAATCAGTCTTCCTGATGGCCCTCTAAAAACTGAAAAGATCAAATATAGTCAAACTGTTTCAAAAATTGCATGTCCTTAGGAACAACAGTGAGAGGTTATGACACTGCTGTAGAGCTTGCAGTCAGCTGGTGTGAAAGCAGGTTGTTTTAAAGGACTTGGAGCTGCCTACTAACAATGAGTAAGAAGTCTTGGGGAGATGGGACTGGAGGTGGGCCAGAAAAAGAAGAGAAAGACTCTAAGCAAAAGCATTTTCACTCCCTCACTTGTGAGAAAGGGGCTGACAGCAATGATTCAAAAATGTCAGCAAGGTAGAGTGCTTTAAAAGTGCTTTCAAAATGTTTCTTAACAGTGATTCTTCCAATCTCTAGAATTATTGTGGTCTGCTTTTAACAGGTGGGGTGCAGTGAAAGTGTTTAAAATATCCCAGGAAAGCATTTAAACACACACAAAATTTTAAGCCAAGATGAGACTATAGTGAAGTCTGTGGGGCACATTTGTGCTACTCAGTGGTGCAGAGACTCAAGGTTTCTGCAGAAAAGTTGTCAAAGTATTATGGAAAAGCAAATTCTGTTCTATGCAGACTAATTCTAATTTGTAACTTGATACTTCATGAGAAGGGCTCCCATGTTCTTTTCTAGGGATCTGACTCATTGTAGGGGAGTTGAAAATTGTGTGTCACTTGTGAAGGATAAATTTCTGTGGCCATATTTGAAAACCACTTTGCATGAGCACTTCTGCTTCAGTCCTGAAGAAGGCCCTGTTTGATTTTTCAAAGAAACTATAGTGGTTTCATAAAACCCATTCGTTTTTCCTACAAACCCAGTGTAATATGGGAATAACCTCTACTGCAGAGGAAAGAAAATTAGCATAAATATCCATGCATTTTATATATTGGAAAATATTTTGGTATTTACCCCAAGACTTGATATTTTCCTGAATGGACAAATTTGCTGTAGTTCCACCTATGGGGTGGGTGAGCTTGCAAGTGGAGGCTGAAAATGCCAAAGAGCTGCCTCAGGAAATGGTGGCAGACAATGAGGGGCATTACAGTAAATGACTGCAAACAACCTGGCCAAGTGAAACCAGTCACTTCACAAAGCCAGGGCTGGGCACAGAGCCACAGGAACCAGACATGCTCCTGGATCACCTTGTGTGTCAATGGCAACAATAACAAAAAAAGGCCACCATTGGCAAGCACCTGGCACAGATTAAAAATATGGATCGGTTTTCAATTATTTTCAGGAAATTAACATTCAAAATGAGCTAGTTTGACTACATGCCATGGAAAGCCCAAATGCAATTCTAACCTAAATAAAAAAATCTGTGTCAATCTAAACAACAGGGAGGGGAAAGAAATCTGTCATGGTGGAATCTGTCAGAACCTCGGGGTTTTAATGACTGATCTGAATGGCTCTGGATAAAGGGATTAGCTGATTAATTTTCTTATTAGTTGATTACAGGGCCTTTTTAATATTATGGATTTACTAAACACAAAACCTTATCTTGACCCTTCATTTTTCATTATAAATATAAACTAAAGTCTGGTAAAGCTTGTGAGAGCATTTGCAGGGCTGTCAAACCATAAGGATTAACTTTGGGATGTGGGGGACAGAAAAAAGGAAGAGCTATTTTGTCAAAAAGGACAATCTACGAGACTAGATTTTTTTTTTTTAAAAATGATGGTTTTATTTGCAATCCAGTCTCGCGTGAAATTCTGGAATCCCCGATTGAACGAAAAAGAAAAGAAACAAGAGCCCAGGTACGACGGTGATTAGACCCCCAGGTCTGCCGGCTGGCAGCCTAAAAGCAACTCGTCCGGAGCTGAGCAAGAAGATGTTGAATTAAGAAAGATATCCTCGAAGAGGAGGAGGCCAATGCCCAGCCCAGCTTTAACCTGCCTGCTATCCAGGTGGCGAAGCTGCAGCCCTTCTCTCCCCAGTGAGCTCCTGAGGGAAAAAGAGCCCTGCCCCTAGGCGGGCAGGGACTTTTATAGGATTTCTGAGGGGGTGGATGTCTTAGGTGACCATTGGATGACCACTGTGATTGAGGACTCCCTCCTCGCCAATGGGATGACTCGGGTCTAGGGTAATTTGCATTGGCGGGAAGGGGTCCTCATTAGTATGCTGGTCACCTGCCCCCTCAAGTTAAGGGATGTCTATTTTTGGATCTTGTCTTTTAATATCAGGGGTTTAGGCTTGGCTCCTCTTTTCACATGAAATAGGATTAATAACTTTTTCAACAATAAACCGAATAAGCATAACATCAACTGGTGCATGAACACTGAACTGGGATGGGGCATAAATGGGTAACAAGATTAAAAATGCAGTGTAATACTCCCTATAATCATGAAAATTCACCAAGAGTTTTGTTCATATTTAACATATTTCTAGATGACAAAGAAGATTATTCCAGTATTCCCTTTCATCCCATTGTGCCAGAAAGAGGAAAATACAGTCAGGCCATGCTCTGCATCAAATTCTTCACATGAATTTCCATGCTCAGTGTAGTAATGAGACTTTCCACAAAAACCCTCACTAACGTTCCCTTTTTTTATCATCAGTTGGCTGATGATAAGAAATCCAGAACTGTCTAGGGAAAAGCACTGCACCGTGCAGCAGAGCTAAGATTGTTACCTAAGAAATACATTTGCTTTCTCTTTTTTGACCAAATGATTTACAGCTGAAGAGCTCATTTTACTTGTTTTTTCTGTGAAGCAGATAATATTCAATCACCTGCTGAGTTATAGTCTAAAAAACAGTTGGTCTTCATTATCCAGGGTGGTGAACTCAATTGTGTCATGCAAAGGAGCTGAACACCCATTGACTGCAGCAAGCTCAGTTCAGACAATGCTGGAAAATGGTCTTTGCTTTACAAGAATTGAAAAGTGATTAAACACTTGACTATTATAATGCATTCACATAAATTCCTGTCATGCTGCAGTCTCCCATTGCAAATACTTGTTTTGTCAATTATCTCAACTGGAATAACACAGGAATGGATCAGATGTGGCATATGAGGTTAACTTCTTTTATTTATTTTCAAAAAGCTTTAAACTAGCCTACTCATTTTTCTCTAAAAATTGCAAGTAGAATGTGTTCTTTCTCAATCAACTTTCAACCTTTGCACTCAGGTTTTCAGTGAATATTATTTCAGTTGAGGAACAGCAAGATATGAATGCAGCTCACAGCTACAGAAAGAATACGACATTTTTCCCTCATATGTCTTCCATCTCTTCCAGTGGACATTCATACTACCAGTGTTGTAGAATATGTTACTTTATGAAAAAGATATTGAAAGTATTTGTATCCCTTATCATGCACTATGGGTCCAATATTATGCAAGGGGATGAATTAAATATTGCATTTTGAGATATTATGCTGGCTCCTGGCAGGGTAGGATGTCTTAGGTGGTGTATATAATATACTATATACTACATATTGTGTATTACAACCATGGAATAAATTGTTGTTATTACTGTTTGCATAACTCTGTTCTGCACAGATCCTGTCTGACCTGCAAAAACTTCAGAGTAAGGACATTATTTGCTGATGTGATTGGAAGAGCACAGGTAAAACGAGCATCTTGTCATGGTGATTTTATTTGAAATGTCATGGATAGTATTCGCCAGAAAATGTCAGAAGGAGATGCACAGTATTTCTTCTGTGTGTTTTGCCCTAGGCCACATCTATGGAAGTGATCACTAGTGTATATGCAATTAATTTTTTTAAGGTTGGACAATTTGTAGTACTAGGGAGAAAACTGTTACCACTGAGGCACTAGGAGAGAAGACAAATGACTGACAGAAAGACAGCTCTTTTCCTGGCAGTGCAGGGCCACAGCCAGTGGCTGCTAACAGTCTCCAAACTACATAGGGAAGTACTGTCAACACAGTATCAAAGCAGTGTCTTCCGGGACAAAAGTATTTTATTTATGGGGATAAAAGAATCTCTTTTCTGTTAATATGGAAGAAGCAAGGACAACTAAATCAGAGCTCTGTTTTTAAAGAGAAAACTTCAGTCTGGAACCACCCAATAGTGCATGAAATCGGTAATTAAAAGAGGATAAAGTTATTTAAACCTTATGTTAACCCCAAACAGGCAGAACAAGTGGAGAGAGGGCACACATCTGAGCCCACAGTCTGTGCCTTTGTTAAAAGCAAAAATCATTAATCTGTTTTTAGTTGGGTCGAATATTTCTTGGTAATTCAGATATGTCTGTCCCATTTTCAAGAGCTACTTGGATGCTTGGATACTTCCATCCTTCTGAACATCAGAGGCACCGTGAGCTGGCTGATTAAGGTGGAATTTTCTCAAGGGCTGTCACTGATGTCTGGGCTTAGGCTGAGTTAGACTTGCATGTAAACTGCTGCTACTCTGAACTTTTTTTTTTGTTTTGTTTGATGATATATGAACAATAAATACTGTTGTTTCAATAATTTTGGTTGGCCACTGCATGCTGCTGATCCTCAAAGGGGAGCCACCAAACTTGCCAAGGGGTAAGAGCAGCTGGCAAACATGGAAAGTTTTAATTATCTTCTTGTTTAAGAGAAGGGGAATTATGCAATTAGTCATGGAAAGCATAAATGTGAGGCTGTTCTGGGCAGTCTACATGCAGAAACAAAAAAAAAAGGTAATTAACCCTACAGTTATATGGAGTGACATGAATTCCTGTAAGGGAGAAGACACACTTCTGACAACCAAGTCACTCACCTGACCCTCTCCATGTCATCCTGAAACCAAACAACCACCTCTTCTTCTGAGAAACTGTAAACAATCAGCCCTTTAAAAACAACAACATTTGGTTCACAGCTGCACTGCATTGACATTAACCTTCATATCATTTGTGTTGCTGGAGAAGGGCGTGGACTTGCTTTGAAATCAGTAGTCCCAAGCACCTTCTCCCCACAGAAAGCTCTGAAGGCAATAGAAGGGGGGCTGTAGTCCAGGGGCAGAGCCCACTGGCACAGCAGCTTTAGGATGGAGGTGATCAAGGAGTCGTAGAGAAAGTCATTCTGCCAGCACTCAGACTTTTAAAATGTCTTTATTCTCCTAATAAAAATAAAACAGTTGGAAAGTTCTGCCTGAAAACTAGGAGTGACGGAAAAGTGAAAGAGAAGACTATCAGTGTGATAGGACTTAAAAGACTTTTCTTTTTTTTTTTTTTTTTTTTTTTTGAGTTAAAAATTTTTGTTTCCTTCTGGGACTCCAGAAGGTGCAGATACAGGAAAAGCAGGGATATTTTTCTTCAGATTATGTAGGCTCTGGGGATAATAGTAATTAGTTCATCTACTGCTGAAATGCAAAGTGTCCTGGCTGGAACTCAGGCACACTGACTCACACCTTGGGGGAGATTAAGTATTGTTTTAATTCAAATCCCTACAGGGAAGACAGGTGGACAGAATGTAATTACTAGGACATCGAGGGTAACTGTCTAGCTCTGAAAAAGTGTATTATGCTCTATGATATCTGTGAGCAGACAGGATATTGTTTTTTCATTTGCAAGTTGGATGTCAAATAAATTCACTACTTTCTCAAGTGTCCTGTATACATCTGAAAAGGGCAATTTTTGGGATGAAGATTGACATTTCAGAGACAACTCTTGCTGTCATGTAGAGAAGCAATTACTAACCTGTGACAGGGATCGTCCTTGAATATCTCAAGACAGCAGCCCTCAAAATTTGTTGTATAAATCTTTATCCCAGTTTGTTTGAAGGGGTATATACTGGATTGTTTTATTCATGCCTCCTGCATCAGTGCAAGACTGAATTTTGTTATACCTAAATCATTCCTAGTAAATTTTAGCACAAGGGTCCAGCCTGGTTTTCACAGCTGAAGAACTTAATTTGTTCTGATTTATTATTGAAACAGCTCTTCTGTAGCAGAGAGTTTGATAAAAGTAGAATAAAAAAATGGGAAGGCAAGATCAGCTTATCAATCACAATTATGGTTTGTCAGATCCTACTGATGTTTGCAATATGTGTGGTGGCAGTTCTTCAGGAAGGTGAGCATGGAGTGGGAACATGCATGGTGCCCACCTTGGGGTGGCACAATTGTAGGAAGTGGGAAACAACCTAAAAGCAAACATTTGTTCTAAACATCAAAACATAAGAAGAACATATCCTTAGTGAATTTTCCCCATTTCTCAAAATTCTGTTTTGCATTACTGGGGATGGTGCACACCATTGAAAAGCAGTATCTTGACAGGAAGATATAATTTAACTTAAAAATCAGCCAACCATGTACCTAGAGGCACACACACAAGCACTTTGGACAGTGAAAAAAGTGGTGACTGTGACATCCCTTAAAGAAATAGACAAGAGGAAGTGGGTGTGTAGGGCCAGGCAAATCAAACTATTCCAAAGTTGCTGAAACAGGATCCCACAAATCTACAGCTTGATCAGTGATGAATCCAGTTAACAAGGACTCAGTCACATCTGTGGATAAGAAGAACAGGGCTCTTTGAAATCCAGTGGAAATTAAACAGCATTAAAATTATTTATGGAGATAAAAAATGCTTAAGACTGACAGATGATTTATGTCAGAATAGATGGCAAATTGGACCTGGATTTGAAAGGCATCCGTTCATTGTTACTTTGCTTATGTACACTTGGCTCTTTTAAGGAAGACAGTATACAATTTTTCAGTAGGTGACAGTCCAAGGGTAAAGGTGTATATGTGCAGAATAACTGGAAGGACTCAGAGTGGGTGAAGAAACTTAGAAATTGAAATATTTTAATGGAGGGGAGAAGCTGTTAATTCAGTATACTGTGAAACACCTCCAATTTCCACTACCTTATTTTATTAAGTAAAGGCTTTCTTTTCTATTTCAGTGATTAAAAGAAAAACTAACCCCAGTCAAATGGTCTGGAGGAAAAATGGCCTGATCTGCCATAAAAGTTACTGTGGTAAGACTGTCTCCCACAGGCTAGACAGCAAACCTGAGCAGCATGTGCACCTGGTGCTGAATGACAAAAAAGGGCTTATTTTAAAGTTAAAACTTTTCTCATGTGAAAGCTTTATCCAAAATTTTAAAAGTGGGTAAAAAGACTTTAATGCTGATCCTTGCAGAGGTCCTCGTTCCATGTGGCATTTAAGCTCATCATTAACTGTTTAGCTAGATAAGGACTGCAGTTTTGTGTTCTTTGTAAATATCATACTATATGCAGGAGCTTACTTTTTGTGATTCATGTTCCCTGTAAAATAAATTACAAACCTTCAGATGGGACTTAGTGTGGATTTCAGAGATAGATGTGTATACATTTTTATAGACTTGGTTTGTATACGTCTCTGCATAAATATATTTATCTTATTATAAAACCCTATTATTTGAAGTCCATAAAAAATTCTAGTCAAACCCAAGATTTTGGTTTCATCCAGAAATCTTTGATCACAAGTGATACTACATGTGCTCTGACTGATGAAACACATGACAGAAGCAATCCTCTCTAGCAAAAAAGGATCTAACTTTGTGGTCTCTCTATTGTTCATTAAAGGAGAGGATGTGAAGTTGTTTTCTTCCAAAGCCTAAGAACTCTTTTTCATGAGTGATCTTTCTTTGTTTTTGGTCAAGGCTTTTCTGACTGGAAAATTATCCTTGGTTTGTGGAAAAAAAAGAAAGCATAATCTGTATAAAATATTGTAGTGGACTTAATGAAAAGCCCCTCTCAAGTTATTTTTATCCCTTCATCTGGAACTATGGCATGAACTAATTTTGCTTCCCTTCCTTGACCAAAGGTCATCACCTTTCAATCTCAAGGGAAAGCCAGTAAATTGCACTTAGATTAAATTCACCATTGACAAGATGCAGTGATGTGGAGTCAAAGGTATGTAACCTGTAGGTCACACTGCAGTTGTGCACTGTGCTCCACTTAGCTATTCTGGGTCAGGTGCAATGACCTAGAGGAACAGGTGAAAGTCACAGCTCCTCCTCTGCTTCCTGTGCTTGGGCAGTTCTCCATCCTCGTGTCTGTGGGAGGGGGGATCACTGCTTGCTTTGCTGTCTTGCAGAAGCTCATTTCCCCTCACTGGGGAGCGATTTAGGGCAGGGGTTTTTGAACAAGGGGTGACGTGACCCTGCTTGTTTATCCAGTGCAGATTGCCAGGTGCCAAGGGTCCTGCTGTCCCTGGGCTCACACATGGGGTCTGCTCCAGGACCTCCCTCATCATTCATGGACATACTGACAGAGGGAAGCAGCCTGCTGCTCTCCTCCTGCTGACACCCTTGATCCCAGCAGACAGGAAAAGAAAGGTGCTCACTCCAGGGAGGGTCTCTGAAACACATGATAGATCTGTAGAGCACATCAGCAAGGCTGTAGGTTGAAGATGAGCTGTGCTTTCAAACCTCTAAAAGCTGTGTATTTAGCATAAACTTGTTGGAACTCTCACAATCAACAGCCAGTGCTGTTTAACAATGTTCAATCATTCATTCCTCCAAGAATGGTGCCTAAACCAGATTTTTTAACAAGCCATCAACTCACCTTCCTCCCAGCTGCCTGTAGCAGGATCCAGAGTATGACCCTATCGGGCAGGAGGTCAGCATGCTCTGTTTACAACTTGAGGTCCCTTCAGAGAACCTTCCTGGTAGATAATAATATTTTTTGATGTCCATTAAGGTATGTATATGTTTTTAAGAGGGAGAAGTGGCAGTGGTAGGTACTGAATGAGAACAGAAGGAGAGTAGTCAGGAAATAAAGTGTTAAGACTCCTGTGCTGGACACAGACAAGGGAGACACTGAAGGTGTGAGAGGAATGTGGCTCAGGGCAGGTGTGAACTGCCCCAATCAGATATGACAGACAGAAGGTGGGCAGCCTCTGAGGGTTCCTCATCAATGACTGTGTTTGAAGGGTGGACACTAAAGCAATGACAAAGGGACAACATCATCACAGGAGGAAGTCCTGCACAATCCTAACAGGACGTTAAGTGAAGCTTCTGTAGCAGAAGTCAGGGGAGAAGCTGACTGTGATAAGGTGGAAGGCTGAAAATGTTTGAACAAAAGCACTGTCAGAGTGTGAAAGGGGGACAGGATAGGTGCAAAAGCAAACAGATAGAAAGTTCCAGAATCTAGATGGATAAACAGCCTAAAGGAGAGAGCTGGGTTAAAGACGAAATAGAGAGCAAAAACTTGAATCAATCTCCTTAACATTTGCTAGCGCATGAAACCTAAGGTATGACATATAATGAACACTTTAATTGAGAGATGGGGGAGAACTGGCAAGAAAAAAGTGCCCAAATCTGGGAGGGTTACATTGCTGCAGCTGGATGGAGCTCTCACAAGCTAGAGGCCAGCCCTGGTGCTCTCACTCTAAGCAAAGTCTTTTAATCCACCAGAGGCCAAATCTTTCTCCAAGTTCAGTGGAAGCAGGTTGAGGCCATGTGTTGATGGATAAAAACTTAATGTATGACTTGATAGTCACCTGTAGCAGAGGAAAGATAGAGGAAAAATACAGGACTGGTCTCGTTTGGTAGTGTTTCACAGCCAGCTGCTGCAAGTACAAGTGCCTGCATGAAATGCTGAGCTGGGGAGAGTCCAGGTGACAAATGAAATAGCTTGTGTGCCATATCAGTGCCATAACAAAAAAACAAGCTAGAGAGATGTGTTTAAAACCCAAATTTAAATCATTAAGTCTTCACTTAAGCAACACCTTCTTGGATCAGCCAGGCTTTTCCCACTCATTAGCAGCCAGGAGTTTTGTATGTCTGCCACTGCTTTCTCAGTGCAATAGGCCTATGGTCATCAATCTGCAACAATGTGTGCTTCCCCTGGAAAGATCTATCTTGCTTAGGAAGGAAACAGCACTGCAAAGTCATGGGAGAAATTCTTATCTAAAAAAATGTCCTGTGCTCTGAATTTAGTCAGGACACCAGCAAAGAGGAATGAATCAAATATAGAGTGTATGAAGCACCCATTCAATTGCCAAGTGTAAAACCATGAGTAATGTCCTATCTGTTATCAGCTGATTCACTCAGGGAATTCTCAATGTGTTTTAAACCAAGATGACTGTCCCAGCCAGCATCAGAGCAATGGCATTTCTCCTGATGACCTCAGATTTGGTTTGATAAGTTCTTCCATCATGTAAAGCGACTGTGGAAGGACAACCGGACCTGAACACAGCATTATGAAAAAGCAAAATTTAGTGTCAGTATTGCAATCTTGTTCCTTATGCTCACAACAGAATCTATAAATTGATGGCAATTTCTTTAACTAAAAAATACATTTTAACAGCAGCTTGTGTCAGGCTTTAGAAGGTCAAACTTCTAACATTTTGGAGTCTATCAACTTAAACATTTTGATAAGAGAGCAAGGTCCTCTGCTAAAGGAGAAAGAAAGACAATTGATCCAATAAGTCTTAGCAGCAGCAAAGATAGCTTCATGGTAGATGATTTATGTTCCTGTGAGGCAGGGGTAGTGGGCTAGGCTGGGAGGTTGGATGGTTGTCTGCATGCATTTGTCTCAACTAAGACGCAAACTCCACCTCACTAGAAATGGCTCTGTGTGTGGTGGCTTAAATTTTTCAGAGCTGTAGTGCACAGGAGACATCCAGGCTGAAGAGAGCCAGCTCTCTTTCACTGGTGTGGCTGAGGGCTCTCTTTCAGATGAGTGCTAGGGCACTCCCCAGACCTTTGGGGAGATGCTGCACAGCAAGGTAATTGGTAAATGCAGATCTACTGGAAAACACAATGCAGGCCTGGCTGGGGTGGCCTGGATGGGGTGGCCTGGGTTTGGCAGGCAGGGGACAGAGGAGGGAGAAATGCCCCACTGTTACACCAGCAGTCACAAACAGCCCCTGAGTTCACCCACTGCCTCCCCAGCCCCAGTTGCTGCAGCACATTTTTCTTGGGCTGTGCACAGAGTCTGGAATTGACATCAGACAGGATTTGCACACAGAGAAGAGGCACCAGGGCAATCTATTATAACTGAGAACACAGAGGAGAAGAGCAAGAGGACTTGATGTTTATGCCTCCAGGCAGGGGCAATAGATAATTCTGATGAGTAGCTGTAACCAGACAGCAAAACTAAGCTGTGATCAGTAATTTGATGGTATGGTAAAATGTTTTGGTGATAGAGGAGAGCTGGTTCCTGCAATCAATCACTCCATAAACAGAGGCAAGTCTGGAAACCGATCAGGACTTTTTGCAGATAGTCAGAGATTCAACAAAAGACAAGAAAGAATCCTTGCCTCATTCGGTGTGATTAAAGGCAGGTTCATGTATTATCTGCTGCAAAGAATATCTGTGACTGTGAAAGATCATTGCTGGTGAGGCACACAAAATGTCAGCTGCTGCTCTTAGGGAATTGAACAAGATCTATTGCCTGGTGATAATTAACTATCCATCAATAAATGATAAGTGCTCCAGGAAATCAACACAAGGAAGAAGTTGTTCAAAGGAGAAAAGCAAGTCATTAGAAGGAGCAAACGTACTGGAACATCCAGACGAAATAGATAGCACATCAAAAAGCACAGATCTGATACACATGAAGGTAGTGGAGGGTTGGCAGCAAGACATCAGAGTTGCAAGCATCTGGCTGGAGGCTGCAAAATGAAAACGTGATGAAAACTTCCAAAATAGGCCAGATTCATTGCACTGCACTGATGGAACTTGACACAGAATCTGTCCCTGTTGCACCAGGCTGACTGTCAGCAGAAATTTAAAGATAACCTCTGCCAGCAGAGAAAAAAACCCCAACACTTCAGTTTTCCAGATAGGCCAATCAGCTTCAGTAGTCTGAACCTCAAACCCTTCCAGACACTCGTGGGGCTTCTCCAGGCAGGCAGGAGCATTTACCAGCAGATGCACTCCTAGTCTTCCAACAGCTCTAAACCTCCACGAGTCACAGGGAAACACAGTGTTTTAGTGGGCTTTCCTCTGTCCTGATGGAAAAGGCTTACTCCACAACCCTTTTTCTCTTTGCTACTGTGCTTACATGAGTTTGAAATAGCCTTCAGTGTCTTCTTTTCTTCTACATTCCTTCTGTGCTTTTGGTGAGCATCTTTCAGGACTAAAAAATTATGGTGAATTACATTAGCTGACAAGGTGGTGAGAAAGGTGAATGAACCTCCACGTTTAACCTACATGAAGCTGTGGGGAGAACAGTGCCCACAATGATTTACTCTGTCTTGGTGCTGCTGGGTTTAACTTACAGGAACTGAGTTTTAGGCTCTCAGCTCCACAGTGGCAAAGCTGTTTGCAGGTGGAGATGAACTTCTAAAGTGTGACAGCAGAGACAGGAGAGAAGGAGAGAGTGGCTAAAGTGTCATGTCTCACTTACCCTTCTTCAGCCAAAAAAAGAAAAGCTCGGGTGTAAGATTTTTAAATTTTGCAGTTATTTCTGGACCCTTTTGATGCTGCAGTCATTAGAGGTAAGAGGAGGCTGGGAAGAAGCCATTATAAGTACAGGAATCATATTTTGTTATTTGTTAACAGTATTTTTCTAGCCCTGGTGAGGATGAAAGAATGGCTGAAAACAGAGATATGTTCTGCCTGGGCATAGAAATTGGAGCTGCTCATCCAGGTCACAAAGCTCCTTCTCTTGGCTGTCCAGATAACCAGTGTTTTCCAGCTTCCCCTTGTGCCATGATGATCACATAAGGGACATGTGGGAACTTGAATTATTGATGGAAACAAAGACCTTAAAGAGAAATTAGATAAATCTTTAGAGAGTCAGGGTTTAATAGTCCTGCTGCCTGTGGAGTGACTCATTTTTCAATCACTTAGATTTTCGAAGCCAATACTTAGTTGGAGGTTTTGAGATGAGTCTGGGCTACCTGGGACTAGCAAAGGCAGAAAACAGTCCTCTATTATAATGTTAGAAAGAAAAAACAGGGCAATGAGTGGCAGAGACTGCCAACGTAGAAAGAGAGAAGAGGGAAAGAGGAATCTGTGTAATGGTGATTCATTAACACTGCAAGCCATCAGCAGAACCAGAGTTCTGATAATAAGATTTGTGTTATTTCCAGGCTGGCCATGCAGATTGTATTGTTGGAAATCACTGTTCTTCCTGGCTTTGGTGTAGTTCTCAACTTGGGCATCAAAGGCCTAAGGAAGGCAAGTACTTAAGAAAAAATCCTTAATGCAAGAGTTTCCTGTGAGTGACAGCCCAGGGCTGGACTGAATTAAATCTTCCCACTGCTCTTGCTCAGGAGCTGACTGGGTTGAACAGCTGGGGTTGCGCTTGCAAACCTCTCTCCTGCTGCCTTTGCTGGTGCTCCAGCGAGCTGGCTGAGGGCACCCAGCCCAGGGTCTACCACCAGTTCCAGGGTGGAGTTTTACCCCTCTCAAGCCTTGCTCCTAGGCATGTCATTTCCTTGGAGTGGGCCTGACAAGGCTTACAATATTGCCCAACCTCATTCCTGAATTTCCTCATATCTTCTGCCTGTTCGAGTGGTCCTTGCCCGGCTGCCAGAGCTCTCTGGGAACTTCCAAGGCAAAACCCCACCCTGGCTACTGTCAACCAAAGCTGAAGGGCAACAGATCTCTGTACAGAATTGGCCATCATCTCCTGCTTATGTCGTGGTAATACAAGGTCTTCTGAGGGGTTTATTTGGTACCAGGTTTTAACCATGCTAGGTGAGGGCATTGTGCAGCTATTTTCTATTCCCTGTACAGAGTGCCAGCTTATTTCATCTTACACATGTCGGTGAGAGATCAGCCTGAATTAAGTTTGTTTTAGCTGTTAAATCACATTTTTCAATTGTTTAAATAGTTCAGACAGAATTTGCACAGTAACATTTTAGCTTTTTATAGCTGTCAAGAAGTAATACAAATAATTACCACCTTCCCTGGTGGGTTTTATCTGATTAAAGTGACATGTCTGCTTATGCAAGATATTTTAATAGAGACATTCAATAAAGTCAGTAACATTTAATTTCCCCTCTCCTCCTCTTTTTATCTTTTTTAAGCTACATTTCATATTTATATAAAAATCTTGTTTTAAGGTTTGGGATATTTTTCTTAAAAGACTTTACATAATGAAGCAATCTGGCTGCATATTTTACGTGGTTGTAATGAAATGTCTCCTCACACTACAGCAAGGTGCTAATGTATCTTGTTCATGCTAAGAAGTACAACATCTGTCTGAACTGGCTGCTATGGATATACCACTGCAGTAAGGAGTGGGCCAAGGTGGAAGACAGAATTTTCCCCAGATTACAACTGGGAACCGATCAAAGGAAGGGGGAATTAACTGGAAGCTGCCTGTGGTGACAAGAGCTTGCTGAACTTGCATAGAAGAAGCCTTTTGTCACATGTTTTGCTGGTACAAAATTCCCTAGGACTATATATCCTTGAATACAACTTTCCACTCTTTCATCTCTTACCTGGCTTCATGTGCAGATACACTTGGAAAAGGTTCAATGCCTGGGTCAGCTTTCAGCATTGGGTTCCTCATCACATAGACAATAAAACTGAGATGCTTCAATTCCAGTCACAGTTTTGAGTCTTTTAGTCAGTGAATTTTCAGGTTTTTTTGGTGTAGAATTTGCAGCACACTCCTGCAAGAAACAGCAACTCAAACATCTCTATTAATTAGTCTCTGGAGCAGTGTTCTTTAGGTGGTCAGATCAGGTTGCCATGGTGGTGTTTTTGACTACAAAATATCTCTCAGGTTGTGAACAGCAGGAAGCAAAAGTGAGGGGTTTTTTTAGAATTCCAAGCCATATACAATAGCTATGAGACCCATACTTTCTGTTAGTCCTAGCTGGTGTTTGTATGCATGCTTTAGCAGGCACTGGCTAATGTATCTTTTCTCAGACAAAAAGGCAGATGGTACACTTGATGCTTGCCCCAGGGAGGCTTCAGTCTCATATTCCCTTACAGGGGGAAGCTTTGGCAAGATGAGACACACCAGAGAAAGCCTCTCTGCAGGGCTGCAGGAGCCAAGGCCACCCCTCTCCCATGGCAGGGCCCTGGGGGCATTTCATGTGCCTCTCTAAGCTGATGTGAAATACTGCTTGGCTCTCGTCTTTTCTATCCTGCTATTAAAATACCCGCCAGGTCCCCAGCTCCTTTTGTGCGTTAGTTCCTCTTTTTTATGGTTTAGGTTTAGATGTGACATTTCCCTTGGTTTCGTGAGACTGCTGAAGGTATTTTGCTCCATTTTAGAGCTGTCAGTGGGCTGCATTTAGATTTCTGTGTAGATTACAGGAGACGAGTGAGGTTGAATGGTTTATAGCTCCTTCCCTCCCTCGTGCTGCCCTGTGCTGTGAGTCCTATAAGCCAACACATTGATATTTTACCCATAAAAATGATGCTATGAAATGCAGCTTCTTATATTACTTATATTACTTATATTACTCTATCGTTACTAATGTTCATTGATTTCTACTAAAAATCCTTCACAAGTACTAAAATACTGTATGGAAAGACACAAACCTCCACAGCAAAAATGAAAAATGGCATTTATTTTTATTAACACTGTATTTCCTTGAATCTGATCACTGAGGCCAGCTTAAGCTATTTCAGAATATATAGAAAAAAGGACTGCTCAAAGGGAGTTTAGGTATAACTCAATCCTACTTTAAGAACACTTTTCCCTGTCAGCATAATATGAAATGGTCTTGGCTTCAATGAGAGCCTTCCCCTACACTTGCAGAGACTCAGGACACTGAGGACAGGGCAAACACAGATTTATTTACCATGGATTTTAACTCTCTACATCAAAATACTCCTCACTGGCCTACCCTAATAATTCTGCCCGACTGAAGAGAGATTCCAGGAGGGCTTCAGTGCAGCACTATAATAAGCAACTGCAGAATCGTTTATCATTCCTGATGGCAAAGATTAAAAAACTCACCATTTATTTCAAATAGATAAGCATGACACCTTAACAATTCTGTCTTTTCCTTACTGCAGACATTTCCATTTCAAGCCCTGACAATATTAAGGAAGAGATTTATTGGAGTTCATCGCACTGCCTGAATCCTTTGGAGCCAAGGTATTTATAATGATGTAAAAGTGACAGTGTCAACAGTGATTTAAATCATTTAGTCTCTATGATAAACACTATGTTGCCCTAAAATTTAAGGGATGCACTGAGAACATAAGTCACTCAGAATGAAAAACAAAGTCAGTGGCAAATGATTTGGGTTTGCAAAACCCATCGTGACACAAAATGAAAGATTGCGCGAGAGAGGCTAACAATGAAGTCATAATATACATGAAATAAATTTTCATGATATTTCATAAGCCCACCAGATAAAGACAGATGTCTTGTGTGAATGCAGTACCTACCCTTATACCCTTCTTATACCCAAAGAAAGGTATAAAGGTAGGTACTGCACTGCATTTTTCAGCAAAAAGCTAGAGTGGAACAGTATAAAGTACAGACAAGATGCTTGATGCTTGCCTGACAGCCACTGCTCCGATCATCATTTTGTATAATGAAAGCTTGATGTAGATCAACTCTTGATCAATGTGTTAGATGTACCCTGGGATAAATTAAAAAGCAAGATATGGAGATGGAGAAAAAAAGTAAATCAGACTTCCACCCTAAACTTCTGTTCTTTATATCAAGGGCAGAAGAAATGCAAAGGAATGGGGGAAGACAGGAGATGTCACTCAATGTGGCTGAAAGACAAAAAGAGAATTGATCTAAGAGTGAACAGGGAAATCAACAATGAGGCAACAAAAAATGTTAAAAAGAAATATTGTGGTCTCAGGAACTCTGGAGAAAGATCTAAGCTCAGAGGTCCTCACTAGAGGCTTAAAGAGAAGAGTCACTGGGAAAACAAAGCAGTTATTTCTCCAATTTGGCACAAGAGATACAAGCAGGTCCTTCTGTCTGTCAGGAGCTGGGAGAGCAGGGGAAGAACAGGGAAGTGAAGAAGAATCCTCAGCAACTTGAGAGACCTAATGGCCAAGCTATGGTATAATCATTCTACACACAATTTCTTCCTATTCCCTTGGACTTAATTCCTCAAATTTTCTTCCCTCCTTTCTGGCTAAGCTTGTCACTGTCAACACCATCTAAACAAATCATGGTGCTCCTCAGGGGGCATCCTGTCTACTCAAAACACACACTACCAAAATTGTCCTGTGTAAAAAGTCCTCACCAAGAAAATTCTGGTTTCTAAGTTTTAATTTTTACAATGTGTTGATGTTCATACATTTCTGTTCACTTTTCAAAGAAGGTCAAAAGAATTATTAATGAACTGAACAAACTGTAGGAAAGTTTGTTACTGTGAGGTTTGCCAGAAAATTTCTTTTCTCTTATATGATCCTTCCAAGTTCTTGTAGCTCAGAGTGCCTTAAATATTTCTTTCATTTCAGCAAATTAGGAATTAAACTGGATTCACCTTGGACAGTTAATTTTCCATCAATTTTGTGTGCAGTTGCCTAAAGTGTGATGGAACATGCCCTTCAGCAATTTTTATTTTCCAGCCAGTCAGTTGTGGTTCTGGGAAAAAAAAAAAGAAAAAAAGAGGCACCACAACAGTGGTATAAAAAGTATTTAGAAATGTACTTATAACATGGAGCTGGATGTTGTAAAGATCAGAATAAGTAGCCATGTTCCCTCAACTTTTTAGATTCAGAAGGAACACTTCAAAACAATTGAAAACTTGGTTGAACTTGGCACGGAGTCAGTGTGGACAGGAGCAATATCAGAGCAAAAAATGGCTGTAGGAAAGCTATCCTGGGTGCATTTTCATTATCCTCGAGTAGATATATGAGAGCTTGTGCATGCCTGCAGTGCACTTCCTTTGTCTAAAGCCTGTTTCCTCACCGTCTGGCTGCAGGAATCTCATCCTCCCCTGCAGGGAGCACTGAGTCAGCAGCACGGGACAGGCTGAGAAGCTGGGTGGGTGAACATGAGTCAGCTCCAGTGGCTAAACACAATAACTGCCTTCATCTCCCCCAGAATACATAAAACCACAATCCATTTCTAGGTTGTAGCATATTGGTATGGTTGAATTGTTTGGAAAACACAGCAGCAGTGGCTCTGCTCAGAACTGCCCTCAGAACACTACAGAGGAGTCTTTTTGGGTTTGTATGGCCATAAAGAGGAAATATGACCTCAGATCTCAGGGTGTAGTCCAAAAAATACTTACCCTGTGCTAAATAAATATATATATATTTACATGTAATATATAACCCCATGGTAGTGAAGGCTTGGGAGTCACTGATGTCTAAGGACCTTTCTAACTCTTAATATTCTATGAGTCTATGGTTTTATATAAGCTTCAATAGAGGAGAAAAATTCCCTTAAATGAGACTATCTGCCACAGTGAATAATATAGATGATGTAGGGGCTTTTATAAAACAAAAATCCTAGCGTTTGCCAAATTTATTTTACTATTAAGGAACTATTTTATTAAAGAATTACTCACTTGAATTACTTACAATTCTTACAAGCAAGAATTACTTACTTGCCTTGAGCAACATTCGGTAGAAAACAATGTAGGAAGTTTTGTGTTTGTTTTTAAAAAACAATGAACTGTCATAGTTCAATATATCTGAGCTGAAATGCTATTATTTTCATCTTTAAAAATATTGGTTTGAATGTCTAATGGAAGGTTTGCAAGGCACAGAATGAAAATTCACCAGTCAGCAAAAGCTCTGGTGGAGACAGCAGTGGAGGACAAAACTGGGCCTAACCCTTGAGCTTTGTCTGCTTCCCAGTTTGTGCCCATCACTGGTACCCAAGAAGAGCAACCAAGAAGCAGCAAGATGAAAAAACTCCGAAGTAAAGCACCCTCAGTTCCCAGGGTTTTGTCCCCCTGTCAGCAGGCTGCAAGACATCTCAGTGAGTGATCAGTGTCCTGCTGTAGCCTGGAGAGCCTCTGTTATTTATGGACCTCACAGAAGAGATGCTCTGGCTGACACAGTCTACAGCACCTCTATCCTGCCCCTGTTCACACCATGACTCAATAATAAGTTTTTCTGGTGCTTCTTCCTCTGTGCCCCTCTTTCTGCTTGGGTTACAGGTGTGAGCAGAGTCTGCAATCCTTTGGGTGAATGGGGTCCTCTGAATTCCTTCTACCTCCAGCTTTCAAGCAGGAAACACAAAGGAATCTTTTTCCTTTCTAAGATAATATATGCCATGATAAACGTGTAAAGAAGAGTAAAAATGTTAAATAAGACTATCAAAGTTTTTCTTTTATCCAGTGAGAAATGACAGACTCCCATTTGCATCCTGTATGGTGCTGCTATCTGAGTTTCTGTGTGTTTGCAGCAAAGACAATTTTGCAGAATTTTGAGAATTTTGCATCTGCAGTTCCCTAGCAGGCTGCTTTGCCTTCTTCTTGCTTTTGAATTACCTCCTTAAGACACCTCCTGCTTTTTATTTCTGGCAGCACATTTGTTGATGCTTCAGGGCCCAGGGATTGGACCTCTGGCTTTGGCTGACGGTGCTGGTTTGAGTGGGCAGCACTGGAACAGCCCGAGCAGGAGTCTCAGTGCTTTGCCTGGGGCTGCTCAGCAGCCGGGGTCAGCAGGCAGGGCACACACGGGCTGCTGAGACAGACCTGCCTGTGCACCTCTTCCTGGCCAATGTGACTCTGCTTGTTTGGGTTCACTCTTGAATGGCAGGTGGTCAAAGCAGATTCAAGCATTTTGCACTATGGGCCCACCCTTTCTCTTTCTCCTTTGTGATTTTGAAAGGGAACTTCACCTCTGAATTTAGGCTCTGAAGGAAATTCACAGGGCAATTCCAAGGGTCACATTGGGAATTGGATGCTTGTGGGCTCTCAGATGGAGATCTTGAGCTCTGCACCTCTCTCTAAATACTACCTCTGTTTAAAAATCTGACTCATGAAGCTTTATTTTTCAGGGCAGATGGAGAAGGACAGAAAAGAGATTACTTTTAGAGCTAGCTTATCCTGAGGTGATATCTCTCTGAAATGTCAGCACTCTAGATGTATTGATATAATTAAACACGTCTACGGAAATGTCACCGCCGCTGCCCAGCGATCTGACGGGCGGCTCTGGCTGGGGGATGCTCTCAGACAGCACAGACAAACTGCTGGGATGCTGTGGTCTCCACTGCTGTCCCCTTGGTTCACGAGTGATGGAATGCTGCTGAAGGCAAGGAGGGATGGTGAGGCTTACCTAAATGATTAGTCTCGGGCTGTAATTGCCCTGACTGTCTCTAATATGGAGTGGTTTCGCATGAACTTTTCCTACAACTCCCAATTTTTGGTAGGTTCTACTGCCTCCACTTGTTTTTTTGGCCCTGATTAAGCAATGCACAGGGGTTCCTTTCAGCAAATGGCTGACAAAGGGCACTCTTGTCCTTGTGTCTTTCTTTTAACTTGGATTTTATTTATTTATTGGAGGTACAGAAACCTGTTCATTGACACTCAAAAATCTCTTACTCCTCAAAGATGATAACAGGATTTCTTCCTCAACTTGAGTTACATCTTGCATTGCTGTTCTGCCATGGGAAGGCTGACACAAACCGGCCCAAGATTTCTAATAAGAAGAATGTCCTACCAAATATCAGAAAGTACACAAAGCTCAAAATTCATTTTGGGAAAAGTAGGTCATAAATCTCTCCATTGGACATGCTGCAGATCTGTCTTAAAAGGAAAAAAAGGGAGGGAAAAAAATGGACAAAAAAGAAGCCTTAGCTCTTACCCTGGCAAGAAATGTTCCAGGAAATTAAAATCTTATAAGTGCTGCTGCTTGTCAAAGACCTCATGAAAAAGAAATGGAAGACAGTCACCAAAGGAAACTTGAGATGAGTTGTGGGACCCCCTGCTCATTTTCCTTTTCCTTTGCTCTTCAAGAGAATTGCTTTCACCAAGCAGTGCAAAATATTAGGGCACATGCAGACAGCCTTCTCCTGGAATTTGTGACAAACTGCTGCGGAGCAGCATTAGATTCCACTATTATGTGCAAGAACTGGTTTTGGAGATAGCTTCTAATATTGCAGGCCAATATTGCAAAAAAAGAATGAGCCATTTCAGCTGTCAGTCTCATTAAATATTACACTTTCTGGTATTATTGTTATTTGTTGAGGCTACCCCAATTTTTTCCTAAGCTTTTATTTTTTAGAAATGTAACCTCTTGGCCAGACACACAAACCTCAGGATGAAACATGTGCAGATTTTTCTTCCCTCAAAAGAAGTATACTATTTAAGTGTTGATCTCCTGTAGTTCTGGGTGAAATACTCCAACTTTCATTTAAGAAAACCCAGAGGTGCAAGTGGTGTTGCTCCCTACTTCCACTGCATGGCAGTGATTCTTAGGGGCTTCCCAACCAAATGAATGGGCTGTTGTGACAGACATCATCAAACATATAGTGAGAGACTGTGTCTACCACAAAGAAATTATTTTCTAGGCGGAGAAGATGCATAAAGGGCAGACAAAGGAAAGTATTGTTGACTACATCTCACAAATAAGGAAAGAAGACAGAAATGTTAGAGCCTAAAACTCCTCAGATGCATTGAAATCACTGAGAGCTTCATGGATTATTGCTTGAATAAAGTAATGTAACCTCTGTCACACAGGAAGCCTTTGGCAAAGAACTGAACAGAGATATAGCAGACCCTGTGCCAGAGGTCAAGAGTCTAGCTTTCTTTCTGAGGAAGAAAAGCTAAAAGGAGATAAAAATTTCTGTCCATGGGATATTGTGCTGACACACACAAGCAAGCAATTAGAAGGATAAAAGAATACAGTTTTTCTAGAAAGTTACTTGGCAAAAGATTTTTCTGCCATGGTTTGGTGAGACATCTCTCTGAGTAGGCAGAAAATTAATTTCTTGTTTGTCTGGGAGTTTTTTAACCTGTCCTGGACCTTATAAGAATCAGTGATGCCATGGAAGAGCAGGGTGGAAGAGTGCTGGTAGGTTTGCTTCCAAGACCATTCACAGCAGGGCTGAAGTAGGAAGGGACCTCCAGAACTCATCTGGTCCAACCACAGTGCCCAAGCAAGGTCACCTGGCTCCAGTTGCCCAGCACCATGTCCAGAGGGCTTTTGAATATCTCCGAGGAGAGAGACTCCACAGCCTCTTTGGACAACCAGTGCCAGTGCTCGGTCATCTTCACAGGCAAAAAGTATTTCCTGATGTTCAGAGGGAAACTGCTGTGTTTCCAGTCATGCTCATCACCTCTTGTTCTGTCACTGGGCACCACGAAAAATAGCCTGGCTCTGTCCTCTTTGCACCCTCCCTTCAGGTATCTGTGTACTTGAGGACCAATAGGTTAAATGCTTGGAAATATTCAATATGTGCATCTTTACACACATGTACAACTGTTAGGAAAAGCCTGGGATTGCCTTTTTAAATTTGCTTGTTTTGGGTTTTTAAAATTATTTTGGAGTGGTATCATTTTTCCAATGAGAAGGAGGTTTTCTGGGCCAGTCTCCCAAAGCACTTCACTACAATTTTAGGTAACCAAATAGATTCATCTTTAACTGCTACATTCTGTAAAATTCTGGCTACAGTCCTGTTGCATGAAGCATTTGTACAAATATATTGCAGATTGAGAGCAGATTAGACCATGTAGTATGCAATGACATGAAAGTTATAGCAGAGCATTTAAGACAGACAATGCCAATTTCTCAAGCTTGAAGGAAAACAGACCATTAAAAAATATTCCATAGGATTATCCTGTGATCTGTCTCTTCTCTTTCAGTTTAATGTTCTCCTTTTAAATACCTTTAGTAAATTTACATTTGATGAGTATCAGCTGTTCTGTTATTACCTTTACCAGGATTTGATTATCTCCTACAACATTGTTCCAGCCCAGATGTTTTTTCCATTCCATAGTTAAAATGTCTTGGACATCTGGAATAAAAATGGCACAAGAAACAGAAAACATACAAATAAAACACATAATCTCTGAAACTTTGAACCAGAGATTTTTTTCATAGAGTTTTTGTTTTGTTTTGGTTGTTGTTGTTGTTGTTGTTGTTGTTAGGTGGTAACGGAGAAATGAAATCTGAAATACTGATGAAATCCTGCATGGAAGAAATGAAAAAAGGCATTTTCTTGAACAACAGATAATTACAACTAGATCCAGTAAAACTAAATACTGGTGCTATACAGTGTGTGAGCACAGTGACAAATCCGAGACAGAACATACTTGGCTACTTGCTGTATCAGTGTGACTGGTTGATGCCCACTGCTGCCTTTTCAGACAATTACGACCACTGACCATGAAGCAGGGTCTAAATGAAGCCTGCATCCTCCTCTGAGTACAGCATCTATCTCATGTAAGACACAATGAGTGAAACACAAGTTTACTGCATGTGGAGCGTTGTTTAGATCTTTAAAGCAAGAACACAGAATTAGCAAATTAAGATGAGGGTTTGTTTATTACAAACAGGTTGCCTACCTTAGCTTTTCCCAAAGGATTGCCTAACTACAGATCCTAAAATCAGAGATACACATGGAGACACAGACACAGACACTTGAATAGAATAGCCAAGCAAATTAGATATATAGCACAATATAAAGAAAGGAATAGCTATAAAGCAAGGTATGAATAAACCCTGTTCATAATACCTGTGGTATTGACACATGACTTATAGCTAAGCATAAACAGCCTTTACCTCTTTTTTTTTTTCCTGTGGCTTTTATTACTTTTTCTGCTGATGTTCTAGGAACATAACTTGGAAGCACTGATTCATAACAGTGCTTAGTTACTGAGCTACACTTGGTTACTCCAGACACAAGGGGCAGACAGAAGGTAGGCTGAAAGACAGCTGCTTGGGGTAGGGTGCAGAAGACGGACCAGACAATATGAGGACAATTATAGAAACAGGAACTATAGATATGTTAAATGAGTAGAAATGGCATTGATATGTCCAAGGAACCATAAGGGATAAAGACAAACCTTTTCTCATAATGGACCAAAATCTAGATCATAGCCAATGCTACTGCCACAGCCTGTGGAAGGCAAAAGGAAACTGAGCGCCTCCAACCTCCAACTTTTCTATCCAATCTTGATTTGCTCAGTGTTCATAGACCTAAGCTGCAACATGTTTACAAAGATTGAAACAGTTCTTGTTCAAAAGATTATTGCATTGTAAATTCATGAAGGGCTTATAGATCACAGATGGAAATTTCAGCAGTAAGACAATACCCACATCATCTCTACTCATCTACCATGTGATACGTTTATTTGCAATCTTCCTATTCACTTTAGGTTATCTGGGTCACAGGTTCACAGGATGTTATATAACACAGGGCTTTTTTTTATACACCTTTCTGCTCACCTCTAATTCCCAATAGGAAATGACTATCATCTCAGTGGCAAACTCAATGAAGTTTATATAGAAAAATGATATGAGAAAATTCCTTAACACTTAGCTTCCTGCAAACCACTCCAGCAACTGAATAAAAGAAGCCAGTGTCCCATAACCAGAAGGTTTTGCACAGATCACCTACATGGGCTAACAAAAGCTTCAGATCAGAAAACAGCAAAGGTTTTCAGGGTTGCAAAATGTCGAGATGCAGGGACAATGCACATATGTGCTTTTGTGAGTCCCTGCAGCATCTTGACATCTAATAAAAGAAATGTATTTAGGATAATTAATTATTTCTCAAAAGGTGAAAGAAAGAATTTTAGACACCTTGTAGGAACAAGATAAGAGGACAAAGATCTAGGGGACTCTAGTGCACAATTTTTGTGCTTCTACAGTTGCATTACTCCTTCCAAATCCCAAATTATAGTGGAGGAAGAAGCTTCTTCTTGTGGCTCAATGGTTGTTGTTGTTGAACACTTGAAGAAAAGTGGATGAAAATATGGAGAAGAAAATATGGATGTTTTGGCTGCCCTTTGACTTCCTCTGAAAAAGAACAAGAACCATTCTTACACTCAAAAGACAACTCCTTGAGTTATTTTCTGTGACATCACAGATCAGAAATCACTACTGGAATCCTGTGCTTTCAGCACTAGGTTTCTGTGTTCCAGGGAAGCTCAGATAGCCATTTCCTTTATCCATACCCTTTTTTTTCACTTGTGGCTGGTGTTTCCTGTTGCCTGAAGTAGAGCTCTTACCCATAAATTCATCCTTTTGTTATTTGTGAGCATAAGAAAGAATATTTGATAGTATTGGTGTATAACTCTACATGTAACAATTTCCTGAGGGTTAAAGGCTTTTCTCTCTGGTGTACTAGACATCAAAGAAAAAAAAAAAAGAAAAACCCCATAAGCTCAGGTCATAATTGAAAACACACTACTTTCAATATAGATTTTAGCACACAGAGGAATGAATGTCTTTAATTCAGGTAAAGCCAGCCCTGCAGTCCCCCTTTTACACTGTTACCGTCCGTTAGCCACCAATTTGAAAACAGCAGAGAAATGATTTGATTTCATAACCAAATAGCTGAGCAGAAACCATTTCCTCCAGCCCAGCTTTTACATTTATATTTAAATGAACTGCCTGTGGCTGGGAAGTTCTGCCTCATTTAGAGACAGGAGTTAAAAAGGCCTACTGTGAGACATGGGGCAAAGCAGAATTAAGAGATCTGGATGATTTTTATGTGTCTCAGAACTAAAAGAAAACATACCACTTGTTCATGTGTGCTGAATTCAGACAAAGTTAGGACCAGGGTAAGTCTGGGGTCGTGCAAGGAGCTTGGCCACCGCAGAGCTAACTGCAGCTGGCCCAGGACTGAGGGCCTGCCAGGATAAGACTTGCTTTGTGTAACCTGGTGTGACTAAGCAATGCCAGCTCACCCTCCCTACAGGTCACACTGCAAACATGACCTGTGGGAAACTTTGGGGAATGATGGGAAACTGCTGAGAGCTCATCCAGCAAGTAAAGGACAAAGGAAGTAGCTTTGGAATCAAAGTGATGGGCTGGAGACCTGTCTCTTCTACGTCCTCTATGAAGATACAGTTAGCAAAGAGCTATTAGTTTTAACATCAATTCAGTAATATTGGTGTGTTGTGCTTGGCCCTTCCACAGACATTTTCTTCTTTACAAACTGCTTTACACACAGGCACTAATTCTTCATAACACACTTCTCAGGGGAGAGAAGGACAATCTTTGCTCTCTTTACAGCAAAGGAAACTCAGGTATTGCAGTTATGTGCCCAGTGCCTGTCAGAATACTAACTTGAGAGAAAGATGAGCTAGCAGTGATCATGGCCCTACCCAGCTGGGCATGGAAGTGACCTCCTGCCAAGCAGGACCTTCTGTATAGCTTCAGCCCTGCTCTTTTCCCACAGGGATGCTGGTGCTCTCAGTACCTGACAAGGCACTGTCATTTCACAGGAGATAGAATGACAATATACAACCAAAAAGTAACGCAGGAGGAAAAGGTCAGGATGGGGCAGAACCCCTCTGCAGAAGTCTTTCAATAACCCCCTCTTCCTTTGTGTGCGCTTGGTCTCCAGGTGTTAAAGCAAGGAGGTTTCTGCTCATACCTTGTATTCACTGCTTGCATCAGGTCTCTGGCTCCCCAGCCAATTTCCCAGCAAGTGTTAGGAAAAGTACTGAGTGCTGAGCACTCCTGCTGCAGACTAAATGCAGTTATTCTGCATCAGCAGGCGGCTGCTCACGCTGAGCCCTGCAGGGGAATAGGTTGCATGGGCACCGAGAGGAGCAGAGAATGAAAATGCCAAGGGAAATTTACTTGAGTGGGGAAAATATTGCCTTCCTGGCTGCTTCTGAAAGTCTTCCTGCTCTGTTTTATTGGTGAAGGGAAAAAATTAACTGTATGAGTGTGAAAGTTGGCAGGGAACTGGAACAAAAGGCAGGCAAAAACTGAGTGGTCACCAAGCTCTGCTAGAAGATGCAAGAGGAGTGAGACAAAGGGATAGATCCCTCTGAGAGAAAATCTCTCTTGCTGCTAATGTGTATGTTTTAAAATGGACAGAAAGGTTATGACACTGTGCAACTGGCTCTCTTAGAGAAGTAAAGCCTACTGGCATCTAAGTGAGAGAGAAGGCAGGAGGACTGACAGAGTTTGTTAAGGGGGTTGCACACCTGCCACTGTATTTGTCAGTTCTCCAGGAAATCTTCACACTGGAGTCTCACACTTCTAAAAATCCTGAGATAATGCTTATGGAAAAAGGAAGCTGGAGTTACTGTTTTCTTTACTGCTTTTTCGTCTTTCTGTTCAAAATCTTCATTTAAAATGCAAACCATATATATAGGCTTTAATTATGTGTATGTATTTCTAAATATATATTGTTTTAATTGTATATACACACAGGAAAAAGAAAGATAAGGGAAAGGACAAAAACCAATCCTAAAATAAATTTAACAGTTATTACTCCTCTGATTCACTGTGTTCTGTAAGGTACAATTCAGAATTTACAAATTGCTTATAGTTATCTTCTCCTCAGCTATTCTCCTCACCTTTTTCTTCCTGAAATTCTATTAATTTCTGGCCATCTCCAGTGACTAACTATTATTGGCACTGCCATTTGCATTACCTACCTCCAGATAGCTCAGGGCAACATACATCTCTTTTTACTCATACTGATGTAATAAAACTTCAAAAGAATACAATTACAACAGTTACCAATGGCTGAACTGCAAAAGATCAGAGAAAAATTTTCATTTTCTTCTATTAAAATGTCATTAAAATTTGTTATTTTCTATGTAACACTCACCCTAGGCAAGGTCTAAGCAGAGAGCCTAGACTCTTATTTAAGAATTTTCCCCTTAGCCAGCAGAGTAGGTATTACAGGAGATATTTTTCCTAATGCTGGTTGTGCAAATCTATTTTGATGGAAGTTAACAACAGCACCAATTGATAAAATAGATAAGCAGTAAGGCCTTGACCTTTGAAAACATATTTCAAACTTCAAACAAATCACTTGCCAATTTATTTGGAGCAAATTCCTTTCATGTCCTAGTGAGTGTGTCCCTTTAATTATAGTCTACAAGCCCTTGGGGACAAACCTGAGCATGCATGTCATTACAACTATTCTTCCACAGAATAGGTTGACTCTATTTAAAATGTTCATCACTCTAATGGTGCTCCAGGAGAAGTGATTTGCAATGAAAGGCTTGTGAGAGCATCTAGCAACTGAAAAAGCAAAAGGAAGTGTATTCTGAAGACTGTGTATTTTGAAGAAACCTCTGTGTGTGCTCAGCTTCATTCCTTCCCTTACCTACCTTTTGAACCTGGAAGGCAGATGAGTCCCAACGGTGCTGAGGATGCCCAATGTGCCCCATCCAGAAGCAAGTACCCTGTTCATACAGGTGTCTGTACATGTTAAAGGGAAGACTGATGCCATCACCATTCATTAGCCGTCAGAAATTCAGCTGGTGGGAGAGGTGCTAGAAAAGGGACACCATTTCTGCCCCATCCGAGGAGCTGCTAGTCAGGGCTGAGGACACACCGTCTTTTACAGTCAGCATCAGTGTCATTCCTGTGGAAAGCTGATTAAATCTGGGATGCTAAAGCCAGCAATGTGTTTTTCAGATGGCATCTGGTGGCACAGTGTAATAGACTATATTATTTGCTACATCATTGCTCATGAAATATTGTTAGCAGGGTGCAGATCATTCGTCCATTAACACCCTGTGAAGTCACCTTGAATCCCATGTTTCCAGAACAGTGGAAAACACTTCTATTTCACAGCTGAAAAATAAGCCATTTGGATGCTTTTAAAGTGCCTAGTACAGAATTTAGCTATTTCAACAAGGCTCCCTTACCTATCACAATTTTTCAGCTTTAAGATCTCATCTGGAAGAGATGCAAATATCACTCCAGTTGGTCTGAACAAGTGGGATGCCAGAAGTTAATATGACCCTTTGTCTCTTCAGTGATAGCTCTCTAAGAAGATATTTTTAAAGGTATGCACCATACATAGATTATTATATATCTTATATCAATCTATTCTCTATTTAATCATGCTGGGATGTGGAAGAAAATGTTTAATTCTCATGATTTATTGCAGCTCCAAGACACCAATCACATTCGTATTACTATCTGTACCAGAGAAACAAATCCTTAAAATTACACAGTTGCTAAAGTAATCCATTCAGAGAATTTTCCTACCCATCCAGTTTGGGAACTAGTAGCCAGGTAGACTCAGAGGTTTGAACTCCGGTGTCTGCTGTGAGAGGTCATGGACAAAATAATGATCACGTATTAGTCCAGATTTGTCTGGAACTGCAATACTGTTTCCTCCTGCTGCCCCTCTCTCCTACCCAGAGAACATTTACACAGTCTTATCCTGAACTTTGACTTGCTGCTACCAGTGGTGGGCAGAGTTAAATGAGAGTAGCTCTCACTTTTCTAAGCTACTGTGTATATCTGCTGTAGATGCAGCAAGATGGTGCTGCTCCGGTTCAGAGAGGTTTCCTTTGCAATTAAAAACTTAATTTTTAGAGTCTGAAAAATTAATGTTGTCAGAAACTGATGGCCCTCTAGGGGTGAGTGCACTAGAACTGAGTTGACAGTGATGTCTAATTTCCAGGAGAGAGAGAAGTAACCCTGCAATAATTTTACTGCTCCACACTGCTCTATGTTTCACTAAGAACTAGACACAAGGTCAAATAAAGAGAGTCAAATATCGAACAGAGAGATGAAAAAGGAAGGGGTTTCTTTGAGCAGAAGTACATGAAACCTTGGAATCCTTCCCTTCTTACTGTGAAAAGTTCACACCTTTTGAATTTCAAACAATGTCAAGAATCAAATCTGATCTTTGATATCAACTGTGAGACACAGTGAGTAAAAAAGAATGTCCATTACTCCAGATTTTTCTGTAATTTCTGCTCATCAGAAATTATCAGCTTTCATCAGCTGATCCTTTTTTGACCTTTTTTCTTGATGGCAATTACCAGGTGAAGCCCTTGGGACAGCCAGCATAAAGACACAATTAATACCTGGCTGTTCTGGTGCCACTCACTTGGCTGATGGAGGCACCGAGAGTTAGGACCAGCCTCACACACTTTGCAAAACATTCACTAAGGAGTAAAAGGTACTAGACATCAAAGACAGGGCTTCTGCAGTCCCAGACCAGCCACATGCAAGCACTAAGGGTTTTCAGGAGTCTAGAATACATGGTCTAGCAGTGGGAAAAAAGACGACTAAAAGAAAGAAAGTGGCACAATTTAATTGATTACAACAGTGGGAAGATGTCATAGTGAGCCTTCACACCTGAAAAAGCTACAGCCAGTGGGACTAAGACAAGATATAATGGGTTTAAACTACAGCAAGGGGGGTTAATAAAGAAAATGAGAGCACTGGAATGTAAACAGTAGAGACACTTGAATGACTTTCTTGGGAAAACTGAGGACTGTATTTGTAAAAGCTGTTTATAAAGGACAAGTTATGCCAACATCTAACATCTAAGTTTCTAACATCTGTTAGAAATTTGATCCTGGTGAGTCTGTGAGAAGGGCCAGATGACTGCTTTTAGATCTCATTTATTGTCCTTTATGATGTCTTTATTGCCCTTAGACATTATATTCCTCACTAGATTACCCACTACACGTTCCTTGAAAGCTTGGCTGAGTTAGCATAGTTTCTCTCCTCTCTGGATGTTCTAGCTAAAGCAACATATGTGGAACCTGCCATTACCTTTTTTTTTTTTTTTCACATGTTTTTCTGCTGAGGAGAGCTGATTGCATCCCCAGCTTCTTTTAGTGCTACCAGAAAATGGGAAGCATAGGAAGATATTTAAGGAGAGGCTCAGGTAGCTAAAAGAGAGTGTTTAGTCCCATTTTATGCTGGGGCTCTGCTACTAGAGCACCCTGCCTGGCCTCTAGCTGCCATTCCAGAAGGGCACAGGCCATACCTGTGTGCCCTGCATCAGCACCCCAGCCACTCAAGAGCACCCTGTGCCTCAGCATGGGAATTCCACACTTAGCTTTTTGGTAGCTGCAAGTTATAGCTAAAAAATCTCTTTCTCTTGAACAACAACTACTGTCCCACACATGTTCTGACATTTTGGATGATGAGACAGCCCTGATTCAGCACACTGCACAATCATGTGCAGAGCAGGCAAAAAGGAACACCTGGCCAGGTCAAAGAAGGAACAGGCTGAATTAATCTCTCTGTGGGTGCAAAACAAAACTCTGTAGGAAACCAGATCTAAACAATTTTGCTATTCATATTCACACCTCTGGGCAGCATATTCCTTTGTTTGCACATATTAGCTACTGATCTGATAAGTAATCCTCCTGAAATCAGTAAGATTTTTATAATTAATTCATTTTGAGTCCTAATTACTGCAAGTGAGTCAGACACGCTCATTTGAGAGAATGCAGGACAGAGTTTCTCCCTGCCTTTGCACAGGTGCTCTGTCAGGAGGATTTTGCAGAGGCAGGGATAGTGCTTGCAGGCTGTCTCGTTTGGTATCAGCATGAAATGTGGTGCTTCCATCTTCTGTGTCTTGATGATGTTATTCTTGGTAACATCCTAAATTAGCTATTAATTCACTTTATCTATTTTTGATTTGAGGCTCTATTTGTCTAAATATTCCAAATAGAATGAGTCATAAGTACCTGAGTTTAATGCTTTCCATTGTCTGAGCTGCAGATCTATGTCATTATTTAGTTATACAAGAAAAATAAATGTTCTGCACTGTGTGTAATCTGATGCAAAGCCATTGAAGCGTTTTTGTTACTGCTTTCAATGGGAGCATGATTAAAATTCTTTTAAGTGTTCATTAAAACCTCAAAATACCTATGGAAGTCTGTGATAATTAGTTCAATTAAAATGGTATTCTGAAAACCAACTGCAGTAATGACAGCCTGGCACTCGGTGATTTTGTGGAGCAGTAGCTCCAAACTTTACCCAATTTGCATGCTGAAAGCAGAGGCTGTAGTCCTCCTTTCCTTAGGGATAATTGTGAATATAAGCTAATGAGCAATCCCCAACACTGGCAGGCTTCACAGCTCCAATAAATACACTGAGATAGATTTGTGAGATGGATTTGTGAGCACGGGTGGGTGGGGACGGGGGAGCTGTGCCAGCCACCTCCTTTTCTCACCCATCCGTCTCCCAGACTCCAAAGGGAATCTCTGAACTGCACAGGAAGCAGCTCCCACATGGCCAGGCTTTGGAGGGAGTGATGCTGCCAAACCCCAGCCCTGGCTGCAATGTGCTGGTGCCCAGTTTAGCCCCTGCCCCTCAGAAGAAGAATAGAACCCACTTGCCCAGCTCAAAAGGGGGACTTGCTTCAGGCAGAAGAATTATTCTACCAGATTTCCCTGGCATTTCTGGCTCAGTGAAGGCTCAAGTGGTGTTGCTGTGGCAGGAATCTCTGAAGGTGTCTGATTACAGGAGACTTTTACTGTGAGCTGGGCATGCAGCAGAGTAGAAATTTATCATCTTTGCCACTGCTCTCGAAAAGGAGTGTGCTGAACAGAGCCAGAGCAGAGATTTTCAGCTGCCAAAGGCCAGGATTAACAGCAGCTGGGCTTTGCCTTTACAGGATGGCTCTGTGCAGTGCAGCTCTCCCCACCCCCATAAGAGGATTTTTCCAGTAATAAAGCAACTGTCAATAGAAGCCATTGTTCTCTCATTTGTTCCAATGGATGTGGTACACATTTCTTCTTTTACTGTGCTTTTACTGTACTTTCTTCTGATTATCAACTTTAATGGATTGGTGACTGGCTTTAGAAAAATCCATTCTGGCTTTGGTGAAGCTTTTGTGCCCTAAAAAGAGTTTCAAGTCTGATGTGAAATCGGTGCAAGACTGAAACATCTTGTATTTGAATCAGAGAAATTCATTTAAGTCTGCCAAGTCTTGCTGTGCAAAATTGGATTATTCCATACCTAACGTGCAGTCAAAATTCACAGTTGGAACTCACAGAAGCATAGCCAAAGCATGCAATAAAAAGAGTTGTGGGTCTCCTATATGCTAAACTGAAACAGTATTTTGGATCTTCTAGTCTAACATTGAAGCATTTAGTAATCATTGCATATAGTGGTCTGTTATACCCTGATGTGGTTCATTTTCGAGGCACATAATTTAGGTTTTTTCTTTTTTCTTTTTTTTTTTTTAAAGTTTAGGAGCTCCTTACATGACTTATAAATATTCTGGGTTTTGAGTTCATATTTCAGTCACTTTTCTTGAGGCTTCTCTAAAACCATACTTCTGAAAGATCTGTAAAATACAGATGTTCTTAGTGTTTGAAAGGGTTAATAAATCATTTCCTTCTCGGCTAAGCTGTCTCATTTTCAGCTTGCTGCCAAAGTATAAAGGAAGTTCAACTTTAGAGATGTGCAATCTAGGAAAGAATGAGTCTTAAAAATTAATTGAAAACATATACCCTTTGTCACTATCAACTTACAAAAGTGAGAATAATTTAGCATGCTGGGACCAGAAAGATCAACCTCTTCCTAATGGGACCAAAAAATATCTGAGAACAAACAAAACCAGAGGAGCGAGAGCTAAGGTTGTTGGGATGGCAGAGAAGTTGGGGTGCAGCCAGTTGCAAGGACTTCTCTGGCAATGTGCTATCCTGTAGATCATTGTGATACTGAGAAGAAAGAAGAAAATAAGCCCAGGAAAGATAAAGGCAGAATAAAGACTAGAAGGCTGAATGTGAAGAACATGCATCAGATTGTAAGTACCAATAAACTGTAATAAATCCAAAGGTGGACAGCTTTAAGGGAAACTGTCCTATCATTATATTTTGATTTTCTTTCTGTAAAGTCTCATTTGCTGAAAGTTCTTCAGCAGGACTGGAAGTAATATCAGTCCATTAATAACTCCTACAGCACGGAAATATTTCTTTGCTGCAATGTCTGTAAATGATGGAGAAGCAGTTCAGTACTCCATGTGTGTAAGTGGTTCTCTAACACCAAACCCTTGAGTTGAGGGAATGAAATGAACTTCCTTATCATGTTTGACACTCATTGTTTTTCATTTAGTTTTTGTATTTTTTTTCCCTTCTGATCTTCTTAATATTATGATATATTCTGGGTTCTGCAAGACCAAAATACAGATCTCTCTTTTTAAAATGGTCTTCATTTTTCAACACCATCACCTCAGTGCTTTCAAACTTCAAAATAAAAACCAGAGCTGATACCTCCCACAGTGCCTTATCAGGAGACTTACTGTCCTTGTTGCTGGTCTCCAGTAACCTGCTGCTGATTGTTAATCACAACTAGTTTCTTTTGGTCTTCCAGAAGGACCTGCAGATGTTGTCTCCCTTCTGCTTCACTACCCACTTCCCCTTTGCTGGCTTCTTTCTGATCATCCACATTAAAATTCAAAGCATGCACATGGCAAAGTCATGGAGCTTTAATCTTGGTCGGAAGTTAGTCCTGAATCCATCACAACTGACACTTGGGGTAATTTGACATTGAAAAAAGAGTTATCCCAGGCCCCAATTCTCATAGCACCGCTGAAGCCGAGCAGTAAATAATGAACTGTACCATCTAATTGAATTGGGCATTAGTGCTTGAGGAGCACTTCTGGAGAATAAGCATATGAAACCATCAGTGAACAGTGATGAGCAGCTCAGAATTGAGTTCCAAGCTGGACAGCATTGATGCTTTAGCTGAGCTCCTCAGGAAACACTCAGCCTTCTTGTAGATCTTGCTTGACCTAGACAGTGCTCAAACTTCTCTTAATTACTTCAGCTTACAGCTACTTAATATGTTTAATTACTAATCAACTAGACACCTCCTGGATGCTGCTCCCTGTGACCTAAAAAAAATTAAATAAAGAAAGCATAATTCAATAGCTACTAAATAATCTTTTATAATGTTACTACAACAGTTTCTTTGTAAGTTACTAATCACAATTATGCAAATGTTAATTAAGGTTATTACTGCTCAGTTTCTATTGACTGGGGAAAAACTAACTCTAGACAGAACCACCAGTATCATGTTGCCTTAGAGAAATTTAAAGTCTCCTCACTTATGGAAATAAGAAATCAAGACCTTATGGGACATTATAGTCATTGTACAGAGGACATAAGTTTCTTGAAGAACTGTGTCTCTGAAACATTTCCCTTACCTATTTACAACCTCTCATTTTACTTCCTAGCAAGAAGTAGGATCTTTCCAAATAACAGTAATGCAGTAATGGGGTAGGGAGGATGAAAAGAGTGGAGGACATGAGAGTTTCCATCTGGGCTGAGCAGGGGGTGTTAGACAGGGTAAGCACAACCCTGCTTTAACAGCTTCCCTACTTCAGGAGCCAGACTGGTCGTAAAAAGCTGAATACCACATGCCCCTTTCATAATTCCAAGGGTGCCTCTCAAATCATTCCCTTACACTGAACTGTTCCTCATTTTTGCTGGGTTTCATACCCCTTTCAAATGCCAAAAAAAAGGCGTAAAGGTGTTGTGCATATGAATCCCAATAAGATCACAAAAAATATGGAGAGACCAATACATCATACAGTGTGCAGTATCCACAGGTCAGAAAAAAAGAGCAAAAAATGCTGATGCTTTCCAAACAATGGCATAGAAATATTTGTAGGAGTAGTAAAGAAAAACGGTGGTGTAATGCAACTGGAAGGAAAAAGGTACAAAAATGCCATCTAACTCCTTGCATCAGTGACATACACTGTCATCTCATTGGAGACCTGTGACTGCTCAAGTTGCCCAGCAAGTGGATAAAAAATGTCTTAAAATTTCAGCAGCAGGTTGAGGAGGGTAAAATGAATTGGAGGTCCTGGAAAGTGCATGGCCATGCTCACTACAAGCATGGGCAATTTGTCAACATTACTGGAAGGTAAGCATCAAGCAAAGCCTACAATTAAGGCCAGAGTAAAATGCTGCAGCACGTGGCCCTCCTGGGAGAGACTGATTTCAGAGCCAGCAAGGGCAGGCACGTCTGGTGTCCTTTGCTGTGTGCTTCCTGGCATCAGCCAGCTCCTCTCCGTGCTGCTGCAGAGGTTTCTCCGAGGACACCCTCCTGCTCTGCACCAGGGCACGTGCCAATCTCAGCACAGGCATCACCTCCTGTGCACAGAGCAGATGCTGCCCAGGCTGAGCTGAACATGGGTGGTTTGAGCTTAGGCTTTCTGACTGAAGCCTTTGGATGTGCTGCTGGGGCAGTCAAGCCAAAAAATAGGCAGCCACTGAGGGAAGTTCAGCAGAACAACAGCTTGCTGATGCCAGCTGCCTCGAGGACTCTGTGCAGTCAGACTGAGCCACAGGGCAGGTTCAGACAGACCAGAAAAGTGTGGTGTGATGGGATGAGGTTTTCTCCTCTTTAAGTGTACATCCAGCTGAGTAAATACTCATCACTCAAGTGAGATCTTGTTTTCCTGCCCAGGCAGAGCTCTTTGCACTCCCCATGTGTCACAGCAAAAGTCCCACTTGTCTGGCATTGGGAAACCTGAGGCACAGATAGGAAAAATAACCTGTACCTCTCCCAGCCATGTGCTTCTGGACACATCTGATAATGAGTGCTCCCTTCAGAGGATTAAACTGAAGCTGCTGAAAGTGGGAACCAAGTCCTGTCTGTACACCACTCACAGTGACAAAAGCAAGCCCTTCCTTCCTTCCTTCCTTCCCTTCCTTCTCTCACCACTCCCCCGTTTCTGGTTTAGCTGTAAATGTCTCAGTGAGAGAAGCATAGCCGGAGTTTTCACAGTGATACCAGAGCACTGTTGTGGAAATATGGAAAATAGCCAACTAAGCCTCACTCCAGCTATTGAATAATACCAAATGAAGAGGCAGAAACAGATTTCGTGGCCTCTGTCTCCCAGTAGAGATTCAGTCCCTTAATCAAGGGCTGTGGCCAGAGTTGCAGGCTGTCCTAATTTAAATCAGGTCCCTTGCCACCCCTGTACTTTAGATGAGACTGCCCTGCCCAGGGATAAACACAGTCCTTTTCCCTGAGCTCCAGACACTCTTCCTTCTTGGCTGAGCTTTGGGTGTTATGTGCATGGGCTCACATCTGTAATAAATATGCTTAATTTAACCTGTACTCGGTCAGGCCCCTGAGTTTTGGGGTGTCTGCAGATTCTCTGTTAGCTACCGACTGTAATTTAAAAGCATGTGGAAAGTATCAAAATCTATTGATCCCTTAGGGCATTTAATTTGCCTCATTTGTCAAAGCAAAATGCACATATCAACACACCTCTTGAGGTGAAGAATATTTAGGAGAGTTGCGACCAGGCAAGCTCCAGTTTCTACTGAGTAAATGCCGTAATTTCTTTTGAACAGCCTGCTGATATGAAATAACGAACCACTAAGCTTTGCACTAAATTGACTATCCATTTTTGTCTTGCTGGGTAATGTTGCATTCTGTGATTATCTAGTCTCATCCTCTCATTTTGGCCAACGCAGAATAATTCTAGCACAAACCACAGCATCTCTATTCATCAAAGGCCGGAGAGTTTAATTGTGGCTGGTCAGTGGCAAGCACTTAATTCTGAGAAAGGGCAGACCAGCTCCATGTGTGTTGCATCGCTGCTCTGCTCCAACATGTTAGCTGCAGTTCTAATTTCCCACTCGATCCATTCATAGAAACAGCACTTAATCCTACCTCCTGACCTTTTTGTCACTCTTCTCCCCTTAGCCCCTCAGCTTACCCTAACTTCCAAGTGAGAAAGTGAATTAGTTAGAGCCAATAAAGCCATTGTAGGAAGCAGAAAGCAACAGGCTCCGTCTCCCTAGAGTGAAACAACGCTCAGTGACATGAGAGTGACAGCCCTGGCACGAGGTTCAGAGGGAGCACAACACTTCTGCAAGTCCACACCAATGCAACTCAGCTCTGAATTGCAGTGACCATGACAGGAGTACAAGGACAGCTTCTTTGGTTTGCTCAACATTCAGAGGATAAAAAAGCTCATATTTTACCACTTTATGATTGTAGTTACTTCAGGCCAACTGTGTGAGACAACTGCCTTGGAAAAAGAAGTACAAGATTTCTCTTCAGCTTTTTAAGGCTGGCATGTATGTAGCTCTCTTTTCTTGTGTAAGCAAGAGAATCTGGTACCATCCCAAGACAACAAATTTTGGGGACTAATATAAGTTAACAACCTGGATAGAAAAAAGCCTATTTTACATTTTAGATCAATGGCATGACATGGGCTACCTAGCAACTTTCAAATCTTGGCCTGAATAAAGACTGTTAAATTTACAGAGCATGTTTAATAGAAATAATCAATTAATGAATAACATAAAAGTTCTGTTCTATATTTTGAGGATAACCTTTTGTATCCTATCATTTACTGATAATTAATAGCAAACAGTTCATTGTGATGGGATCCAAAGCACTGTAACCTGATCAGTCCTCTTGATTGCTTAGGACTTTAATGTGTAGACATTAGTCATTGCCTGAAAAGAGCAGTCCAAAAGATGAGATGTATAAAGAAGGGCATGGAAAAAATAGAATAACAAAGAAAAATAATAATACTCAGATATAGATACTTCCACAGCAGAAGGAGTGAACAACAAAAAATCTTGAAGTGACCATTCTCATATGAAACTGCCTTTACAGAAGCTTAATCCCAAAATTCCTTCCAAGAGACACACTAATGCTGCCCAGTGCTGCATCAGGAATCATAAAGTGACACCTATTTTAATCCACATAGGGAAAAGCCAGCAGACTTGGCAGCCACCACCATGTTCACAATACACTGTCTAGAACTTCATGACTCAACTCAGGGTGTAAGATCCAGCTCCTGAAGCAGGAGCTCAGACCCCTGTTTTCAGCTGGAAGCTGCCAGCACAGTTGTGATGACACAAAGCTGAATTGCATTTTCCAAACTGTCAAGTTAAAAAGAAAAAACCACTGTTAGCGGGCAAATTCAGTACAGCAAGTTCTTTATAACCAGTTCCCTACTGCTCATATTACAAAACTAGTGAAAAGCCATTTTCCAAACATAACTGCAGGCTTGACTTTTTTGTCTTTGATCAAGCCCCAGCACACACAGACTGTAAGCCTGACCTTGGGCCGGGTCCTAGGGTGGGTGAGATTTAAAGCAGGGCTGGAGCAGACTGACAGGTGAGCTGTGTCAGGTCTGTCCCCTGCGTCCATCACTGCTTCTCTCTCCATCTCCTGCAGGCAGCTGGTGGGTGGGTGGTCCCCTGGCTGTGCCCCCAAGCACGCTTGGTGAGTGGAGGACTGCCCTCTGCCACGTCATCACTTATCCATAGGAAAAAGACATTGTCCCCTGCAAAGAGAAACCCTGAAGAGAGAAAGAGAAGATTTTCACTTCCAGAGTGAAGGGAAGAAAAGTCCGAGATGAATTTTGCCACGTGGACTGAATGCTGGATTAGGCAAACATGCAGCTGGAGAGCAATTGTGAGCTGGCTCCTTGGGACAGCTCTGACAGGGTCACAGCAGATCAGGGCGACTGATCAGATAGGTGAGGTTTGGTTAAGGTTATGCAGGAGGTCAGTGGCTCTGCCAGAAACAGAGCCTGCCTTTCTCCTGTCTAACACTGGAGATTTTTCAACTAAATCACTCTGCCCATTCTGCAAATAAACCCTGCCTTTTCCTCTGCCTTGTATGTACTCCCACCTGCTCCCACTTAAAAATCAAACCAGATGATTCAGAGGACCATGAATAAGAGAAGATAAATTAACAACCCTCAAAGAATAAGAAGTGTATGCACAGAGCATTCACATGAGCGAGAGGAGTAAAACAACAGAGAATTTGTAAAAGATTTCTATCTTGAATATTTGTAAGCAATGTCTCTACAAGCATGATCCTGGACTCTATTATTTTCTCTTTCTATTTTTATTTTATTACCCCCCTTTTCACCTCTAGTCCTCATCAACCTTTGACTTTTTCCCAATCAGAATTGTTTTGTGTAACTTCTTTGATTGAAGTCTTGGAGGAAATGAAAAAAAAAGTCTTAGGCACATTTGTGTGAACAAGACTTGTGTCCTTCCTATTATCTGATTTATGAGCAAAACTCCACAATTCCATACCCATCTTTGTACTTTCTACCTTACCTCTTCAATCTTCCCCTTGCCCACCTTGCAGGGCATGCCTGTGCTTCCATCCAGCGCGTGCCCCGTGGGTTGTGCAGCGCTGCCCCACGTCCCAGCAGTGCTCCTGGAGCAGAGCTGCAATGCCTATGATAACATCAGCACTTGCACAGAACACAGCTCTGCTCTACCTAAGTTTCCTGGGTGGGGGGGGGGGGGGTGCTATCAGCTGCCAAGGATCTTCCTGAAAGAAAGAGGAGCTGAGAGAAACCTGATTGACTTTTAATCGGATAGCATATGGTGCCAAGGAGAACAAAGAGGCCATATCGACATTTACCAAATTAAATGGTTAAGTAGGCTGGAACAGGCCCGACACTGATGGCAGACCCACAGCAACAGCCCACTGGGCACTGCTGTTTGCAAAACATGTGCTGAAGTTTGGACACTCCTTGCATCAGTGGTGCGAGGGAAAATGAAAGGATAGCAGATGGCAGATTGGCAGTTTGAAGCGAGCTACAGCCTGGCTTTTCTTACTGTTTTGCCATAACTAAATCAATATTTTATTCCCTTGTTCCCAGACTGAAAGTGCCCTGGCTTGTTTGGTGTGTCATAAAAAGAGTTGCTGTACAGATTTCAGCTGTCGCCCTGCTAAGTGGCTGGTATGGGGCTCTGGTCAGCAGCAGGCACTGCCTTTGTCAGACTTCATTACTTGGGAGGGGACTTGTCAACAGCTGTACCCAACTGCAAATCTTCCGTATCAGCACTTTGGAAAACATTTGCAATTTCAACACAAACCCCAGCAGCAGGAAAGAAAAGCAGTTTATTTTTTTTCATCAGTTTGGCATTTTGGAAGACAGACGAACATGCCAGCAACTGAGATGGCTTTACTGCTTGACAGGACAGGCCAGAAACAGATAGTTGGCAGAAGTTTCCTCAAGCTCTTCTGTCCCACTGTCTCTTCTCTTATGCTGAGTCTTTTAACACCAATATTTGACTTTATTTTGAGAAAGCAAAGTATTCAAGCCCACCATGCTCTGTTTCAACTTGCATGCAGCAAATTAGCTCAGAGTGCCCCTACTCGGGCCCCTGTACATTGACTGTGCCTCAGTGTCACACACATGACTGATATTTTGTCTTTATCTTCCTCTCACAGCTTCACTGTGCTCATCTTCCAAAGCCCACAAACCTCTTGGGAGGGCCAGTGACCTATGCCAGTACTGGGAGTCTATTTCTTGAGATTATCCTTAGGAGTCATTATGGCTTTGCAGTTTGAAGCACAGCTGAAGGCTCCGTGCCAAAATTCAGACATTTGCCTTTCATTCCTCTGCCTGGGCCCAAGTTGTGAGTGAAATTACCCTGCAAATCTGGAGCTGGTCAGCAGCAGAGGGTAGATTAGATCACAAAACAAGCCTAAGCTATGAAAATACCAATTTTCTTTGTGAAGGAAAATCTCAGAATCAGGATATGCAAGATGTTTTCAGGCATAACAACAGTTATTAGAATAACAGCCTGCATGCTGTACAGATAAAACATATTGCTATAATAAAAGTCAAGAAAAACATATCTGTGTGAATAATGGTTTTGCTGCTAACCTGAAGAATCTCACATTAGTTTTTATTTGGGTTGTCGTAAACTAAAAATTATGACTACTTTCTTCAACAGCCGCAGTCACCAACCTGGAAATATACTCTTGGGCTGAATAAAACATTTCTTTTTTACTTATAGCATTGTTTCTTTAGAGGTTGTACTCTGGTGTACTGTTGTTGATATTTTCTCTCTTTTTTTGGTTTGAACAAATAGATCCATTAAAAACAACAGCCTTTTTTTTTTTTTTTTTTTTTAAGAAATCTTTGAGCTGTTTAATTCTCCCTCTATGTTACCATCCAAAACTATTTTCTAAAAGATTCAAATGAGTTTTGGCAATTACAAAATTGAATTTCCTGAACAGTTTTGGATCACACCCCAGTTAACTTCCTCCCAAATCTGATCAAAATCTCTAGCTAATGCTTACTCTTGGTAAAACAACAGTGAGACAGCAAAGACCTAGGGGTGACAGCAAAGAAAGATTCTTGGATTTTGTATGATGTATCCTTAAATCAAAGAGTCATTGCATGTTTGTGTTTTTTTCCATTCACTCATTGGCTTTCTGTGTTTGAGATTAATATTACCTTTGTTCATTCTGAGGGGATGGGGGAGGATTTCTGAGGCAGGATTCAAGCCTTTGGAGCATTAACTGTAAATTAAAACAGATGCTTTCCTGAAGATAACCCAATCAAATCAATATGGAGCCAGAGGAGCCCCTCACATGATGAAAGCTGGTTTTAAAGTGCTGTAAAGCTTTTTTGCTGTTCAGCCCATCAGTTTCCTTTTCCTGCTCTGCTCTGATTACAGAACAAGTTGAGGCCACTGACCCTTTTGTGGAGTCCAATATGGAAAGCTCCCCACGAGACCAGAAATATGGCCAAAGGAGACAGGCCAGAGCGGGGTTTATGTGTTGTGTGGGACAGGGTTAAACTGGTTTTAGCTGTGTTTTATATTGCTCTGTGTTGCAGACTACGGTCAGATTCTTGTGTGCAGAGCTCAGAATCAGCACAAACACTGACATGGGGGTCACTCACAGGTACCAGCAGCTTCAGAGGGGTCTGCTCCACTCTTCTGGAGCACTTGGGAAAGCCACCTGCTGCCTCACTGCAAAGCCATTTTTTGCCATATCCTGCTTCAAAGAAATCAGGCTTTGTGCTGTGGCTGCTCTGCTGACCAGCAGCCTCCTGGCAGGTTTGGGCCTCACCCCGGGCTGCAGAATCACAGGGAGAGCTGCCCTTGAAAGCACAGGGTCAAAATTCCAGCCGGGAGAAAGTTTCAGGCTGAAGTACCATTAATGCTTGCTCTTTGTCATGAGATTACAGGATAACTTCTAATGCATTTCTTATTCTTAAAGTAAATTTTTGACCCCGTGTTTTCAGGGAAACTCTGCAAGATATCACCCCTAAAAGCTCAGGAATAAGGTAACAACATAAAAAGAATGAATTCTTTACAGTTTAAAAAAAAAGTTCAACTCACAGCTTTTAAGGCAATCTCATAACCACAGGGATCAAGATAGCATTGAAATGATCAGAGTGAAAATAGTTTCCTCTGTTCTAGCTTTCCTATCTATTTTTATCTTTTCCTGGTTTGACTTATTTTTGTTTTTCCCCTTCCTCTAACTAGCTAAGCATTGAATTCTTTTCCCCTGGGCTTAGCTCTTAGTATTTACAGGCTGGCTGTCGCAGTACTAGTCTTTGTAGGTTGTTTATTCTTGACTTTGAAAGGACATTTTTCAATACCTTTATGAGTAAGCAAATAATAAAATTAAAAAATAACCCAACCCAAACAACAAAATGTGCTGCTGCTGAATGAAACACCCTATTTGTGCATATTCTGTAAAATCCTGCTTTTTAGAACAATTAAATTCTTTAGAGCTTGATAGTTGCAAGTAGAGATTCTTACTGCTTCTAGAATTCATTGCAATTTTAATTCATTGTTATTTTTGCAGAGCTAGGATCTACTTAAAAAATGACAAATTTAAAAAATGTTCATCTTAATTTAAATTTTTAAAATAATTTCTTTTTTAGATGGAAAAAATCTATGGAAACACAGAGGCTTTTCTAAATTTTCTTTCTTTTTTTTTTTTTTTTTTTTCTCCCAAACGGATTCAAGTTTTCAATTTAAGATCTTAATATGCTGAGCAACATTTTCAGGAAAAAAAATGTTTTCTGCTTCTCCTTTTAGATTTTGCTCCCTTTCCCTCCATGCTTGATTTATTCATAATTGCATCTGAGTTTAAACAGTATGCAACTCCCTTTATTGCTGCAGAATTTTGTTAGCTCACTTAGCTACCTTTGAGTGTGGTCTGTTCTGGAGGCATAGATCCAACATGATATCCATAGCAACCCATACTGGCAGCTGTCTCCCCACATTGGTTCTCCAGCTTGACACCCAATTCTGTGTCAATATATTCACTTCCTGAGTCATGAGAGGAAAATATTAATGGCAGTTCAATTCTGCAATGCAAACACAAGGTGCTGTGCCCAGGCTGCCACCTGCACAGGGCATGCACTGCATGGTGTGTTCTCTTTAGCTGGCTAACATTGTAGAGAGCCTCTTGTAGAGAGAAGGAGAATGGGATTAAAATGCCCTATAAAACAAGGATTCATGTTAGGAAGAAACCTTGCCAAATGTGAATGCATTTTATGTGAGAGCTTTCTGGACACAGGCATGTGAGACAATCCTGTACATTAGTAAGCTGGATTTTAACCAAATAAAGGCCACACAACCTACAAAGACTTTACTTGCAACCTTGGCTGTTCTTTACCTGGAAAATCTTAGAATTTTGCATTTTAGGTAAGACTAACTGATAAGTTTTCATGTTTCAAACACTAGTGTCTCTGTTCCTAGGATACTGGAAACAACAACAGAATTGAAAAGCAATTTTACAAAGCTCTGAAAGCCAAACAACAGATCACACATTTTTCCTGAAGCTACAGAATCTACTTCCACAGCAAAAAATAAGCAGAAAAGAGGAGATATTCTAAAGATCTTACCAAATGAAGATGTACACTACTCTGAAGGATGCACAATGGATGTGGAAGGAAATGCAACAAAAGAGTCCATGTTCAAGGTGGGAACAGGTGGATCTTCTCTGAAGTGTCAGATGATGCAATAATATTTTTTTTTGTATTATTAAAATTATTTACAAGCTATACTAATTACCCCTTCTTACAGTCTTCTAGGGTTTATTTCTTAGTAAGCTATCATGCAGGTCTGAAATTTCCTAGTAGAAGGGTGTCTTTGGGAAGAATCAGAGAGAGGGAAGTAATAAATCATCTTCTAGATTTGTTCTGGAAAGATGTTTCCGTTTATGTGCTGTATTATGGAGACAGTGACAAAATGCTAGATGAAGATTATCACATGCCTTCCAGGAGAACAGAAAGGGTTGCACCTATACCGTACTTTGACAGCAAACACATGATACTTCATGTCACAGGAAATAGAATCTGTGGTGATATCTCTGCTTATGATTTGTACTCATCTCCTTCCTTGTTATAACATGGGGCACACAGAGACTGTTCTTAAGATGGGAAAAACAAGATCTGGCTTGACCCCCAGTGCAAAGAGTTACATAGCCCTCACAGCAGTGTGACTCACGAAAATAAACTCCCCTGGATCCCCATCTGCCATACATTATCCAGCAGCAACTTGTCCTTGAAATGAACTAAGTAGAGGTTTCCATCTGGCCAGCGACCAATTAGTCAGTTTGCATGGTGACCTTTTGCCTTGTGATTGGTTTTAAATGAAGTCTCCAAAATCTGTATTGTTATGGGTAGGAAACATCTGAAATCACTTTCCAAAGAGAGCTTGGCACCTCCCCACTATTATACCATTGTGCAATTTAAAATACATCATCTCACTTATTGTTCCATCTATTTGATCTGCAGCCCTGCTTTATCCACACAGCCACTCCTCTGGAAACAAAGAGATCTCCCATTCCTTTCATGACTGAACTAAAACTGCTGTGCCCAGGAGTACTTTTGATGGATCCAAATATCCAGCAATCTACAATGCACAGAGACTGACTCTCACCAGTTTCTAAGAGACAGGAAGGAAGAATCTTAAAAGTCATCTTTATTTGCTTGATTTTGGACACATGATGGTAGGTTGGAGTGGATCAGTAAGGTTGAACTTGCAATGCAGTCCCAGAGGTCATAGGAATATCTTTAATTTGTCTTGAAGACCCAAGCCAAAATAATTTTTATCGACTGCTTTTATTGCTGATATATAGTAAAACAGACACAATTTATTTCAAATGATACCACTTCTTAAAAAGTGTGTTCATTCTTTTCAGCCATACCCCCTGATAAAACAGCTAATAGGGAGAATAGTGTCTATCAATGCTTGCATCTGAAGACATCCAAATGGTTAAAAACTGGCATTAAAAGAGCAAAGTTTGCTGAATAGAGTTTGCAGTGTAGTATTTGGTAAGATGCTGTAAACTTTAATGTAACTGTAATCTGTGAAGCAGTTATCATTTTTAGATAAGGTTTTTATATTATGATGCTGCCTTAAAATTATACCTTTTGTTTAAAATATGTATCTTAGTTTCTTGTAAAATGATTTAAAAATACATCATCCTAAACAAGCACCCACTCTCTATACAAAAAATCTAACATATATCCAGGTAACAAGCCAACATTACAATTTCTAACCTCTTACAGACTAGAAATGGGAAAAAAAAAACCCAAACCATATGATTGATTATTTACAGTTCTCCCTTTATGGTGACAGGATGGATTCAACTGCCTTTTGCTCCTTTCTAAAATTTATGTGCTGGTGCAGAATTATAACCAAATGATCTACTCAGAACATTTCTGGCATAGGTCAGTTGAAGAGCACACCAGCCTATCTAGCATATCTTTCAGCATATCTAGCTGGCCAATGTGTGTAGCATCAAGTTACTCTCCTAATTTGCCTGTAGAACATGTTTTGCTGTGTAGGAGTTAAATCTAACAAGTCCGGAGAGCTCACACCACTGAATGTGTCTTTTCTAAGGCGCAGTTTCCAGGCAGTCACACCCTGTGTAAGAAGCATTATGATGAAAAATTTCAGGAGTCACAACTTAGACATGCAGTGCAAGATGTACAAAAAATGGCAGAAAACAGCTCACTCTCTTCAAGCAAAGTCTGGGGGGAAACACCTTGGGAGACATTTTCACCACCATATGGTACATTGGCTGATCAGACAGTGATGTCTTTATCTTTTGGCTTGGGTTCAGCTCTTCTGCCTCAGCACGGCTTGTGCTGACAGTCTGAGTTGCCAGTGAGTTGTGTTTAATGTTTGCAAAATGCTTTGTCTGAGGCTCACCTTTGTGAAGCACAAACAGTTTATGGGTTGCCCTAACCAGTTCTTTAAACCCCCGCTCTGTGCTCGAGAGGGCAGGGAGTGATACAGCACATTTTCTGCTGGTTTATGTCATAGAAAAATGGCTTCAACATGACAGGTTCTGTCATGTCTCCATCTTTTGTGCAATACAACCACGGTGGAGCTGTCTGTTTGTCTTTACCACCAAAGAATATTCACCAAGAGTTTGACCAAATCTAGAGCTACCTGCAGTCCTATGTTCACAGCCTAGTGAAGAGCTGGCAATGATTATGCACCTGGTTTGGCACTCAGGAGAATGCTCATTCCTCCTGCTCTGCCTCTGGCAGCTTTTACCTGCTCCCTGTATACATCTTATCTGACTGGGCTTCCAGCAAGTGCATGCAAGCTCAAAATAGGCACCAAAGGGCTCTCCAGGCTTCCACCAGCCCTGAAGGGGTTGAGACAGTAGCTGTGTCATGAACAGTGTCACTACCTCACTTTAACAGGGCAAAAATGTGATGAGGAATTGAGAAGAAAAGACAGGAACTACACAAGAAAGTACAGCAACTGTAGCAATGGGGAAAATCAGAGGTTGAGGAAATGTGGTGGGACCCTATGCTGAGGAAAAACTGAAATGAAAATATTGATGGGAAGTGAATGAGAAGACCTAGAGAGAAGCAGAAGCAGTAGAGGACTTAATGAGGGAATAGATCTGATGAGAGAACCCAGCAGAAATGCCAAGAGTGTTGGAGCTAAGGACAACTGCAGGAAACTCATAGGAGGGTTCTCCTGGGCTAAGAAACTGTATCCATCTCTGGCTCCCCTGGTTAGCTCAGACTGCCTCTGTTTTACCGAACTGCTTGCCCAGTCTTCCTATGTGCCTTGCTGAAATTTCTTCCTCTCCACATCTGCTGTTGCTGCCCCCGGGAATTCTGTCAAGCATTTCAAGTCTCCATCTGATGTTCACTTCTGCCAAAACACTGTTTAGGAAAAACAATGTTTATGGCTGTGCATACAATATAGGTAAACACGCAAGTCAGTTCATTACAGAAGCTGCAGAGAATGTTTTATAAGTTGCTGTACAAAGCTCAGTGGCCATGCCATGGGGAAGAAGCAGTCTGCATCTTTCCCAGGGCTCAGAGAGACCCCCAAGAAGCTTTGTAAATGAGTAGTTGTTGCCTTGTGTAAAGCTCCACGCCACCCTTGCACTACACGGTGAGTAAACCAAACACTTATTTCCTCCTCTGAAAGCTGACATACGACAAACCTCAGACCTATTGGAGATGTCTTCAGGGGTTGCAAGTGACCGAGGGTCATTTTAATTAGGCTCTTTCTGAAGGAAGTTCTACTTTGTCAGGAATTCATGTTTCAAAGTCTCAGCGTCAAAGCAAAAGAACTTGCATTACCAGAATGACAAATAAATATCACTGAAGCATCCCCTAACAATAATGGAAGGGCTGATAGCAGAGAAATATTGAGCCAAATTCACTTAGCTCAGAAGGCCTCAAGAAATTGATGTCATTTGTTAGCTCATAGCTACATGAGTGGAAAACTAAATGTAATGCTTGATAGTGAGAGCTACTTCCACACAGAAGACAATGAAAATCAAAAAAGAGTTCCTGGAGCCAGGAGATATGAGTGAAGATTGGAGCTTAGCTATATCAAAGAGTATGGTCTGAAAGCAAAAAAAAAAGTAAATAAGGATGTAGAAAATGTCCTGATATACCAAACGGTTTCTATTGAATTCCAAAAGAAATAGAAGTTGGCATAGTTCATTATCTAGAAAAAAATGACATTTTTAGTTCAAATGCAGCTATTTTTCACAAGGTCAAAAATACGCAAATCTACTAGGAACAAAATATGAACAAAAAATAGACTAGCTGAAATTACATTCTGCATTTATTCATCATTCATTTGATCACAGATGGCATATAGTTCAGCAAGGATCTGATTATGTGATAAATGGCTGGTTATTGGTGTAGCAGCAGAAGATACACAGCACAAAGAAAGAGCACTTTTACCGTATTGTTACTGAAAGCTGATTTTATCACTGTGGAAAGGGTAACTGGGGAAGGGCTAGTGTTAGAATCAGTAACTTCCAAGAAAACATCAAAAAATTGCAGGTCCTGACAGAATTAAGATATCAGCAATTATCAGTGAGTACTGAACTAATTTCTTTATACCCTGAAAAAGGATGGGACTGATGCCACCCTTCAGATGAGATACAAAACTGATCTCATCTTGTCCTTAATTATCCCATCAACCTTTTTGCTTGAATGGGGATTCAGTCCCAAAATCTTGACCCAAGTGCCTCCTGGAACACCTCAGACAACCCAGTATTAATTTCGGCTTTATTCATGTTGCAATATGCCCCCTCTCAGGCAGCACTTTGCAGTCCCAGGGGAGCTGTGTTTCAGCACAGCATGAAGTCATTCTTAGAGAGGCAGGTCAAGTTTTACAAGGCACTCAGGAATGAGATCTTTGAGGATGAAAGATGTCATATGATTTTGTTGGTAGAGAGGAAGAGACTGAGAGAGTTCAGTCCAAATAGTGCTCATCTGACCTGACCATTCTCTGCTCTGCTGCTTCTAGTTTCAGTGTATTTTCTGCTCATTGACCCCCATAACTGAGGGGGAGCAAAACAAAAAATTCGGTAAGACCAAATCAATATGCTGAATTTCTCCCAGTAACAGGACCTATTATTTATCCAAGAGAAATGAAGAGGGAGAGAGAAATGGGGGAATCAATTTCTTTTAACCCATGAGTATGATGAGTTGACCTCAGCTATATTTCTAACCCAGCTGGTTTTTAAAGGTTTGCTGTCAAGTGGGGACACAACTTCAGTGCGCCTGGAGGGGAAATGAGGTTAGCAGCACAGCAGGCCTCTGATGTGGTGCCTCCTAGTCTCTCCAAAAATTTGTGTCAGACATATGCAGCTGGTACTTCAGCTACTTCTGGTAGTGAGTTGTTCCTCGACCTTGTCTAATCCTGCACTAAAACTGGTGTTGTTGATACCCTGGTCAACTATGGCAGCACAGAGCTCAGGACCCATCTGAAAAACTGGCCAGGTTTCACCTGGGCTTCACATCAGCCCCCCATGTTCTCTGCTTAATGAGCTTGAAAGGTGAGTGGGTCACAATACAGCCAGCCCTGCACAGCAGATACCACACACAGCCCCTGAAAGCAAAAGTACAAACACTGGAATTTATAGTGGGAGTAACCCCAGGGCACTCCAAGTTCTACCTGCTCTAAGGATGGCTTTGGCTTTGCATATTTATGCTTTTTTGAGTTGTAGAATATGATTTCTTTGCTGCAAACGTCTCCTCCAGACCCACATTATTTCTGGTTATTGTCACAGGTTATAATTGTTAAACTTCTCACTACTAATGACTTGTACCTTCTGGACCATGTTCACACAGATTTATAAGTTAAAAAAAAAATTAAAATGGAGAAATTGTGGTTAAAGAAATAGGCTCCATGGAAGCATAATCAGGGAACCACACCAGCTCTCTGCACCCTTCCACTTTATGTTTCTATATGACAGAAAAGTCATGTTATTCCTGAGGCCCACAGAGGAAATAGAACATATCATTATCAGGTTGCACTTCTAGCTGAAAGAAGGGGTCTAAAATGCTTCCACAACAGAATGCAGTCAAATATTTTGGGTTCCTTCCAGCAACTCAGTCTCTTTGAATAAAGATGATAGATGTGATCACAGAGAATAGAGGATGGATGGGGATAGCAGTGTATCATTTTCTGGCTGCTGCCCACTGCTTTGCTCCTGTGAGTGGGCTGGAAAGGGGAAATATGCAGAGAGCTGCCTTTGATTTTATGCTCTCTCATCAACGGAGGATCCCCAGCTGGGAAGCTACAGGCAGAACAAAACCAAGCAAACCAGAGAACCTGGTCCTTATGCAAATGTTTAAAACTAGCCATGCTGCTGCCGTATGAAAAGATACCTTGACATTCAGAAGTGAAGGAAAGCATTTTATAGTGATCACTAAGCAAAAGTAGGCTTTCAACCTAAAAAAGAGTTTGATGTCTGATGTTCTAGATTTTCAGGTAACCCTTATGACAAAGATTTGCACTTCCACCATAGCATACTGCAAGCAGTATTTAGATCTGTGGTACTTTTTTACAATAATGATACTTATCATAAATCTGTACAGTGAATATACTTTAAATACATGGTCAGAAAAAAGAAGCCTGAGATCTACTTTTGCTGTAGAGGAGCATTTCTAGTAAATCACATCTCACTACTGATTGAAGTTCCACCATCTGGAGTTCACCAAAGTGGCATCTGGCATTCCAACAATTTTAGGAAATATGCTGGAGCTATAATAATAAAACTGAATATCCTGGTTTTAAATAGGCAGTTTCTCCAGCTGAACTTTTTAAGAGATAGGCTACAGTTCCAGCAGAAGGCTTGGCACAGAACTGATGATACTTGGTGAAATTCTGTGGCTGATGTTGCACTGGAGGTCCACTGGCTGAGCACAGTTCTTCTTTCTGTCTTTAAAACTGTGGCTTGAGTCTCACCTAAGAGAGTACCTAAGTACTTTAAGCATATAAATATAAAGGAACTCCCTCTTGCCCAAGGCCATGGGCACTTTCAGAACATAACTGAGCCCCACTAAGGCATGAATTATCTCTGAGAGTGCCTACCTACCATTCTTTATTGAGCATGGAGACTGCACTCCTACATTATTTACAATGAGGCAGGATGCATTTGAGTCTATGGTGCTATGCATACTGTATCAAAGGCTTGATCTTAATCAAGCATTGCTCAGCCTATTGAATTAGGATCCTTTCTGTATCTCTGCTATTTATAAGTAGGCTGATTAGGCCTGGATCAAAAAATTTATGGATGCTAAACCTTCAAAATATGTAGATACCTTATCTTCTCAGGTACATACAATCCTGTCTGACAGCAATTCAGGCTCTCCAAAGGTTTTCCACACATCCAAGGCTTCCTCAGTCTTGTCAGAGCTGACTTACCCAGAAGCTGCTTCTGGTCCATGCAGCACAGTAAGATCCATATAGCAGAGTTTTACTCATCTGATGAGGTTAGGGGTGCTCCAATGCACAGTTATGAAAAACAAAAACACATGCATCACTTACATTTTATAGCACAGCGATAAAAGGGGAGAAATATGAGTTGATCTGCCCCTTCTTTCTTTTAAACAATAGATAAGTGCCTAAAGTTGCCACAGAGAAAGCATGTGACTGTTCTGGAAGGCTGGTTCCGTTTTCTGGAACCAAATAAGACAGGTAGTCTAGGCTTAAATGAATTAAGTGCAAAAAGTCAATTTATATGCAGAGGCTTTTGGACTTCTTTACACTGCAAGAGGAGATGCCTGGTTCTGGCATTCTAATAATTGCAAATAATCATACATTGAAACTGTATTTTACCAAGTTATCTTCTTTTACAGTCCTGTTCCTCAGTAGTCCTCCCAAAAAAAGTGTCCTATGCAATACACAGGTTTTGGAACAACTTTTGTTCAGAATTTATTACTTCTGGGTTCCTTATATTTCTTTTGCAATTATACATCAGCTTGTGAGTGATCCATTAATTAAACTGTCAGTGATTGGAGCAGTACCAGTTCTACTGGCCACGATGTATCTTTTCTGTTGATGATGTCAGTTGTGAAAATACAATTAGCTATTTATAAGCCAACTCCAGATGTTTCATAAATAAGTATATTTCCTCCACAACAGTATGAAATACTATACAAATACTTTGAAAAAATCTCAGTGCTAGCTGGACTGAACTTCAGTGAGGTACTGTGCATTCAAATGTCACCTTTTATAAGAATACATACTGGAATTTCACAACAGCCATCAAGTATTACTTGGATTTGAGTAATAGCAAGCAAAGTTCTGCTTCTATACTTTAAGTGCAATAGTGGTATATTAAAGACCTTAAAATAAAATAGGAAAACTAAATTTTATGGGAACCTTCAGTCAATTTTTTGTAATAGCAATATCACAGACTATTTGTAGTAGCTTGAATGTGACATTGAATGTGTGCAATGAATTTTTTTCCCTTGTCATTTTTTTTTCAGTCTCTCTTCTGTAGCTTTAACCTTTCCTACTTCTCTTTCCTTTACCTTCCCTAACACATGCACTCTACTCTTGTCATTGTGAAGCAGCACACATTTCTGCAACTTTGTTATCCTGAAGAATGTAAAACTGAGTACTTTTAGTGATTAACCTGCTGCAACACAGTCAGCCTGAGTTTACCTCTGTTGGGGTAAAAATCACTATGCCATTTAAGAACAAGCTTGAGGGTTGTTTTTGAAGCTGAGGTCAGCTGCTTGCATGCAGGATTCTTCCTGTGCGCTGGATGAAATCTTTAGCTGAGCTACACAGATGCAATTATTGCCCAATGCAGATGCAATGACCCAAACTGGAATTTTGCCAGGACACGAGGATCAACATATTTATGAAATGTGCTCTGAAGTTGTTCCCAAAAGTATTTGGAAGCCCATTTAAAAAAAAATATCACCCTAAAGACAAAAAAACCCCAGAACTACTGTAAATCATGGAACCTCCTTGGTTCCATGGAAAATCCTTGGGGATTTTCCAGCACCAACCATGCTCCCATCTCACTTGTGATGGGGTCTTTCCCTCACAGTTGGGAGTGCAGAGGAAAACCCTGTACTAAACCCTGGCTTCCTTCTGTGAGCAATTCCCTTGCATGAGGAGGAAACAGTCTATATTCTTTATATTTTTTTAATAAAATGTTTTCCTCTACCTCCTATTCTGTTGCAAACTTACGGAAATAAAAAGCACGTTTAAACTTCGGTTACATTTTTCTGCTTTGTGTTTCTTTCCTTCTGATCTTTTTGCTTTCATCTATTGACTTTATTATACCAATTTAGCTGCCACAGATGTTTTTTCCCCCCTTTTCTTTTAATGGATATGGCATTTAAAAGAACTGCTTCTGGCCTTCTGCCCACAGCTGCTACTTTTTGGTGTCTCCTTTTCCCCCTACCATCTCTTTAAGTGACACGTGACAAATCTTGAAGTACTATGTGATACTGACAGCTCTTTGTCTGCAGACAAAGTTCCCACTTGGCATTGCAAGTGGTATCCCAGGCCATCTCACCAGACAAGGCAAATTGTCACACCTTCATTGATTTTCCTGAAATCAGCAGAGCTTAACAATTTAATTCAGCTGGATAAATGGACTGCTGAATTCCCAAAGTACACCCAGAGACTAAGACTGGGGGTGGAGGAGGGGACGGGGGTGGTTTATAACTTCAGCAACAACAGCAAAACTGTAAGTTCATCCTAAGCTTCCTTCTCATCACCCTTTAGAAATTTCCCCTGGAGTTTTTTTCCATATTGGACTCTGGTTGGCATCAGTCAGAGTCACCTTCTTTGCTTTCAGGCTTGCTCAGCAGCCCTATGTGACAGGGGTTTGGAAGAGATGCTTCTGTAAACACATCCAGCCTCTTGCAGCCACAGGCAGACATCAGCTGTGCAGTGTGGCTGGCACAGGACCAAAACAAGGGATAATGCAGGGTCCTGATGCAGACAGCTGCCAGGCCCCATATCCTAATTTCCCTCATCTTTCCTGAATGGCAGTGGACCCCCTTAGTAGGGGGACATTTGACAGCAGCAGCTGGTCAGTCCTGGTGTCTTTCAGAAAGTGCAACAGGAGGGGACAAGGGAAGAGCTCTGTGATACTCCTGCTGCTCAGCACTGCAAGGCTTTGGCAGAGAAAAGCAAGTATCAACATTTCAAAATGTCTTCCCTTTTCCTCTAAAAGCTGAAGGGTGTTGAAGATGGTCAAAAATAAAGGATGAAAGTAGAGAGAAGTCTGGCAAATCTTTCCATCATAACATATTTGAGAATGTCTTTAATGTAATTTGACAACTAATTCCTAGGAGAGCAGATAGTACTCTGCACCCTGCATGACTTAAACAGCAGGCCAAAATCACAGCCATATGACACCTATGTTATTTGTTAATTCAAAGGATCTCTTTTTCCTTTAGGTTTCCCCCAGCTCTAAATTGCAGTTGCATGTTCATATTGAAAGCTTCCTGACCCTTAAATTTCTGAGAGACTAAAACGTGAGCTGCTGGTTTTAGTTCAATCTTTAATTTCAGAAGGAGCTACACCAATGTGTGAAGAATCACATATTGCCCATAGATCAAACCCTTCTGAACAGCATCATCTACATGTGATATGCAACACCCTTTCCCTGTAAATTCCCAGGTGTTTCTCAGATCTTACAGGTAGAAATGCCAGAACTTCAGAAGGAAAGTGTTTTGCCTGAGATCTCGTCAGTGATTACAGAGTTGTTTCCTCACTCCCATTCTGATTGTTACATTAAAAGAAAGAAATGATAGCTCAAAGTCAAGCTGAAGCCCTGTTGCTTTCCCTTCCACTATTACATTTTCCCTGTAATGAGACATTTTGCTCTAGTTTCTTTTCTACATATGACCCCCAAGTACTTCCCAGTGTAGTGTGCTTCTTGGCCCATTACGACTGGTTATTGTTGATTTTAACAACCACATAACTGCATATTTGGCTGACCACAAGCTACATTAGATGCAGTTTTATAGAACTTTCATTAGATTCCTTCAGATCCACTAAGTTTTATTGCCACATGGAAACATAAAATAGATATGAGGCCTATAGTTGTGTTCTGTTTCTTGGTTTGTGAAACCAGCATTAGAGTTCACTTACAATACTTTTATAATGGTGTTCACCTGGGGTCCACTCTTCTGCCCAACCTTGCTGTTGGCTTCAGGGCTTTCAACAACCTCTTGATGCATTCAAGAAATTCTTGGGAGCAATAATGTGAAAAGGTCAATTATAAGGTATGTTCGTGACCATGCTGAGAAAAATATGTTTGCTTTTAAATAAATATCTATCAATATCCTTCTATTTTAAAAAATGGTGATTCTCGTTCTACTTGCTTCACTTGAGGTGGAAAGTCACAAGGAAAAAGGAAGGTGAATTATTCCTTGTACCCAACACTGAGAGGAAAAAGAAAGAAAAAGGTGCTCAAAAGAAAAAGAAAGAAAAAAGAAATAGAAATTGCTAAGCTCATAAACTTTGGAAAAATAATCTAAACCCCATGGTTGGACAGAATGACATCACATGTCTGGGTATGAAGCCATCAGTCGGAACACTGATCCAGGAAAAATCCCCAATAGCAGACTCCAGACAGCTCCGTGGCCATCACAGCTCAGTCAGGGTATTCTCATTTTCATACAGGCAGCGTGTTGCTGGAGGTGCCACTGGCTGCTGAACCCATTCCAGCTCCTGTACTTCACATGGAGCAGCCACAGCTCCTTTCTCTCGATGCACTCAGAGTGGCCTCGCTGACACTCAGAGCCTTGTCAGAAGCATCAGGGTATTTACTGCCCTTTGCTGAAAGGCCTGATCTGGAATAAGAAAAACATATTATGAACCAAACAGACTGTTGAAATTGGGAATATATTCCTTTATCAGTTCTTTCATAAAGAAATACACTGAAAATTATTTCATCTTTCTCTTAAATAACTTAAGGAAGTTATTAGTGGGCTGCTATCTCCATTTCATTCTCTGACCCTGTTTTTCTCTAATGAGATTTCCAACGGCATCTTGATTCACCTTTTTCTAAGTATTCTTCTCTTGCTTTAGCTTCTTCATTAAAGCCAACTATTTTTGTTTGTTCTAAAGCTCTCAGCACAGACTATGACACTAATTACTTTTTTCTTCCAATCAGTTAACGATTGTAACCTAAAAATTACAATTGCCCCCTCCTCATCAAAGCTGATAAATTTTCTTTGGTACTAAGTATTGTTGAAAGCTGAAAAGACTTCCATTAGGTTTTCAATCTATGCCAATCATTTATGTGCTAAAACAGAAATCTCACAGTAAACCAAGGATTTCCTAGCTGTGGGTCTTAAATATTCTAAGATTAATACAGATGGTAACTGCAGAGTTCCCAGGAGCTCAGGAGGGAAACCAGTGTGATAGAGGATAATTAAATTATTTTTAAGTTTCTCAAGTGCTTTGGGACTCCCTATATGTCACCAAAGGCCTCCCACACACTAGTTTCTACTTCCTTTAAATGAGTTAAGCTTTCAAATCTTAAAAAGCTATCACATCATCCAATTTAGAATGGTCTACACATCTGTCCTTGCTAAAAAGCAACACAGAAATTAGTTTGAAACAGTGTTATTTATACCTCACTAGTATGGCCCAATTTTGCAAAATGTTGCAAAGATCTGGCTGGAGTTTTCACGGGTGATTAATGTCTCATCTGTGCACCATTGGCCTTCTGTTGACAGTAGTTAGGGAACATTTTCCATTTATTCCAGGTGGCAACAAATTCTACTTTTAGGGAACAGTGTATTTGCTGTCTAGTTCCACATAGTTGTATCCTGGAACACCAGGAACCCAGTCATATAATGTGAACTCATTAATTTTTTAATGCAAATGTTTCCCCATTCTATCCTTACAGATAGCATAGACATATTTTCCCTTTTTCTGTGAGTGCACCTAATTTTAATCTAAATTCTATATTCAAAGACACATTACTGCAATTCCACAGTTAATACAAACTATATTTCCATTAGTGTTTTGGTGCTTCACTTCATTTAATTCTTAAACAAATTAGTGGTTTCTAAACCAATTACTCTCCAACCATTAGTAATAGCTGGTATGGGCTTCATGAGGCTCTGCTTATTTGGGCTTTCTAGGAGCACTTACAGCAAAGCAAAATAAAACAGTGAAAGTCAGAGCATAAGGAACAGTTTTATATGAACACAAACAGGTAAGAATAGTTAAACATATTGCCCATTTTCCTTTGCAAGTTATGTATGGCGACTTCTTGTCATTATGCTGTTTTTGTTCTTCTTGTGCACTGCAGCAGCCAACCTTTGGCTTTATTTCACAAATACCTGTGCACCTTCAGTATCACCTGGTATTTCTGGGTTTGAATAAATCTCAGGTTTCAATGGAACAACTTAAACAAAGCCACTGTATTCTGTGTAGTAATAGTGTCCTGGAAACCCTTGCATTTTTTTTACAAGTGTTCCCCCACCAAGAAACTCTATATTCATTGAAAATGCTGCACAGTGTCTCTCAAAGTTCATCCTGCCTGTTCAAGTCTTGAACTGCATTTTCCAAAGTATTTGTAAGCCTGGTTTCCAGTGAAACTTTCATTCCAAAGAGTATCAGTTTGATTTGTCTTGCTCAGCTCTAATGACTGTATATGCTTTCAGAATATAAGCATTTTTTAAACCTCTAATATCACCAAGCAACCATTTTTAGATGCTTTTTTCAAAAGAACCACAACTTAATTCCACAGAGAGTGGCTCCAGGTCTACCCTTGTATCAGTCGAGGTCTGATAAATGGCACATGGAAACCAGGATTTAAATCATTCAATTGTAAAGGAAGATTACAAGCCCATGGTGGCACTGCCTGCTTTTCCTCATACCTACAGTTCACGGACTTTTAAAAAACCTAGGGTCCAAGAGAGGAAAAACAGGAAAAAAGAAGGGATATGGTAAAGATAGGCCCGTCCCAAACAGATGAAGACCAGTCTGCCAACAGACAATGACCAGTCTGCCATTGAAATGAAGCCTGTTTTGTTTTCCTTGCCAGGAAGTTTTATGGTGTCAGGTCACGAGTATGTAGGATTTGGAGGGGCTGGTTTTTTTCCTTTTAACTTCATAAATGAGAAATGTAAGTGATGGTACTGAAACCACTACTGCTGGCAGCTTTAGGAAGAAAACCAATGATTTTTCAGGTATCTTTTGTCTTCTTGCCTTTTCCTATCTGCAGAAAGAAGAAATCTATTAGGACAGTCAAATGACTAGGAGGAAAAAAATGAATTTTTTTTTCATTTTCTAAAGAAAGCTCTACCACTTGTATGAAAGATTGAACTCTGCCTTTACTTCACATTGTATTTTCCAGGGTAACCCAAGGGTTTATTCTTAGTGTCTCTATTTTTATTTTTTTTTTAACCAATAAGATATGGTCTCCTTATAGCAACAGGAAAATATAATTCCATTGAAGTGAAAGAATAATGTAATCTGACAACCACTAAAAAACATCCATCTAAATGAGCAGCAATAAAAATCAGACATCTACATATTAATATTTTGACATGAGAAAAAGAAGAGGGAATGATATAAGACTTCTTAAAAAAGAAGTCCTTAAATCCAGAAGTTATCTAATTGCTTATTTTACCTAGAGGTAGAACAATCTCTTTCTAGCTATCACATGGTAATGAGAAGTCATTATCTCGAACTCGTCTTTAATTAACATCAATCCTGATTAGTCAGAATATATTAGGCTTTTGTCTGTTACCATAGTATTTGAATCTCCAGTAAAGGAGGTGTTCAATCAGATATTATCATTTGCACATCACTTCTGTGTAATTATTACTTTTCCATGTTTTGTGGAATCTTTGTCCATTTTCGAAAGGTGAAAGCTATTTTTGATCAAACCTTTCTTAGCTGGAGCAGGTCCTGGCATGCCAGGTTTTTGCAAGTTGTAGGTGAGTGTAATGAGAGAAGTTCAATGTTCAGAGTACCTGTAGTTGTCTTGTGCTATTTTGAACCTTGAGGTTGGCCAAGATTGAAATTTCAGACTTAAGAAAGTACCTAAAAAGGAAGCTGTTTAGATAATATAAGCTACTGACTGTGTAGAGGAATGAAGAGTTTGCTTCCACATCACCTCTTAACAGCATTCAGAGGCACCTGAGAGGTGCTTAGAGGGAGAGTGCAGGCCAAGGTCCACATGGTTTGGGTGCAGGAGTAATGTATGAGAGAAGATGTATGAACCATTCCTCCTGTTGCTTGACTTTTATTCCTGCTGACATATCTATCTATATTCTTTTGCTTGTTGATGATTACCTTTGTGGTTAATAATAAGTGCTATCAGTTCCTGTAGAAAATAGCAACTTCAAAATAACTTCCTGAATCTGAGGATATTTAACAGGGAATAACATTTTAGCAAGAGAATTCTACAGACAGGCCATCAATCATTATGAATAAGGTTTTTTTTCTGTTAAGTTCTGCAGGGCTTTGGTGTAATGTCTATTGAACTATATTGGATTTCTCTGCAATTTGTTTGGATTTCATCCAGACTGAACAGAAAAGGACCCCAGACTCAGCGCTGTTAAGGTGGTGATCACCAACCTGTGTGGTGTTCTGTGGGAGTGGAGCAATTCTGGGCAGGCCTGTGGGAAGTTGAGGTGCCCCATTTGGGAGCCAAGGTGCCAGAGAGCCAGGCCATCCCGAGCAGCCACTCGGGCTGGGAATGCTGGGGCTCTTGGATGCCTTCCAGCTGGGATGGGCTCGCATGAAGCACAGCCCACCTAATGGCATTGTGGCAATTTTTGTTCAAGCTGAAAGTAGTTGTTTTTTGACATGCTCGTGCATGGGACACAATAAAGGGACAGAGTTGATCTTGGGGTCACAAAGAATCTTGCACTCTCCCTAATTAATGGCCATGCAGAAGGGTTTCTTAGCTCTGCTGGGAACAGAAGGGTTTTGAGTTGCTCTAGTCAGTTAGTTTGGGGTGACAGTAACTCTGAAAGTGTTGCTGCATTTATTTTGGCTGCAATTTCTTCTTAAGGTCATTACTGCCATGAGATCATGGAGGTACAACATACTGATGCTGGCTTTCTGTCACTCGGGGATTCCCCTCCCCCTAATCATAAGGCCCACTCATGCTGACCTTTGTCAGCTACACAGTCTAGGGACCAGTTTGTAGCGGGTTTGGTATGCATAACCAGGCAGAAACACCAAATTTTAGTGTAGTGGTTTTATGGTCAGTTTATGCACTGTTCCCTGTTTTCTTTTCTGTGAGATAAACCATTAGGAGACAGCAAAGCAGGCACACAACTTATATGATATGATAAAGTTTATTAACAGACCTAAGAGAAAAGGAAAGAAAAAAACAGTCAGAACACACAGCCAGAACTTCTCCTCTTCTCCCTCCCCCTCCTTCTCCTCTCCCTCAATCCATGTGCAGTTCTCAAGAAAGGAAAAGAAAAGGGTTTCTTCCTGCTTTACGTGGTTTTCCAAACTGCCANCCGTGGCCATCTCGGCTCCGTCTCACATGACGAGGTTTTCTCTTTCTCTCTCTGGCTTTGGAATCACCATGGTGGAAAATGTTACCGTCCCGCTTCGCCGCTGGATGCAGGGCTGTTTCTTCAGTTCTCCGTGCAGTGTGTGCTGGCAGCTGCGAACTGCAGGCTCCGTCAGTGCCCCGCTGTCCCGGGAGGGGACAAACCCCGTCCCGGAGAGGCCGCGCCGGAGGGAGCCTGAGGGCCGCCCCCCCCAGAGCCCCAGCAGAGTCCGGGCTGTGCCTCGGGAAGGGGCAAAGGCAGCGACACCTGGCCCGGCCCAGCCCAGTGGGACCGTGGCTCCTGGCCACCACCCCTGGACCGGAAGAAACTCCCGCCTTCCGTGGCATTTATCGGCATTTAACATTGAGAGAAACGTGATTCGACCAGGCAACTGTCTGTCATGTCGAGGTTAACCCATGACACAGTTTTATCCCTAAATGAGCAGATGTGGAAGAGAGTTCCACTTTGGTTAAAAATAACTACCCCCTGAAAAAAGATTTCAATGTTTTACTTCAAGTTACACACACAGATTAACAGCACTTTAAAAATATGTTATTGGCTACATGGACACTAATTTTGCAAGGGAAAAACCCACAAGAATATTCCTCGTTATCATAGGACTGACACTTCAGCTTTACTACATTTCCAAGCAGGGAATAAGGGATTCAGTCAAAGAAGAATTACAAAACTAAAATCTCTTGCAGTGCTTTGACAATTGAGACAGACACAAGCCTCTAGTGAGCCTAATGAAGTATCAGAGTAAAAAATTATTTAGCTTCCTAAAAACAGTGCTTTTGTTTTCTATTTAAAGTAGGAAATCAAAGACATGTCCTTAGTATTTCATTCCATGAGGCAGCCAAAAAAGGGTTTGCTTTCAAGCCTGAATAGTGAATATGGAGATAAAGTAACACTTTTGAGAGCCTTTCATATGACTTTCTCCTTGGTTGAAACACTTGAAATGTGGAAGTAGAGTGCTGCCGCAGTCTTTCAGGAGGCAAAGGAAAGGATATAAAATTACTTCAGTGTGTTGTGATGTGATTTGGGAACACAGCACCAGACAAATTTTTCAGTTTAACTGGAGGATGAAAGAATGGGACATGGTCAGAATGAATATTTTCCTCGCTGTATTTTCTATATGTAAATATGTGAATGGTCCTGATTCACCAATGAACTACTACCCATCTGTTTTTTTGAACTTGGAGTGATAGCTCCTAGTAAATCTATTACAAATGATACAACCCAAAGAACTATAAAACAGCCTGAAGTAGGAAAAACTTGAATTGAACTTGTTCTTATTCTGTATTAGAGAACCCAGCATTTAGATGCTTCTGGTTTCTAACAAATCCAAGCCCCCTCTCTGGGTAGTTTGCCTTCACCCTACACTCGATTAACACCTTATTAAAATGCACACATGCTGAGCCCTTACTTGTTGACCATCCCTTTTACTGCCTTAGTCTACTTGCATAATTTCCTACAGCTTTATTTGAACTGCAAACACAACCATGGAAAATCCTGTGTGAGAAATCATCGGAGAGGAGAGATATCGGCACAAGTGAGTTTGCCACTTGCCTCCTCATTATGTGTGTTTGAGTATTCACTGTATCCACAGTGAGATGTGGATATTAAATCAGATGTAGACCACAATAAAGAGGATCTCAGTCTGTCAGCCTGCAAGGCTGCTTCAGGACAAACTCTTTTCACATATTAGCACCCACATTATCTGAGACAATTTTTTTTCCTCTGAGGACAACTAACAATAAAAAAAAATCAACGGCAACAAAAAAATTTAACCAAAACCCCAAAACAAGGAATAAGTCATGAACAAAGTACCTTCAGACTCAGTGCACACTGAAACTAGATGCTCTGAATTCTCCAGTGAGTGCTGGTTCTCATCAGTATAGCTGAAAAATGTATTTCAGTGTGTCAATGAATGCTTGGCAGAACTTGTAGCAACAGAGGTGACTGCACTGAACAAATCTCATGATTTCGTTTGCAGGAGCCAGTCCTTCTCACCAGACAGCTGTCCTTGCAAACCATCATGTGCCAAATCACTACTTCCACAGTGACCTGCCACTAGTGAAGACTGGCTTTTCTAATACCACAAGCAGGTAAATTTCTCATCTACTATATGCTAGAGCCCAACCCATTCTCTAGACAGCCTTGGCCATTCTTTGTGCTTAACCTTTTAAAAAGAAAACAAACAGGAGAGGAAGTCAGAGCTGGTAAATGCCTATTCCCCAGAAAACTCTTGCTGTCAATTCACTGTGACTTTTGTGATTTCTTTCTCAAAGGCTTCTCTGCAAATCCCTTAAACTTTCTTTGTTCAAAACAATCTGTATCACGGTCAGTGCTCTGTAACACAGCAACGCTCCAGTGTCTTCCCCACCAAACAATCCTTCATCTTTTGAACAGATATATTCACTAGAATATAGAAAATGTAGGAGATGTTTGTTTGAAGTCAGATGAATTACAGTGGTATAAAATCAGGGTGGTGCTACTCTCCTTATGCCATATATGGTAATTTAATCACTTAGTCCTTAACCAGATCTCTTTATTTAAAGCTGAGTGTCCCATCTGTTTGGGACAGGCCTAGCTTCTCATGAGTCAGTGAAGTTCTACTGCTTTGACTCCATGCTGAGGGCTTAGTAAAAATGTCCAATGATGCTACAGCTACTCTGCCATATGTGGCAGATTTCAAATATGAGGAATTGGTAGGCTGCATCTGGGTGTTTTGGACCCTGAATTTGGATACAACAAAGTACTGTTGACCTTGTCACCCACTAACCCCACCACCTCTGCTGAGGCAGATAACACTGGGATGGATGCAGACCCATGAAGTAGGAATAATTAGGATTCCACTTTAAATGTTTCCATTTTAAATTTCTTTTTAACAGATACTTCCTTTGGCTAAAGTCCAAATCATTTTACTAAACTGTGGCTTGTGCATCCTGATGTTAGGTCCTGTTTTTCCAAATGAGCTGGCTTGTAACTTGATAGGAAAGAGTTCTTTGTGCTTTTCAGATTTGTTCACTGTTTCTCTCCTCACAAACCTCCTGCGGTTTGGGCTATCTGCTGTAAATCATTTCATGTATTTTTCACTTAGCTGGTTGTTCTTGTTTCCCTGTGTGCTAGTCATTTAAATGTTACAGAAAACCATGATGCTTCTGTTAGAATTTGCAGAGGTGAAAATCCATTCGTTCAACCAACAGTCATTCTTGTGCCTAGATATTTCCTTTGTTCTTCTTGTATTTATTCAACTTTACCCATTAAGATGCAGGAAAATGGTCAGAGTTTGTTGCAGTGAAGGAAACAAACAAAGCTGCTGCAAAGAAAACAGGATGCTTGCCTTTCAGGGACTGATCTTTAGAAAGCTCTGTCTACCCCTGTAGGCACGATCTGAGCTGAACCCTGGTGACAGGGTAAGCTTCGAACATCGCTTGTCACTATCGCTTGTCACAGACTTGTTCAGGTGTTAATACAGTATCTTATTTCGTGAGCAGACACATTAAAACCAATCAATGTCACTCCCGAGGGAGCAAGTCCCTTCTCAGCGTGAACTGTGGCTCCACTGTTCTGAAGAATTTTGACTTTGATGCCTGATTTATTTTTCTCAATTAGGAAAAAAAAAATAACTGTCAGCTTCTGTGCTTACTGACAAAGCAAGCAGTTCAAAGAGTTTTAAAAAGAAGCATCCTTGGCAATTACACCTACTTAAAATAAGTAGTGCTTTACAATGCCATTAATTACTGTAATTACAGTGCCTTGAGTGAAGCTTGCAATGGGTGGGAAACATTTGAGCTTTTAGCTTTGTGCAAAGCACAGCTATGAGACATTCAGTTTCCACAATGGGTATTTTCTCCCAGATACACGAGCATAAATTTCATCAACATTAATATGAATTCCAAACCCCATATCCAAGTGCAAAGGATCTCATGATACTTTTATGCTCTCAGGATCTAAACTATAATTTCAGCCATTAACAAGCACCATTTAGCATTAGATTTGCTAATGTTATATTATGGTTCTGGCAATTCTATGCAAGATGCGTTACAAGCTCAGTGAAGACTAAATTGTGGCACTGAATAAACAGTTTAAATAATGAAGCAGAAATAAACATTTAAAATTAATTTAAGCATTTTACTTTAAATTTTCTTTTCGATTAAAAAAACCAAGCAAGATTTGAAAAACTCAAATCATACCATACCAGTAGCAATCAAAAGTATTGCTTGGAGATAATGGTAGAAACAAAGTCTTTCCACACAATGTAATTTCCATCCTCTAAGTTTTGCTAGGATCAGGGTTTGACCTGTGGCTATCTGTGGCATCACATGGGCTATTTTGCCAGTAAAAACCAAGTCAGGTACTAGATCAACACTGATGATGTATTTTAAAAAAACCCCATTCTCATGAAAAAACTCAGCAAGTGAACACACCTGACAAGTCTCTGTGTACATAAACTAGGGAACTTTTATCAGCTTTTTTTTTTTTCAGTTAATCCCTTACTGAGATGAAATTACTCAGATGTGTTACTATGAGAAGTTTCCACTGTCACCTGCACTCACACAGGCTGCTTTAACCTTGGGTTCCCCCAGAGAAACCAGCCCCAGGCACTGTGTGTCCTGTACAGCCTGAGAGAAAAATCCCCATGTGACAGCATTTGTTCCTCCAGCCATATATATTCCATCAAAATGGTTGTGTCAACAGTTACCAAATTATATATATATATATATTAGCTTTGCAAGCCCAATTTATACTTTGCCATGTAAACAGGTGCAACTGCAAATATTTTTCATTAGAAATGTAATTAATATGCATAAACTTATGCATAAACTTGTTTGCCAAGCAATTTGCAAATGAATGAAGAAATAAATTAAATGCAGACACCTCTTCCCTCCCCTTCTCCCTTTTCCTGTCTGGATAAAAAGAATTTTGAGAAGTTTTCTGGGTAAATTTTTGGAATACACATTTTTTGACTTAAGTTTGACGTTGTTTCGAACTTTTTGCATTGTTAGATAACAAAGATGAAATAGTAGAAGGATTTATTTCTAAAACTGATTTTTGCCTGCAGTTAAAATCTCCTGATAATATGATGGATACACTGTCACAAAGTATGAAATCCGCTGTGTCAGATATGAAATAGAGACTAAACAAGGACTACTCTTCACAGAGCTCCCTATCATTCCAAAGAGGTTATCCCTATGGAGAAATCTCAAAGTGACTCAATTGCTTACTGCAGAGAAGTGTCATTATAAATCTTATTTGCAGAATCACAGAATAAGCTTAGTTGGAAGGGACACTCAAGGACTAGACCCCAGAGGACTATCCCCAAGAGTCATGCCATGTGCCCAAGAGCATTGTCCAAATATTTCTTGAGCTCTGTCCAGCTAATGAGAATTTGACTGTGAAAGATATTCTCTATTCACAAATATTTGCTAAGTTACTCTGCTCAGTCAGTGTGCCTTTGTTCTCCGTGGTGAGTTTGGTCATCTAAATTACATGGTACACCTCCTGGTCCATGGCAGGAGGGCTGAATCCCTTTGGAAGCGGAGTCACAGAGAGCAACTAGTGAATAACCAGGACTGGCTCAATCTTCTGTGATCCTCTTGGCAAGATGGGGCCAACACTATGCTGCTCTGTTCACAGAAAGGGCACAAAAGGGAGAAGGGATAGAACTGGGAAAGAAAGAGGGAAGGAAGGACACTGAAAAGACTTCCTTAATGGGATGGCTAAGGAAGCAGGTGGATGGAACTGGATCACCAGTTACTGCTTCCAGAAGAAGACCCTTCCTTGGGAGCAGTCGCCATGCCACAAACCCTGATCTTGGCTTTGCAGGGCTGTACAGTAGGTAAAGCAGGTGGTGTGGCTCTAACCTGTATTCTGCCCCAAGCAGAAGCTTGACTTACCCATACCCAGTATGGTTTCAGCCACTTGCTGAAACTCTTCTTCCAGGAACAGTGTTTGGATAAATAATTTGTGCTAATGTCCTCCATGCCTTTGCAATCCAGGCTCTCTGCTAACAGTTGTCATCATGCATCATGAGTAATGGGAGCCCACATGTTAATTCATACCAAATGTGGTTGTGGGTTTGGGCTCTTTAAAGAAGACTTTTAAGTGGTTCCTTCCCACTGTTTTTATACTATCAGAATGATTCATCTGTTTTCCATGATCTATTCCAACTTTGGCTGTTCTGGATGCACATTTGAATAGGGTGAAAACCTGTTCCAAATAGAATTACCTCTGGACTGAGAACAAGACTCCACCACTTAGCAGCCCTTGCGTGGTTTCAGCTTGGTTAACCAGCACAGACATACTGTAACTCTGGGAGACAGAAATTGCACATTCTTGTGCTGGTCTCCCAAGTCCTTTGGGTTTTTTTGAATGTGTATAAATAAGGCCACCACAGGCAACACAGCTTGATAATCTCTTATTCTTCCTCCTACTACATAATTAATTAGAAAATAAGTTTTTTGAAAGTGAAGAATAGAGATCACTCTTTTGCTGCCATCTCATAGCACCAACAGGTTTTTTCCCCCCAGCTTATTTTACTTTGATCATGTGTCTCAAACTTTCATTATAAATTGGCAGTTTCTGTTGCTCCTCAGTGGAGAATGATGGTAGATGGTCAATGAAAGTGAAGACAAAAAAGCTCAAGCTAAACCATTATTATTAACCAATACGGGAGATGTTTACACAAAACATCACTGTTCTGTATCAAACGGATTTTTGTAGAGCATGAAATTGTATAAAAGTAGCTTTCAAAATTGTATGAAATTATTTCTTCAGTTGAAATGTAAAATCCATAGATTTTGATGATTTGGAAATAATTGTATGGATCTTAATTTCTCCATTTCTGTGAAAATCAGTATATTGTACTACTGGCATCCCATTCAACAGAACTAATTTTAAATGAAGGATTGAAGCATGAATTCAAATGAAAAAAATGCCTCATGTAGAAGAAATATAAACTGATTTTTTTTTTCTGTCATCATCAGTGCCAGTCAAATTGGCCAGCACTTTAAATTAACATCCACCTCTGAACTACTCAGGTAGTGAACAAATCATATTATCTGTCTGTATCAGTACACCAACAGATTGAAAAATTCATTATTTGATGCTCTGCCTTCTCCATTAATTAGTTAATGTTTGTAAAGCACTTTGAAATGAAAGGAGCTATATAAGCAACACTATTATCATTACACACTTCAGGGCAGATAAAGAATAAACTAATGAAAGCCTGCAGTAAGGAGAAAATGGACAAAATTTAAATGAGGTGAATTCTGCAGGGACTGGGAAGGTGACCAGGTGACAAAGGGAAGCTCAGATAGGACTAAATCATTACACCGTGATTCTGAGATTTGTTGAATGCCCAGCATAGAAATAAATTAGTGATCTTAATCCATATCCTAAAGGACAAGGCTCTCCTCCGTATCGAGTCATCATCTTTTAATAGACTTTCTCTACAACTGAGAAAAAAGCACCTCTGCAAAGTGTGCAGAGGACAGTACACTGAAGTACCTTCTACCTGTTCCTGATTCAGTGCTGCAATAGAGGTTTTCTGTTTCCAGGGCTATGTGATTAGTTCTTTCTAATACCACTGACAACTTACAAAGAAAAAAAAGCCTCTTTTTCTCCCTTTCCAAACAGACAGTGAATATGTTTCTTAAATTCTATAAAGGATGAACATTATGAGACTCTGGGGTACTCTATAGAGACAGAAGAAATAGTGAGGCCATAATAAAACCAGAAAAGAGGCAGAATTATGGTGTCCTCTGTAGTTTGTGCATCCCCTGTTATTGTCCTTATCAACCTCTGCTCATTAAATCTTTAAAACAGCTACAATGGCTTGTGTTATATTGAGTATATTTCCTGATAAGATCAGAATGACAAAATAGTAAAGCAAGGTGGGCAGAAGAAAGCAGGGCCTTACCAGAAAGGGGGTGGAAGAAGTCGGAAGTTGAGCAGAAGCAGAAATGGGCAATCAAATGTGAGTGAATGAGAGACCTTGTGTGGGGAATGGGATTTGGTGCACAAAAGCTGAGCAAGTGTAAGCATTGTTAACATTTATTTTCTATCCCTACCACACTTACTATCCTGATACATGAGGGATTTTTTTTTCTGCTCAACACCTGCTAGTGTTTGTAAGTAAAAATGACATTCAATTTGAAGCACCAGTGCATAGCTTTCTTATTTTTTCTTTTTTTTTATGTAATGCTCTGTGATTTTGAGTCTAAGGGGAGCTGTGCTGGGTAGTAGACCCGTGCTTGACAATAATCAAGGCCTTAGAAAAAAGGTCAATGTGGAATACTTATCAAAATGGTTTAAGATATGATACTGCACCTTAAATGCTTAATTCTGCCCCATTATGTCGGCAAAGAGAAATGCATGTAGAGCCTGGCTCCTGGTTAGAGTGCTCTCAGCTTGTAGGTCTGGATTTGTTTCACTCAGGCACTTATCAGTATTTCATTCATGGTCCCACACACCATGGATTTTCTCCTGTCAATGGACAGAGGTGTGTAATTCCTGAAACTGACCCTCTTTGCCCCAGATCTCTCCTGGCAAGAAAGTTTTCAATATAGGAAATTTAGTTATGAAATGGAGGGAAGGCAGGATGACTCCAGGACCTGAGACAAGCATCAGAGAACCACAGGCTTCACCTCTCCCATGTGTCTCTGAGAGGAATAGACTCAACAGCATTGCTGTGGGACATTCCCACAGCCACAGTCACTCCCACAGGCTCCCCTGATTGAGGGGTACCTACTAGGAGCCAGCCATGGCTATTCTCAGCCTGAAAAATGCTCAAGATGAGTGAGAAAATGCCACAGGCTTCACACCATCAAAGCAAAGCCCTTAGTCACTCTGGGACATCCAGGATGCTCCTTTGGGTTTAGCTGTTCTGGCACGGTTACTTCCCCCTCTTCTTGGTTGTCACTCATTGTCATCAGCTGCACCTTAGGCTGGGTTTTAACCCAAGGATGACCCAAAAATTGTCAAGACTGCTCAGGTGAAGTTTAAGCTTATGCATATAAGGTAGTGATGATATTTAAATGAGTAATCAAGTTTTTAGATTGTGATTTTCCTTTTAAAATGAAAAGCATTTTCCATATTTCCTGGTTTCAGAAGCTGAGAGAGAGGTTTCAATATTTTGTTATAGCTCTTCGTGTGTTTCTACAATGACTTTTAAAAGAGTTAAAGACAGGGTGTTAATAAGGAAGCAGACATGCTGCCAGTAGTTTGTTTGTAGTTAGTGGTTTGTGGCTGAATTCCGCTTTACTACTTCCCTTCCAGTCCTCATGAGGCTTAGTTCATCACTTGGCAATTTACTTTTTAACAGCCTTTAATTGAAATTTAATATCTAAAACTCTATTTACACACGACTGCTGGGCTGCTACTAACCACCACCTCTTTTTGATTAACACAGTTCAGTGTGTAAGATTGGTAATTATGTGTTTAGCAAGAGGGACGAAACAAAGAAAGGCTCAAATCCAGAACTACATCCCCTTCATTTTATTACCTCTTTTGTTGGTTCTGCTTTTATGTCATTTTGCCTCAAGACTTTTGTTCCCTTCTGTGGTTACTTTAGTGTCCTACTGCTACAGCTTGTGTAGACAGCATATCTGGAACTCCAGTTTTCACTATTTCCCTCCATAAAATACCCTATTGCTCCCTTTCTGAAAACAACGTCTTAAGAGGGCAATAAATGGTAATGATGAAATCCCAAGGGCAATTCTGTCATTGCTGATTCTGATCTAGTGTTGGCTTTACAGTCTGATCATACAAACTCTGAGAAGAGGTTTGATGAACTCTTTCTTCCTGAGAATTTTGCACAAACTCTTTAAAGAAAATCCACTGGTTCTTCTGCTCTCAATACACACATGTGGTCTGTTCAAAGACCATTGCTCATTATTCATGACTTTTGGAGACCTGAGTTTATGATAGGTGCTTGAAAATATCTTTCTTGCATTTCATCTTTTCAAGGATTTACGTCCTTCTAATACTTGGCTCTGTATTCTGTGTTTCTCAATACATTAGTTGGCAAAAATAAACAAGGGGTTATAAGCAATATTTTTGCCAAAGTTTCTCATGGAGTGTGTGAAATATCACTCTTTCAAAAAATTGTATCTCACCCTTTTATGCAGGAAAAATTAATCAGATTAGGGTGTCAAATTTAATGGCAGAGAACTTGGATGAACTCATGGGTTTTTATTCTACATACACTCCTAAGTGTTCAGCAACAATTCTGCCTCATTTTTATCTGAAGAAGGAATGATAAATATTTTCTAATCATTCAAACCAAGCTTAGGAAGAGCCTAATCAGCCAAATTTTGGACAAATTTAGTTAATGTGACTATCAAATTATTGTATTTATATATATAGTTTGTCAACACTATCTGCACAGTATTTTAAAAAATTTCTTGCAGTACCAGTAGTCAGGAGATATAGAGCTTAGACTCTGACCTATCCGCCCTGATAAAAGATGTACACTTTCTGTCCTGTAGCTGGAGAAAGAATGTTTGTCCAAAGTCAGAGCCAACACACAGTCTTGGACCAAGCAAAACTTCCATGGCCAGTGAAGGTTTGGTAGTTCAATCTGATACTTTGTCTGATTTCCAGGGGGTTGATCTGGAATAGTTTGCCAGTATTCTTGGCACAAAACACAGAAAAATTCATGTTTCTATTCTACACCATTTGCTTTGTCAAGAGAAGATGACAGAGGAAACACTCCAATCTTAAAAGGAAACAAAATTATTAGCAAAGTCATGGAAGAGACAGGCATGAGTGATAAGTGAAGAGAAAACCACTTTCCAGAGATAACCTAACACTTTAAAAAACAGCTAAAGTCAATTTATTTTGCTCTTTCCCCAATGATCTCATATACAAATACCAGCCAAAACTGGGACAAGAAGCTGCAGGAACAGTTGTACAGGCACTACACCGTAATGAAAAGAAGCAGATTTTAATGCATAGATAGATCTATTAAGAGATAGATGCCTGTTTATTAGAAGGAAATTGGGACAGCTGCAGAAATAAACCAAGGTTCCCTTTAAAAGCACTGGATGGTTTTATTTCTCTGCGATTTCTGTTCTGTACACTCAGATCAAATCTATGCTTTTGCAGGAACTCACTGTGAAATTATATAGTATCTCCAACATGAAGTACTAGACAACAACGTCAAGGTTGAAAGTCAAATGCTCAGCAACTGTAAAAAGCCAAAATAAGGGTTGTAAGGGCAGCCTCAGTTGGACTCCTTGCTATGTATATACTCATTTTGTAAAGGAACTCCCACAAAACTTTGAAACGGCTCTGAACAAATTTCCTCCCCTTCTTGGAAGTGCCTGAACTGCTGCTGCTGCAAACTTCTACTCAGTATCTCCAGCTGATGTATATGCTTCACATGACAATGTTAAGTGTCAATCCACAGGATTACATTTGGGCAAAGTTACAGGCAATTAGGGAAATCAAAGCTATTACTACAGTAAAAGGAAGTAGGGAGAAATCTCAGCTACAATCCAACCTATGAGTCCTACATATGATGCAGTCCATTTCTTTAATGTGTAATTCTTCACTGTTGCAAGGATTAAGAGCACTTTATGTGAACCAAAGTGTAACCAGCTCTCACCAGATCATGTTTTCTTCATTCCCTGCCTCCAGCAATGACTGAGTTCAATTTTTAAGGAAAAAAAATCAGAGAGGTTGGAAGAAAACTGAGAAGTAATTATTTTCATAGGCTGCTCTTGTTTCTGTTTTTAAGAAATAGTATTTGACCACTGTAAACAATAGATTGCAATAAAATATGCTCAATTTATCTACAGTCTGCTGACACAGGAACAGGTATAAAACAAAGATAAAAGAGGGATAACAGAGGTGGCAGCCCTGCTTCACCATCCTACCACCCCGTTCCTCCTTCCACATCACTAATTTGCTTTGACTGCCATCTGAATGGTGGGAGTGGTGCTCAGTTTGAACCTCTTCTTAAGTCTTGGCTTCCTAGAGCCAAGGTACCTTTGCTTAACAAAAACCACTTAACTATTAAAAAAAATCTGATACTAACTTCAGTTGCCCCTACTGTTAAACAAATATGTTTCTTAGACAAGCAGGAGAGCAGGAAAATTTATTTATTTTATTTTCAGTTGACAGTTCTATTCATGCTACATAAATGCATTTTATTTATCTCCCTTTTTTACCTTTTCATATGACTTTCTAGAAGAAGACCAGCCTTAGTTGTTGTCAGCATTTGCCCTGTACTTTATTTATATTATTTCCTCCATGTCATATTTTCACATGGTCTTTTCTTCAGATTTATGACTTTTCAACTTTTGTAGCACCTTACCAGTCAGTGGTGACACCAGACAGGTGTTGCTACAAATAAATTTGTAAATCTTCTTGCTGATGATGCACAAGAAGAATCAAGAGCTCAGCTTGCTCTTTCTCACCTTTTTCCTCTTCTTTGGAGCACTCCTCCAGCAGTAAAAATTTATTTTAATTATACACATGGAAAGAACTGCCAGTTTTACCTAATGCCTCATTTCAGAATTTTCTGACTTTTGCACAATGTAGCTATAATTTCAATATAACTGCAGTGTGTGTTAGTGAAGGAGAAAATGTTGTGTTAAAATTACAGGTTGGATAGATGAGGAGTAGTGTGTAATTCAGATTGTGGCCTTAGTATCCATTATCTGATTATTTCCTTGCCAGCACACATACACACAAGAACAATTGGTAGTTTAATGAAATAATCATATCCAGGCAATCAGTTTAAAATACAATAACTTAATAATACCAGCCACATAAAAATTTACACTGTAAGTGCATTACTTCTGGAAGATTCTGCAGAAGAAATTAAATTGTAATCAAGTAATTATCTAATGAGGTGTTACACAATACATTTTTGCCAGCAATAAAGAGAGAAACAGAACTAAAGCAGATAAAATAAACTTTCTCCAAAGTGATAAAAAGTTTCAACTCTGCAATATCAGAATAATGGCAATGTCTAATCACTCTTTCAGACTCAAATATTTTATGTAAAAGTTTTGATTTATTTGTCCCACAATTTGTAGATGCAAATTCACCAGAATGTCTCTGAAAATGATAAGAACATTAGGTGAGCTGTAAAGTACAAATCTGAAAATATCATTATTAATACATTAGGGCATGTAAGGGTAAACTGAGACACAAAGCAGTTGCCCAAATTCTTGAGTTTCTGAAGAGCATGTATTGCTTTCAGAAATAGATGGTGAAAAATCAACATTTTGACTTTACATACACATTTCACATATTTTCATCTTCGTGTCCCTACCTGGTTTTGTGTATTTGTTCCTTAGGCTGACTTTTTTTAAACACACATTTGACTACCTAAGAAATGCATGAACATAATTTCGCAGTGTGCAGGTGACTGTGCTCTCAGGGCTGGGGTCTCAGTGAGAGCACTGGATTTGAGCCATGGGCTGTAAACTGTAACACACACCTGTCCTGGTGCCCTGCTCCGTTGTGCAGGGCTTGGAGCAGCACCTACTCACACATCCTGCCAGAAGCCAATGGGCTACAACCCTGTGCTGGGTTTGGCTGGGGCAGGGTTAATTTTCTTCCCAGGGGCTGGTACAGGGCTGTGTTTTGGGTTTGTGCTGAGCACAGGGTGGGTAACTCAGAGGGGCTTTGGTTATTGCTGAGCAGGGCTTGCCCAGAGCCCAGGCATTGTCTGCTCTCTGTCCTGCCACCCCGGTGGGAGGGCTGGGGGTCAGTGGGAACTGAGAGGAGACACAGCCAGGACAGGTGACCCCAGCTGACCACAGGGATGTTCCAGACCACGTGACACCATGCTCCATGTAAAATGTGGGGTGAAGAAGGAGAAAGGGAGGGAGGCTTGAAGTGATGGTGTTTGTCTTCCCAACTCACCAATACGTGGATGGGGCCCTGCTCTCCTGGAGATGGCTGAGCACCTGCCTGCCATGGGAAGCAGGGAATTACTATGATTATGGTTATTATTTCCTTGTTTTGCTTTGTTTGTGTGTGGCTTTTTTTTCCCCTATTAAACTGCCTTTATTTTAACCACAAGTTTTCTAGCTTTTACCCTTCCAGTTCTCACCTAAATCCCACTGGTGGGGAGGGAGGGAACGGCTATGTGGAGCTTGGCTGCTGCCTGGGGTTAAAGCATGACAATTACATGTAAATGAATTGTACTGATACTTTTCATAAGTCATTGATGAGACATCTGACTGCTTCACTTGGCTTTGTTCTAGAAAAATTACCACTCTGAAATAGTTCATTCAAAATCTTTTCTGAGTTTCTGCACAGAGCAGACAGTTCAATTTGGTGGAACCTGGCTCAAGGTGCTGACATCCACTTCCTGGCCCAAACTACTAATGAGAGTGTCTTCCTCAGAGTGTCTGGAGATCAGCTGCCAATTCTTGTAAACACAGTAACAGCTCTGTCCAGAAACAGGTGTGCCCAGTGTCCTCAGCTAACAGCCATACAAAATATCCTGGTATTTCATGTTCAGTGTGAGCATGAAAAAATATGGAATAAAAAATATAGAATAATCCAGAACAGTGAAACTGGTTAAATTTTGTCAGTTATCTGGAGTGATCTAATTTCTGTAAAGAAATCTAACCTTTGAAAAACACTTCTCACCAGACCTTTAAGAGAGAGACTAGTAGAGAATAAATCCCCAGCCCATACAGAATATTTCACCCATGAAGGGTGAGTATTATGTTTCTCTCATGAGTATAAAAGCTCCATAAGTCATGACTGTGAAGGCATGAATGAATTATGAAGGTCTTTTGCTTTAGTAAAAGAAGCAGGATCAGCATTTGTACACAGGACATTCTATTTATTCTACCTATTTCTTGATCTGTTCATTTAAAATTGTTTAAAACTGTCAGTTCTACTAGTAAAGAAATGATCATAGAGAAAAATCGATCAAATTCATTAGAAACACGCAAAATGGGTTTCTACAGGTGATCATAAATTATGTTGATTTCTGCAAATGATTCTCAACTCCATATTTCAAAGAATGGCAGGCATTCACAAGACTATCTTGTTTCATTCACTGCTGCTCTTTGGCACCAAATGAGACCTCAGAAAATAAATAATTGTGCGACTGTGCCATCAGGATTGGAGATTGCAGAAAAACAGAGCTTTTGTCTTCAGAAAGTCTATTTCATCTTTAGTTCTTGTAATGAAACAGATAGAAAGAAAAAATAACAATGCCTTTCTGAGAATAAAATGTTATGAACTGTGTCAACTGAAAGAAAAATACTGTAAAGGTACATTTAGGGCTGGGACCGCAACTCTTTCCATAAGGCAAATTCTCCTGTGGCCTCATGGCAGCTGTAGTTCAAAGCTCCTCACACCCTTCCCTTCCATGCTCTCTTTTCAGAGTCCTCTTACAGTCTGACAAGGATCTGGGCACACCCCCACACACCTTGATTCTCCTTGTATTTCCCTGATCTGCTTTCTGGAGTGATGGGGTTCTGTTGACCTACTTCTTTCCATTCTTCTCACTGAAAGTCTTGAAGTCCATCTCTTCCCACAGGAAACTTTCTAGCAGGCATATATTTCATCTCCAAAGTTTGTACCAGAGTCTACCCAGATGTAAGAGGGAAGATACATCAATGTTATGAGGCAAGACAAGGAAAGAGGAGCAGGGGAAGAGAAGACCATGCCATTACAAGGCTAATAAAGAAGTCCCTGAAAAGTTTTAAAAATAGAAAAATGGTTTTGCTGCATCAATGCTTCCGTGTTTCATCAGACATTACCAAATAAATTTCACTGAGACACTAGATGGAACACTTTTCCTCCAACAACTTTTAAATTTTCATACGAGCTCTGGTTGCCATATTTCGGAATAATTTTAAAGCTGTTGGGTTTTGACATTATGTTGAAATGCAGCCATGGCAAGCCCTTTTCTTCTCTTAGAACTCTCCAGATGACCTGAACTTTGGCCAACTCAATGCTTTTAATCGGTTTATCCTTTATTACAGATGTTTCCAGCCACCCATCTAATGCTTCTGTCCTAGTGAAAAAATTGAAGTATCTGTTTAACAGGAGGATGAAGTGGCACCACAGTCCCTGAGGGAAATGGCAGTCACTGTCCACTTCCAGCTAAGCATATGCCATGGGAGAAGGAAGTATTGCTCTGCCTATCTATCTACAGACTCTACTCCCTGAAGAAAGACGACAATAAAAAAGTCTTTTGTAGAGAATTTCCAGAGTTGGTCTCTAAAATCATTGTGCTGCCAAGATGACACCAGAACACAGACATTAATTACTTTATAATTTGATTTTCTTCATTCTCAGAGTCTTCCCATCCAACTTTAAACTCTGCTGAAGTCTAATCCAAAACTGGCATCAGGCTGGCTTATTGGCTTTCAGTAAGTGTGAATCCCTCTTTATATGAGATAAGCCTAAGGAACTGCAATAGACAGTCAGACACTCTTTGTTCTGTTTTTTTTCTTCCTTTGCCTTTTAATCATCCAAGCAACTGATATTTTTACAGTCTGGTATCTGTTCACATTAAGTCAAAGTGAATACATACAGCTGCAAAATTCTGTGTGCTCCTGTGTATAGTGAAAAAATAACCACCTAAAACCCCAAATCAAGTCCTTCCCCCCTAAAAACCCAACCAAAAAGATCCCACAACCCACCCTGCTCCCCTAAACAGCTCCAGGGAGAAGTCTAATATAAAGACAAGTGAAGGCATCATGCATTTGTGTGAAAGCTTTTCAGATACCTGCTGATTTTGGGATCAATTAAGTTGTTCAAGGAGAAGAATCTATTTGAAAAGCCCCTTTTGATGCCAGTACCTCTTGTTCAGAATTGGCTCTACTCCTTCACCCCTTCTTACAGAGACAGATCACTGAAAACAAGGATCACATACCAAGTTGGATGGCTTTGTCTCCTTCCTCATTCTCAGAAGCAGTTCCAGATCATTATGTTTGCCACTAAAAGGAAGTTGTTTTATTTGCTTAATTGGGTTATTGTTCTCCTAGAACTTCAAGGAAGCAAAAAGAAACAGTGAAAATATATTCTAAAAGTACAGAACTGTTTTGGTTCTACAACTGTCAACAGTAAGTGCAATTTACCACCTGAACTGTATGCTCCAGCCTGTCAACCAGTTTTAAAGCACACAACTATACTAGTTCATGAAAAAAAAAATAAAACAGGCAATCCAGATTTCAGAAGGAGAATGAACAAAGTTCTTCAGACTGCCTTTTAACTCAATCAGATGCAACCAAAGCCCAGGACATCCAGTCCACCCACAACTCATTTAGCACAAATTCTGACACACAGGAAAATATCACTGACAGATTACAGGCAAATATGATTAAATTTGGTCTCAAAACAAGGGAAGTCTTCAAGTAGCCAGAGGAAAGATTAGAGACATGCAGGTGAGGTATCAGTTAGAAACAGAAACCAGATAATTAAAAGCTGATGTAGAAACAAAAGGTACATAGTTCAGATTACAAAATAAATAAATATTTTATATATATAAATATATATCCCCAAAGGCTCTTCTAGAAGAATGGTTGTTGAAAGAGATGGGTAAATACTATTTTAAAAACTCTAGGTTGGGTGTCCATAACTATGAAAACTTCCTAAGACAGTCCTGCCATGTGCCATTTTTGGTGTAAAGAATTGCTCTAAACAAAGCCAAATCTGTCCTGAGCCTTTTGGTGTATGCTGAAGCCCAAACAATCTCTGATCTAACCAGTGCTCTGCTCCTAGCAATGCCTGTGGGCTTGGGGAAGCTGTGAAGCACTGAAGCAGAGCAGGTTTGGCTGATGCCCCTCCTATTTTCAAGGGTAGCCTCCATTCAGAGGAATGAGAAGAAGGCCAGTGTAGCAGTGCAGGGACCCTTGGCAGTGCCTTCTGTGGGTTCTTCATGGCCAGCAGGCTTCAGCCACCAGTGATAATCCAGCAAATTCACTCCTTGCCACATGGAATTTTCAGATAGCTCTTAAGTCTGTTTCAAGCCACATAGAGAAATATTTTAAATGTAAGAAGGGCTGAAGCTCTGAGGTATTTTTGACCCGCTGTGATAAGGTGATCTCTAATCCCTGTTTCACACTTTGTTTGCCTTATACACTGCAGCATTTAGGGATAAAAAGGCAGCTAAGTACATTTTCTCTGCTCGGTTTATATTTTGATCATCTACCTAGCTGCTCGTAAATTCTGAAATGGGCTGTAGGGACAGAGTCCTGTTGCTATACAATGGCACCACTGAGAGATGCAAAACCACATCCTAGCAATACATTCCGAGGCTCTGCTTGTGCTGCTCTCCCTGCAGTGCTATGTCTTGCCTGCCTCTTCCTGGAGAGGAAGGGAGCTTAACACCTTTCAGGATCCTGACACATACAGCTACAACAGGAATGCTAAATGTTTGCAAACCTGACTCTTGGGCTCACTTTTAAACAAAAGGCACCATACAAAGTGTTACAAATCTGTTGCAGACTCAGAAAACCCTGGTGGTTTTAAAACATTTTCTAAAGTTCCTCAATGCTTCTCCTCCTTGCTGGGACAGGTTGAAAAGCCAGATGACTGGCAGGAATGACCACAATGGCAGGGAGAGCTCCTGCTCTCTAATCCAGTTTGCTGCAGTTGACTGATGAGGGTCTTGGATTTGTTTGTTGTTTTTTGAGAGTTTCCACTATGATCTTTCCAAGATGCTACCAGACTGAAAAATTTTATACTGAACACAGATGCTCATGTTGTATTTTTAGCAGAAAATTAATTAATTAATATGGTTTATGTAAATTTAGAAACTGTTTGGAAGGCTTCATTCTCAGCGCAATATTCAATATTTGCTTAATATCTTGTCAGACAGTAATTATATTCCCAGATAAGAATTTATACTCAACTGTAGCAAAATGGCTCTTAGTATTAATTCTGCCAGAAACAGGGAAGGATTAACTGTACTATGCCTGGAATGGATTACTTAGCATTGCAGATGCTATTAGTATGAAAATGTATGCATCCTCTGAAAAATGTATGGAATAAAAAGCATTATAATTCCATTAAGCATAAAAAGATGAAACTAGTTTAAGGAAGAAAAAAAAAAAAGAAGGAAATAAGGCCTTTAACTAATGACTAATAAAAATTAAACCATAAAGAGATTTTTCTTTATTTTTAGAGACACACTAAGCGTTTTTGAAAAGTTATCCTGACCACTATTCTGATACTGTAGAGTATTTCTGATCTGATCCATAACTATTCTAGTGACATTCTTCAGCACCTCTAACTGGCCTTTATTATAACTTGTACCAAATCAGTTGCGTATTCCATGTAAGGAATAACCCAGAGGTCTCTCTGGTTATATAGGTTCAAAATCCTGGAATATTTTGTTTCCAGGCTTGTATTATTGCAGATGCTCTGGAGTCACAGTTCACTGTAGTTCTACAACTGGTGCATCATTCCTATGGTATTCTTTGTTGTGGAAACATCAAAATGCTACCTCTTGTACACTTCTCACTCAGTTAATATGAACTTTTCTAATCAGAAGTAGAAATGAGAGAACAGGTACCAAAATCCCAAATTGTTTGGATAGCAATTTAGATAACCAAATAAATCAAACAATTTAAGGGCCTTTAAGAAGATATTTAGCCAATTCAAACCACAGATTTCTTTCTTTCTTTCTTTTGCTTTTAAAAGCCCATGAAAACTATTATGCTTGAGCAGTGTAGGCTTTGTGCAGCTGCACAGCTTGCATGAAATGATATACTTAACCCAGCTTCTCTTCCCAACTCACTGCATGAGAGTTAATTCCATCATAACTTCTCCTCCACATCATAAAAACAGTACAGCTGATCTGCAAATTGGCATGTCAATTAATGTTCACAACTGCCAAAAAATGAACTGTAGATTTAATTCATACAGTAAAATGGGATAAGCACAGACCAGGGAACTGTGATATCCCAATATACTTCCCACACTCCTATTATGATTTTTGTGCAAGTTCACTTAATACATTTTTTTTGTTCATGCCTATAATAAGGAAAAACCCCAACTGTTGAGGTTGTCTCATTCCAGCACTCTCTGCTCTCTAGTGCCATTCCTCTATAGCAACAAGAAAGTGCATCTTGTCCTTGCCTGTGTAATCTATCATTTCGTTTTGACTCATTTGTCTCTGCCTTTGCCTTGAAAGACAATGTCCTTTTAATCACACTCTCATGCAAAAAGCTTTCCAGTAAGAAATTCTTAAAGCTTCAAAAAGCTGGTTAAATACTTGCCACCTCTCAGCTTCAGTGGTCTGATTTTGGTTTCCGTAAATGCTATGGCAAAACTTATTTTCTGTGGAAGAAAGACCTTTTTACATTTTTAGGGTGTACCCAGTGACACGATGGACTAGATACCCACTTCTGCAGATGTCTCCAGAAGAGCCAATAAATCTACAAAGCACAGTGTGGAACAGGGCTAAAATAAGACAGAAGTGCTATAGCCATCTTTTTCTAGCACTACTGCCTCACAGAAGAGGGAGTTGCTTCAGGTGCAGCATCAGATGGAGGCACTTACCCATCAGGTGAGGGCTGGTGCCAGTTTTGGAGCCAGAGTTTTGGGTACTAGCTCAGGGGTCTCTGCAGGGTGTCCCATTTGTTTCCCCTGTACACACCTTAATGCACAGGACACCAGAAATCAAACTGGTTTCCAGTGTTGGAGATTTTTACACTTATTCTGATTCTTATGAGAGATGAAGGAGACTTGGTGAATGATTCACTTCACCACTTTATTTTTCAAAGTACATGTACTTTCTCCTGCAAAAATTAGCATCAGCATTAAAATACAAAATGTTAGAAAAAAATTACATAAAAATTATTGTTACACTGTAAAACTATGCTCCTTGAATATCACCTTGATCAGATAGTTGTGCAGAACTAGGAAGGCTAAGAATGAATGAATCATCTTGTTCTTAGCCCTGCATTAGTAATTCGATGCCTCCATACAGCACCTTGTCTGCATATTAAAGCCATAAAGGGGCTTCCAGGTACTGCAGCCCGCCTCAGGAGACCAAAGTGGTGCAGAAGCAGCACTTAAAAAGAGGAATTTACATGAAGAAAAGAAGGGGTTTGCTATCTTTAATTAGGGCTTGGAGAGGGTAGGACCTAATGTTTCAGTTTGATGATGAGCTAAAATCAAATGGAGAAGGAGTATTATCAGACACCTGCTTCGGTTCATAATAACCCTTAATATACTAATTCCCTTTCAGCTTTTTTTTCATCCCCATTCTCCTTTATTTCTTTGGAAAGGAGTCTCTCCTTTGCAAAATCACTCAGATCCTCTCATTCCCACATTTTACATAGGAAGACATCTCACACAAATATTGTCTCTAATTTTGATCCAAAACATGATCCTACACATGGCAATGCCAGTCCTTTGACAGTCATTAGCAAGGCACATCTGTAACAATGATTAGATTTGTAGGACATATGGAAAAATATCAGTGAAATTTCTACTCCTACTGCAAGCAATTTCTCTTGCAAAAAAAAAAAAAAGAATGAAATATTGATCTGATTGCAAACCCAGAAGAGTTTTGCTGAATTTAGTAAATATGAGGTATGTGAATAAGAGACTAAATTGGCTCTGGGAGGGATGGCACACAGGGCAGGTGCACGGAAATCAGGGTGTTTGAAGTAGGAATGCAATCTGCTTACAAAGGTGACCCTATGCATGAGGGGCTCCATAACAGCCCTCCAGTGTCTGGGATGAGGCAAAAGGGAAAACACTATCTGAAAATGCAGAACTGACAGATCTATGGGAAATGTGATTAACAGCTCTGAAAGGTGACTTGCAGTGCCCATAAATGCTCTGGTTCTTTCCTGCCACAGTGACTTTGTGGTGAGGTACTCATTTAATTTCTGAACACATTGAACAACTTTATATATAGAAAGAAATTAAAACATGTGCAATGGTTCAGTTGCAAAGTTAAAGCTGAATTTTTGTTTTAAAATACTTATTAAAGCCAAAAGTAGCATTTCCTGCTACCATCTTAATACACCAGTGACAATTTTTCCACACCATTTAGGTTATAACACTTCTTTTTTACAAGCAGTTATTCTAGCTGATGGGGAGCAAGGAAGACTCCTGTTCATCCATATATTTCTGGTGGAACTGCCTCTCTCGAGGTTTAGATCTGTGCAGAAACCCTAAAGAGAAACTTTCCCAAAAGTAAATTGCGTGTAACTCCTTATTCTCCTACATTTAACAGTGTGTACATTAAAATATTCAACACCTGATGATACTTTGTAATAAGAATGTACGGCAGACTTGAGGTTCCATATTTGAGGACAGGTGAGGCTGCACAGTAATTTATGTTTCTGTACAGCAAGTCAGAAGCACCAGTTTTCCCACTCCCAACAGCTGCTAACAGACCATGAGACTGACATGTTTCTGAGCAGGGTCTTCCTCCTTTCAAGATTTCATTTTCCTGTTAGTTCCAGAAGGCAAATGAGCTAATGTCCTCTTGGGATTAAATCATGGTTTACTTAATTTAAAAAGACAGAATTGCCCCAGACATGCATAGATCTCAGCTGCACCATATTTCAATACACTTCTGAACAATTGCATGAGTAGCTCCATTGAATTCAGTGGGATTTCTCATTCCAGTAAGGACTCAGCTAGCACAGTAGGAGGTTACAAATACAGTTCATCATTTTTAAGGCTGCAGATTGGAGAATGACACAATTAATATACTTTAGCCTGAAGTTCTTGTGATCAAAAAGACACACATTTAAGCAGAAATAATCAGAAGAAGAACTCCTAATTAGAAATTTGTATGACTATCAATAAATTGTTTTGAGATCCTTTATCAATGAGCAGTGCTGTATAAATGTAAATTTCTTTCATGGTATTAATATTATTTATCTATTTAATAATAAAAAAAAACCCCAAGATTTTTATTGTATTTTGATTAGTAAAATACTAAATACGAAGGGCCAAATACTTCCTTGTTGAAAGCTTTTGAAACCAACTTACAGCACAAAAGAATCTGGCCCTACTATCCAGAGGACACTAGATTTGCTCAGCACAGAAGGAGGAGACCAAGGGGTGACCCCCTTGCTGCTGCAGCAACGTCCCCATGCAGGCAGGCAGAGAGGGAAGAGCCCATCTCTTCTCTGGGGTCCAGCGACTGGACATGAGGGAACAGGTTAGAGATGCTGCAGGGGGAGTCCAGATGGGAGATTAGGAAAAAGATCTTTGCTGAGAAGGGTGGTCAAGCACTAGGATAAATTCCCCAGGGAAGTGGTTAAGGCTCCAAGCCTACCAGTGTTCAAAAAGTGTCTGAACAATGCTCGTAGATATAAGGTTTAACTTTTTGGTAGCCCTGTATGGAGACAGCATTTGTGGACTTGGTGATCCTCGTGGGTCTCTTCCAAATCAGCCTATTCTGTGACCCCAAATAATTACTATGTATTACTGAAAACAGAAAGCAATGCCATTTTAGCTTAAGAATTATTATTTTCTTGTATAATCCAAATCCTCTGTCCTCATCACAATTTCATATCTCATGTCCCTTTGTACTCCTCATTTATTTTCAAGAGCTGTTTTTGTAATTTAAATTTTAAAAGGGTTTTTTAAAACTTTGTCTTGTTCTCTCACATTAGCTGACTCATCTCCATGAAAAAAATTGTCATCAATATGTTTTCTATAAGAAAATGCTTTCTTATAAGATCTTGTCATGATGGAAGACTCAAATATTTTTCTGGAAGGGTAAGAAATAGATAAATATATTAAACAAAAAATGTGATGTAAGGCAGAACTCTGTCACTTAGCTCGTATATGGTGACGAGGAGGGTGGCAGGGTGGGATGAACCTGGATCTCTAAATGGACACTAGAGATAACTAGGGAGGTTCCAGAGCTGGAGGCACTCGATGCTGGCTGTACTCTGCAGTGCTGATTGCCACAGCAAGCTCCTCTTTCTGGCTGAACATGAGGAAATTCAAAAACCTGGTTTTCTGGAAACAGTAATTGCATTGTTGCTTTCAGAGGAAAAGATATCCACAAAGGATAAGAGTAGAAGTGACATTCCAGACACAGGCCAAGGTGCAGGGTTACTGCAAGACATCCTGTGCCTATGACACTGGGTAATTATTTCACAAGCTGGCCCTCTCCACGAAATGGAAAACATCCTACTCTCCACATACTTTCCCCACTTAAGGATTATTAAGAGATTCTCCAAAATCAAAGCACCTTGAGATGAGATTTGAAGAAGCAGAGGGCAGTGCATTGCCGCAGAGGATGGAGGGACTGGTTTCAATTCAAGAACACATTAAAGAAAGTGTGAAGAGGAGCTGGATGGAGAAGAGGAGCTCTTTTGGAACACATCCTGTACAGTTGATAACACTGTGCACTGAAAATCTCTTTCACATCAGATACCACCCTCTCTGATGTCTGCTTCCACATTCCACGGCGTTGTGTAGATGTTCTAAACCGGAGCACCAGAGTTGATGCCAATCTCCTAAGAAAATAGACACACATTCAGTTCTAGCAGTACTGGTTAGACTATCTAAAATCAGAAACAGAAATCTCCATGCAGGAGGCAGCAACACACACATACACACATATATATTTAATGTCAATATCCACACACTAGTCTTGAAACCCAAACCTAAAAATATATATTCCTTGAATACATATCATAATTTAGTTGCTATTTAAAAATTAAAAACTAAGGCAGCAAATGCAGACATAGAGGTGGTATGGAGCTTTTATTTTTACATTCATGCGTTGAGGGAGCAAGATGGTAATGAATGTTCTTTGGATGATGCTTATTACTGTTTACATCAAAACAAACTAGCATTTAAATGCTAATAATTGCAGTGAAGATTGTCTTGAAGGAACAGAATGTCCCAAGGGACATTCAGAGATTTATATTAGATCTGGGCTGAAAACAAATTACCATTGTCTCTTTGAAAAGAATCACCAAAGCATTTAAGGATTAATTTGCTCAATTCAATAAACAATTTACAGGTGATTTCATTAGATAATGAGAACTGATTATATACTAAGTTATCTGAGGTCCTAAAAAAAGGGAAATAGTGACAAGTACTAAAAATACAATGCACTGACAGCATTAATTTCCAACCATAAAACCAGATTCAGGATCCATACTGCTTAGGAAACACTGTATTGCATTATATTATGAAGTCTGATCTTGATTTTACAGGCTACACAGAAAAATTTTTTTGTGATTTCAAGTGCTTTGGATTAGTTTTTTACTACACATTCCTAATTCACTGATTAATTGTAACTGCTCTAAAATGCTTTGAATTACCATCTTCTACCTGTTTCATTAAATCACCTGGCTTAATGCTGAGTCTGAGATGGCTCCTTCCCAAGGTCCAGTTTAAGGCACTGGTTCTGCATCAGGGAAACCTCAAATTCAGGCATCTGCTAGTGCTTTTAGCAACAACTTTCTTCAAGAATACAAACCTAGTTGCAACTGGTCAGACTAAGGATGGCTGAACACCTTGTGAGAAGGACTTTCTCTGTCTACCTTAGCCTGCCTCAGGCTGGCTCTGCTTGCTGCCCCTTGAGTAAGCAGTAATTCTCTCCTGCTCCTTTCCCAGACCCCTACAAAATCATAAACTTCTGCCACAGCTCTCCTCAGTTTTTTGGGTTTTAAAGAGACTCCTCTTTTCTTTACCATGTACAAGCTGTTCCCTACTCTACTACTATCCATCCTTTTAGAGAAAACATATCTGTAATCAGCAAAGTTTTCACCAAACCCACTAATTCTTGAATATATACAAGGAGGCTCATAACAGAGGCTCACAGAGTGTAGTCCATGGCAACAGCATTATACTGCACTGTGCTATACTTCAGTAACTTTTTGGTTGATTTTACTTCTCCACCTCCTTCTGCAATCAACTCAGCAGTACTGGCTGGGTTTTAAAATCTTATATACATAAGAATTATTTTCTCCTGTGTTAAGACAGGCACACATCTCTATCTTTCATCAGCTGATATAGTACTAATAAGGAGAAAAGTAACAATGTCCTCAGATCTACTGCTATATTAAAATTTATACCTGGTCTTGCCTGCAGAAGCTGTTACAGGAGAAAGTAAAATCCTAGGGACGTCTCTCCATCCCTATGGAATATTCTGTCCTAAATGTGGTCTGAAATTATCTGCAAAATCTAAGTCTTCCATACAGAAAATGTAAGTTCTTTGTTGAATAAATGGCTGCAGGAGGTTTTTGTGATATTAGAGCTGAACAGTAGATAAAACACAGAGAATGAGATAGTAAAACAAAAAAAAAAAATAGCAGTAAAGCTTGAAGAAATTAGAAATAATTATCTGAATAAAAAATAAGGAAGGAATTGGAAAAACTATGAATCTCCTAGTAGTCAAATTTTTGGATTTTCTAAGCAGTTTTTTCTCTAAGACTCAGACAATTAAAAGTTTCTAAAAGCTCTTTGGAAAATAGGTAGTACTGAGCATCTATGCTGAGAAAGGCACGAGAATTCCTATGCATAAATCTAGAAATAAGGATATATGGGCAGCAACATCTGCCCATTATTTGGAAGAGGATAAGACTCAAAACAAAAAACAGCAAAAGCAGCAGGAGATGTTAGCTATAAAAGCAATACAAGCCTGATTTTTTCCTGACTAAGGGAAAGACATCATTTAACTTCATTGGGTCTAGGATCTGGCACTAAGTCCTATTACACAGGCCAGATGTAAGGAATTTATTCCCCTTAGGAGAAAGCAGGAGAAGCAGATGGCTGTTTCTAGTAAACACATTGCAAGCCATAGGAAGAGCCTGTGTATACTTCCTGTGAGAACTAAAATTTCACTAGAAATAAGAATATCCTTAAAACCCAATGCATTCCTTTAATGGCTCAGAAAACAATAACCTACTTATTATCTCATCGTGCCTAAAGGTATTAAACATCGTATGCTGGATTTGTTCTTTTGCTTCTCAATTCTTTCTGTACTTCAGATGGTGGATGGTTTCAACTTTTGTACTGCTGTACCCTAATCTATTTTTAATATCTCAATGCTATAGTGTTCATCCTGCAGGGCACATTTAGCTTTAAGTGGGTAAGTCCCATTTAATTCAATGGCCAATTGTGTGCTCAAATAACTTGCTGAATCAAAGCCATTTGCATCCACCAATAAAAAGTAACAAGAAGTTACCCTTCTCTCATTTGGGGCCTGAATGTTCATGTGTAACTCAGCAAAAAGGATGACATTTGGAAATAATGGTGCTTGTGCTGCTTCATTGCCCTTTTCACCTTTTGCTAAACAGAGGTTGGAAAATCCGTGTCTAGCAAAATAATGTATCTTGAATCTTGGCTTCTTTTTTGCTTTCCTCCTCATCGCACTAACAGTTTGTGAATATTGTTTGCACGAAAGCAGTGTCTTAGAGTGTTCATCAGTATCAAAACTTTGTTGGAGAAAACTCTGTAGTTGTCTGTTCTGTATTTGCTGTATACACCCACCTCAGTGCTCTCCTTGGGTGCTGACAGCAGAGTGTGGCTGAGAACAACCCCTTGTGATGCGGAGTTCCTGGGGTAACCCAGAGTTCTGCCCCTTCTGCTCTGGGTTGTGACCAGACTGCAAGAAGGATCTGAGGTGCTCTCAGAGAGCATATATTTTATCCAAAGTTGTGCTGCTGCTAAAATAATAGCAAAGGGGATACTGGGAATTGCCAGCTGTGGAAATCTCGATTTATTATAAAAAAAAAGCACAGGGAATGTATTGCTTTCTGAAATTGTGCTGCTATAAAATATCCTCTTGAAGCTTGCTAAAGTGAGATCTAATTTAAGGCATGTCACAGCATCCTTGCTTTACATTGTTCTCTGTAGGTGTTACAGCAAGTTACAAAAGATAACAAGTTGCCATCATATTTTTCTTATGACTAACAATATGGCTTAAAGAAAAAGGAAGGAAATCTTAACTCTGATATTCTTTTTCCCTGGGGTTTGTAAAAAACAACCAACCCTATAAATGTTATTTTCATTGCCTTGGGTTTTATATCCTTTATACCTAAACCAAAAGGAAAATGTTATATTGTGCAAATAGGATTTCAGCGTCAGCATTAGGAAATTCTCCTGTTTCAAGTTATGCCAGGGAGGTTTAAATTGGATATTAAGAAAAATTTCTTCACTGAAGGGGTTATCAAGCATTGGAAAAGGCTGCTCAGGGAAGTGATTGAGTTATCATCCCTGGAGGTACCTAAAAGAAGTGTAGATGTGGTGCTTAGGGACATGGTTTAGTGATAGATTTGGCAGTGCTGGGTTAACAGCTGGACTCAAGGATCTTAAGGGTATTTTCCAATCTAAACAATTCTATGATTCTAAGTTTGGATCTACAGCAGAAAAGGCAGCTCAAGATCCATCTGCTGTGCCTGGGATTATTTAGGCAGAGCTCTGTGTCCCTCCTTTCTTGCAGAAATTGATGCAAAGGAAAAAATATGTTTGGTAACTCTCAGGAAGTGTTTCTCAAGATGTCAGACCAGACTTAGTTAATCCTTAAGTGGATAAGGATGATTCATTATCTTGTCATGGTTTGGTCGCAGTGCAAAATCAGTCTGTAAAACCAACTATGTTACACTGAAGTTCATTCATTTAGCCTAATTTCAGAATCTAGATTTTCACACAGTGCTATTAAATTTTCTCAACTGGTTGCCATCTCAAGAAAGGCTTTGCTTCAATCATGGGACCTTCTCACTTATTCAGTAGCACATATTAATGGACTCAGCAAGAAACTTATATGTGACAGTAAAAAAGATTTGCACAGTCTGGCTCCTCCTCAGCACAACAAAACTTGTGAAATCACCTCATCAAAGAGCCACTGGCTGCTACCAGTGAAGAGAATGGGAGGCTTGATGCTGACATTAAACAAGAATGTGCATTATGCTTCTGAGAAGCCGAGGACAGTTCACAGTGAACAATGCAAGGCCAAAGGTTACCGCTTGCTCCACACTTCATAAACAGAGCTACAGCTCAGAGAGAGCTCAGGAAGACACTAATTTGCTGTGTTCTGAGATAAGGTTATTTCAAGGCTGCTTTCTACATTTCATTTTCTTTTACCTTTCTGAAAAACAATATATTTCCAGATGAATTCCCCATACTTGGTCTCAGCCCCATAAAGATTGTTTTCTTCAGTGAAATAGACTAAAATCTCATCACCTATTTTGATTTATAGGAGAGTAAAATGGTTCCCAACTGCTTAAAAAGTGATTTTTGTTTTTTTTCCTGTAAAAGATTACTTAGATACAACTGAAATTGCAAAATAATCCCTTCTATATGACTGCTGTGAAGTGAGAAATCTCCTAGCTACTGAAGGGTGGTGCAGGACAAGGAAGGGATAAAGTTATATGAGTCTGTAGTTGTAACATTGAGGTAATGATCAATAGAAAATGTCAATTATTTTACACCTAGATTTTTAGGATTGCAAACCATTGTAGCCATGTAAGAATGGTGCAGCATTTGCATTAGGTTTCTGTTGTGGACTGGCTTAAACCTCATTGAAACTGGTGCATTTATTTAGGATAGGAAAGAAGTTAGGTACATTTTTTGCTCAAAGGTGAATGCAAGTCTGCTGGGAGAAAGGAAGACTGACATTAGGGAGAACATTTCAGAGAATTATTTAATGTGAAGGAAAGTGTGAAAAATGCCAAAATTTGAGCAACAATGAAAAAGAGATGAGACTAAGACAAAAGCCTACCTAGACTCTTATGATATCAATCTAAAGCAGAAAAGGTAGGCCAGGTTGCTGGCTAAGAGACTTGACTGTGTGGTCTGGAAAAAGGTCTTTGGGATCTTTGTATTCCTTCCATTTTGAAGACAAGCATTTGTGGACTTAAAGAAACAGATAAAAAGACAGTACCCCAAAGAACTGAAAATCAGTTATGAAGACAAGTAGTTGATCCCCAAGTTTCTTCTGCAGCTGGAATAATTCACCAGAAGAACAGGAACTGTAGTGTTCAAGTTGGACACAACTTTGATCATGCAGCTCTAGAAGGACAGTGAAGTCTTTCTCTAGAGAGACAACATCTAAACAGAATTTCAGTTTTATTGCTGTGTTGAGATTGCAATTTAAAGTGTTCCAAATGCAGGAAATTAAAATGTAGATGTTTCACAGTAGTCATGATTCCACCAATCTAAACAGAAATGTTACAATTCATATTGTTAAATGTCCATGTTACTAACAAATGCTGACCTCTGATCTGACAATTCTGCTACAAGGGAAGCAATTAAATTGGAGTTTGTCTTTAGTAGGTGAGCATCCTAATATCTCTGGAATAGTTAAAATTTAACATTTCTACACATTCATTGCATTTTTGTATAATATTTACCTAGCAATACATTTCACAGAAAGCAACTTGTTTTTATTACCTTATAGCTCTAAAGAGAAAGACACATGAATACAACCTTGATTAGGAGTATTGCAAATAGCCAATTATTTTTTATTACTTTCACTCACTGTAGTCAAGCTAAATTAATGTTCCAAGATAAGAGACTTGACTACACAAAGAGGGAGGGAGAGAATGCTGTGAACGACCTTCAAGGTAACAGATTGTAGAGTGAGGGTAAGGTAGAGCAGAGAGGGAAATGCAGGTGGGGAAGGGAAAAAAGAAATGAAAAAGAAAATCAGAGCAACAGGCAAAAGAGAAGAACTCAGCTGCTGCATTTCAAATGGATAAGAGATCAAAGTTCACTTATTGTCGTAAGAAAATGTAATCTACTAGGAAGAGAGGATGATTGGTGCCAGGATTTTGTCCTGTAGTTGCTCTGAGTCTCAGGGACAGAAACACTGATTACCATTGAAGAATTCCACAGAATATCTTCCCAAGATACTCACGTAGGCAAAACTTCCTCTTATGTTCCTAAAAGGTACAGGAAAGGGAGTACAGAAATGGAACAGGTGTTTCCCTGTTACTAGCTGTGATAGAAATCACAGAAATAAGTACATCCAATGCTTCCTGAATACTGATGGAGGAATTTTGATCCTTGGAGGAACAAATATGTTTGGGTTTTTTTCAAAAGCGTGATTTTTCTTTCACTCTAGTAGAATCCAAGAAGGTCTGCAGTCACAAGTCAAGAACTTGTGTGCTGTGCAATAAGGTCTCCTATTCCTCAAAAGGGTCATGTACATATCATGCCCTTCACCTTCCTTAAACAATATCTTCTGGCACTTTTACCTCCCCTTGATCAAGAGATGGAGAAGCACTTGCTTGTGACACCCATATATTAAATTCTTACATCCAGGAAATATACATCTCTTTCCTCTTCTCAATAGGGAAATTCTTCTTCAATATGAGACACCTTTCTGCTCTTTCACGTGTATCTATATGTTACAGCATGTTCATCTACATATAGATAGATAGCATGTATGTATATGTGTATATATATATATACAAAATCATCTAAGCAGCAAAATATCTTGCTAGATGATTCACTTTATTAGTATTATCTCCTACTTTTCCAGTAATGCAGCTTTGCTGAATTATCATCAGCAATTATTAGAGTCTACAACATTAAGACATGGGCTTTTCTCAGTCACAGTGACTTCATAACATTTTTACTCCATTTAATTTGGGTCTTAAGGTGAAAATCACATAAGAATATTGTTTTGATTTCATTTTAAAGCAAAGTTTGTACTCTCTGTAGTTGATGAGAAAAGCTAAAACCTATGAAATCAGTAGGGTTTAAAAATTCTAAAATGAGAAGGCCAAGTAAATCCCTGCTATGTCCCCACTACTTATCCTAAGATGCAGTCAGCATATGGAAGAGTGGATACATGTGTGCATATTTGAACTGAGTGCCATTTTGGAGCTTGGTTTGTGTCCATGAATCCTTGAGATTGACAATACTAACACTGAACCCTGCAGCAGAAGTTCAGCAGTTCAAATTTTATGTAGAAATGTGGAAATGACATCTCAAAGTAGAAAGTGACATCTATTATACCACGAGGGGTTTTGCTTGCTCTTGTCAGTTTTGCTAAAGAACATGAAAGTGGAAACTTTTTGTCTCATGATCACTGCAAAACATTTTGTGCAATTTTTCCTTTGTTGGCTTTACAAAGAGACTGAAAATGCATCCACTGAATATAATGCTTCAGATATAGATCTGCTGCTCTCCTGTCATATCTTAGTGATTTTGAACAAGCTCTTCTTTCAGATGTAGATCAGAAAAACAAGTAGGTGGTTGAGGAGGAAAAAAGGCAAAGCAAGACATCCTTTTAAGTTTCTGTAGTGAGGACTCAGCACTGATGAATGATGTCTACTGTTTAGATCATGCAACTTCCTGATGTTTGAACTGCTTGAGCACTGAGGATCCTATGCTTGCTATGGCAGGGAGCATTTTCCTCCCACTGACCCTCCCATACTGGCATTTAAATGTGGTTTACATCTTTCTTATTAAGACAAGAATGTACATTGCCTTTCTTAAAAATTGATTTACTGTATGATTTGCATAGAGATGGAAATTGTTTTAAGGAGAATAGCCAGATTGCACTAAATGGAAGCCAAATTTGAAGTTTTAAAAAAATAATAAATAATTATTTATTTAATAAATACTTTATAAATAAATCAGAATTAATAATTTAATAGATCAATAACTTTTTACATCTATGGTATTTTAAAAAATAAGGCTTCATTACCTTTTATATTATTATGCTTTAATGTCACTATAAGTCTAATTTCTCCAAAGGAAAACTCCAAAGTTTCCCACAGAAAAGGTCTCTTAAAATATTTCCTTCTAGGTCTCCTAGAATATTTCCCTCTAGAAGGAAATCAGTTCCTCCTGAAGGACCTTTACTCATTTTATCCTTGCAAGACTATCACACTAATTTTAAAAGCTCCCTTTAGCATCCAAAAAACCTCTAAGTTGATTTCAGTTTTAGAAGCCTTTGAAGTTAATACATTGCTAGTAGCTATCTGTTGTGATCTGTTCTGTTCTATTCTATTCTAATCTATTTTATTCCATTCTATTCTAATTTCAGAAGCAATAGGAGAGAAAGCCTCAATGAAGAATTCAATCAAATACAATCAAATTAAATCAAACAGAAAACTAGATGTAATACTGATTACCAGTTCTGAAAAACACCATGAGGTAAATTAGCTCTTGTTTTTGCCTGCTTGGTCAGCTGCAATTTTTCCTCAGCTATCTGACTGCAATTTCACTGTTTAGGCATTTAAGAGGGTTCAGAATATCATGCCTTGATTCAGTGCTCTGCTTGTGCCCCAGGGCACCCCCACAGATCTCTAGCTACAGCTGCAGAAAGATATAGGTAACCAACGGGTTGGTTTGAGGGTTTTTGTTGGGGTTTTTTTCTTCATCAAACATGCTAGTCCTATCCAGGAATCTTTTTGATACCTCATGGTATCTCAGCACAAGATGCCTCTGCTCAGGTAACTGCACTCAGGCCCAAGTATCAGACAACAATTATTTTTCTTCCAAGCTCAACTTCCTAAGAACGCTGCTCCAACAGTACACAGGGCTGTTTCCATGGGGTTGCCATCTTACATTATAACAGGCTCATCTGATTTGATGATCATCAAACTCTTAAGAAACAGGAGAAATTAAAGCTTTATTTTTGCCTGGAAAATAGGAACGGTTCCCGGAAATCTCTATCAAAAGTACAATTCACCCTTACGGCTGCACCAACACGTTAAAGCAAACAGAGGGAGAAGCTTCTTTCCTCCATTAACTGTCATTTACAATCTCATTGCTCAGCTTTAATAAGAGTGGATCCCATGCAGAGAATGAATCCAGAAGGATTAGATGGAGGAGAACCACTTTTATGAGCTGTAACTCTATCAAACGCTTATCTATAGTGAATGACTCTACACCTCTTAAAAATAAAAGTAAATATCTAAATGCTACAGCTTATCTTTTATATGTTCTCCTTTCTAAGTTATTTTCATGTGTTTTAATTCTGTATGATATTCCTGACTTAGTGGAGTTCATCCCATCACATATCATTATGACTAAGAGTGGAAATAGGACCAGATTGTTTCCTTAAACTTGCAGGTTTTTCAGCAAAAATGTCTTACGATGCCTTAAATACTTTCCCATAAAGCCAACTGTGTTCTGGGCTGCATCCAAAGCAGTGTGAACAGGAGATTCTGGAGGTGATTCTGCCCCTTTACTCCACTCTTGTGAAATCCCTCCTGGAGAACTGCATCCAGCTCTGGGGTCCCCAGCACAGGAGCAACGTGGACCTGCCAGAATTAATCCAGAGGAGGGCCGTGAAGATCATTAGAGGGATGGATCGCATCTACTATGAGGAAAGACTGAAAGAATTAGGGTTGTTCAGCCTGGAGAAGAGAAAGTTACAGGGAGACCTTATCATGGCCATTCAGTACTTGAAAGGGGCCTGTAAGAACAAGGGGGACAAACTTTTGAGCAGGACCAGTCGTGATGAAAAAGGGGTGATGGTTTTACACTAAAGGAAGGTCAATTTAAACTGCATACAAGAAAAAAGGTGTTTTTTTTTTTTTTAAATGAGGGTGCTAAAACACTGAAACAGGTTGCCCAGAGAGGTGGTAGATGCCCAGTAATGTTCAAGGTCAGGTTGAAAGGGGCTCTGAGCAGCCTGGTCTAGTGGAAGATGTCCCTGCTCTTTGCAGGGACTTTGAACTAGAGGATCTTTAAAAAGTCCCTTCCGACTCCAACTATTCTATGACACTACACACAAGAGATGGCCAACAGTTCCTCATACTTCAACAACTAAAGATTCAGCCTTGGTAACCAGGAGAAAAAATCCGAAAGGTTTAAAAAGCACATCAAAGACAGATAAGGGTTTTTATGACGACACTGACAAAGTCACAGAAGCCAGGAACCAAGGGACACGGTATCCCAAATGTTTTAGTACTGTCCATTAGAAAGAGTTAAGCAATTAGTCTCCACTGAGAACATCTGTCCACATAAAAACTTCAAATTGAATACTACAGGCTTTCCATCTAAAACCTGATATTTTTTATCTTAGAATAAAGCCTTATTTTGAAGTGGAAAGACTATTTCTCTGTGTGGTTCTAAAAGGAGAGGAGTCTCGGCTCAGAAGATTTCATTGTGTTTTACTACTCGGCCATGGAGAAAGCAGCTGCCTCTCATATTGGCAAATCAGCTAATCACTGTGAAATAGCAATTGTTTTGAATGGCTAATGGACTACAGGTGCAATGAATTATACATCCATTTTGGGCTCCAAAGACATAAAAAGAAATTGGGTCTTGTGCTGTTTTGTTGGGAGTTTTTATTTTGGTTTTTTTTTGGGTGGAGGTAGCCTTTTGTTTGTTGGTTGGTTAAGGTGAGGTTTGTTTGCTTGTTTTTTTGTTTTTATTTAAAACTGTTTCCTTTCTTTGATAGTGATCCTTTGGAAGCAGCAATTGTTGGAACAACCCTAAGGATTGCCTGAAGAGACACACTCTCTGTAACACTACAGGGAACAATAAAATCAAAGCATCTGTTTCTTTTATATTATTCAAAAGAAAAAGAAGGGAGACTATTTTGAAGGAGTAAGAGGAAGATGCAGGCATGCGCTCTAAGATCTACAGTCGACTCGGAGTATTTTTACTGACCACTACAACAAAACAAGCACAGAGAAACACCCTTAAATCCTATGCTGCACTGGACTTCTAAATGACATAACCTGTTGTCCTTTCTCTAGGATTTGTGCACTATTCCGTGAAGTGATAAAGAAGCTAACTAAATCAAATAACTGAGTGTGAGCAACAAACATTGCATTAAAGAAGTCCAAATACGAACTAGAGTACAACATACTAGATGATATACACCAATCACGAACTCTGAGGAGCTGAATCATTTGTCACAAGAGGTTTTAAAATTGCTCTGCAAATTACGCATTTAAGAATAAACATCCCCTGCTTTGCAACATATGGTATATTTAGGATGCTACACAACATCTGTTCAGCTTCACAAAGCAACCTCACACCCCAGTTCTGCAATAGGAGGTAAAACAGAAGCTCCATTGCCAGAAACAACCAAGTCAGGAAAAATCTCACCTCCACAGCTGAAACTAGTAGGGAAGTCTTCTGCCTTTGCCAAACAAATATCATAAAAATCCTAGCATTGATCATTTCATCAAAACCTTGAGAAAAATTATGTTTGCTTAATGAAGTCCACACAACCAGTATATTCCAGCAGTGCCAGATGTTTAGGGAATAGCCATCAACATACTGGGCAAGATGTTATTTGAGATCTGAGAAAAGCTCTCCATCAGAGGAAGACCACTACTTTCCACCAAACTCCTGATCATTGATTTTCCTTGGCCATTCCTTCCACAGAAGCAGTTTTTCAGTGCTGAGTATCATCTCTGGCAAATAATAAAAACACATTAACAGCTTAATTTCACATTTGCTTTTACTGTGTGATCTCCTACTCTTCTGACCCTCCTCATCTACAAAATCTGTCAGAGAATCTGTTTATCTCTCTCCTTCTTTCCTCTGGCCAGCCTAGTGTTCTCTAAGTTTCCTTTGAACTTCAGAATAGACAGGGAAGTTTACTGAGAGCTGTGTACGTTCTGTTGTACCAAGCCCTCTGTAGGATGTGCCTTACCTGGGCACTGGGTGGAAAAACAGGCAGGAAGTTTTTTCCCTTCCTTATCAGCCCTGAAGATTTTAATCTGCTAAACTTCTGATGTGGAGGGCCAGCATATGGTGACGTAATGACATGGATTAATACCGGAATGTCCAACATCATCTGAAACAAGTGGATTGCTTCAGATCAGTATCCTGTCTCCAGCAGTGACCCCACATAAATAGTCAAAGGAGAGAAAGGTCAATCATCTGTAATATTTCTCCTGAGCATTCTTCCAGCTACCAGCTACGCCCAGTTCAGAGATTTCCTGATCCTCATGACGTTTGTCTAGTTGGTGACCCTCAAAATATTTCTCAGGTTCTTGTCCACTCTCCTCTTGAAATCCTGTATCACCCATCTTGTAATAAAAGCTTTCTTTGGGAAGAAATTGCACCACTCTATTACTTTGTGCATTAAGAACCAAGCTGAGCAGAGTGTTTCCTTGCTTTTCCTATGGCTTGAAAGGGTATAACACTGCTGAGGTGAAAAAAGCAATGATGTTTCTCACACTGGTGGAGATTCTTAAGCTGTCCATCTAGTAATTGAAGAGAAAAGAGGGAGGGGAAGAATGTGGAAGGGAATAATAAGCAATAACAGGAATAAGAAAATGAGAGATGGAAAGACAGTTTTCTGAGCTGAACATTTTAGTCAGAAAAATAAAGGATAGGACAACTATCTGGACTGTCTTTTGAGTTTAATACGGTAGAGTAAGAGTGAACAAGAAATTTTCATTAAAGTCATCAAAGAAAGGTTATTCCCTATTGTGTAAAAAGCATTTATATGCACGCCTCTTATTAACTCTAATGGGAACTAGACATGCAAATCTTCTCAGAAAACTCCCACCGAGTTTTGTGCATAAATCCTGCAAGAAAGGGTAGGTTAATAGGCCCATGGATATAAAACAATTGCATGCTTATTAACCTCTGGAGCTTTTCTTGAATATAACTCTAATGACTACTATGTTTTTTTGGTAGAATCATGGTGACATAGCTTTGTTAAATTCCCCCTGTGCTGTTAGGTAGAAGGTGGTGCTTACAGCTGGTAAACCACACAGCAGAGGATTTAGTCACAACTGGTCATTGACTAAATTATGCCTCACACTGGCTGCTGAATCTCACTCAGATTGTTCAATAATTTGATGCACTTGGTGCTTTTTCCTCAAAATCAAGTACATATGCAGCTATTCATATATATTTATAAAAAAAAAAAGGATATGATTATTTATCTCTGTCATACCTAAGCCTCATTTGATACTTGTAAGTAATCATTGAGACTGGATGTGTGTCACTGAAGTGTCCTCTTTCAAATGATGTGTCTTAATATTTGGAAAGTAATGGTCCCCATCCTCAGTGGTGTGGAGCCAAAGATCACCAGAAGTCTATGCTACTTCCTCAGTCACTATGAGCACCAGAACCTCTTTGATGGGGTCTTTGCTGAGATTCCACTCTCTCTCTGTAGGCCACGGAATGTATTCCTTAAACTGCTGATGATTACATGTTAAATAGCAAGAGTGCTTCACACTCCTATGCCACATTCAACTTGAAAAGATGAATTGAAGGACTAGCTGGTAATTTTGTAGTCTCCAACAGTTTCTGGAAGTAGGAAACTGCTTTAACACTCAATTTAGAGAAAATAAGTTCTCAGGGGTTAATTTTCTCATGCAGTACTGCTCAGGACGTTTAGTCATGCAGCCTTGTAGACACCACGTGAGTTGATCTACCCATCTCTTTGTCTGTTTTCATGGCTTTATTTTGATCTTTTGTTTGATATTTAACTATGCAGGGATTTTACCTGTCACAAGTGACCAGCTCACCAATGAGTCTTGCATTTTCCTGGTCACCTTACAGACTTGGTGCTGCTTGGGCTGCTTAGGAAGTCACTGTTTCTCATGAAGTAAGAAGGCCCCAGAATTAAGTGATTACAGCTGAATCTGCAAAGACAAGCTTAAAGCTACAAAGAATCTAATAAGCTGGATTCTGCCTTGGTTTATATTCCTGTGTCTGTGCATTGTGTGACTATGAGTATCATATTGTGTATTATCAAGATAACTAAATGATGGCTCTGTCATTGTAATTTTCACAAAAGTGGAAACAGAAGAGAAAACAATGAAGAGAATTCAGGACATTTAGGCTGAATACCACTCCAATTTTCTAACAGTGAGCTCTGTTGGATCTTTTGCGGAGAAGATTTCTCTCCTATTTAGGACAATTTTGCAGAAAGAAAAGCAGGAAAGAGCAAGGGCGTGAGCTTTCTTTTGCTGGATGGGAACCATGCTGGCTGTTGACTGTAGCATCTAGTGGCTTCCTAATCTATACTGCTTCTGCAGTCACTAGATTGCAACTGAGCTTGATAATGGAACATCACAACTGAGAGTAAATGTAAATCTCTTCAGTTTTTCTCTAAGAGCATAAGTCAGCCAAGATCTCTGCACCACAGCAACTGGCTTGGAACAGAAGGTGACAAACTACACAGTATCCCCAGGAAATCAGGCTGCAGTCTGCTAGGTGTGTGGTGTCACAGTGCACGGGTCTTTCTGGCTTTGGGACACCCTCCCCTTGTTGTCCCTGAGATTGCACGCTCTGATCAAAGTTTAGCAGGAGCCATGTGCCAGTCTGAAAGCATTGCTGCCTTTATTTGCAATCAGCTTTAATGCAAAAATCATCATTTTGACTCTATTCCTGAAGCTGTTGAGGCTTCTATGCTTTCCAGTGTGCTTGCAGTTAACAGCACCACAATTTACAGCTTTTCCTTGAGTACCTCCACGCTCCCATCCAGTGTCAGAACATGCTTAATGAAAGTCATTTCTGCAGAAGATAAGAACCACTTTTCTTTACAGGGGCTTTAAAATGTAATGGTATATTAAACCACAGCTATGGATTGGAAGGGAGAAAAAAACCACAACGACATGATTAGGCATTGAAACACTCAGTAAAACTGTTACTTATAATGAGTAAGAAGATGAAGATGTACAAATAAAAGCACAGCATGTTTTCTTTGAGAGTCCTTATTAATGAGAGGGACTGTGGGGCTTCAGTATTAAACAGCCAATGAACAGCAGCCATTTACATCCGAACAAATTGATCCTGGCAAGATTAGCAGAGCTGGGGGACAGATTTCAAGTCTCTTATTACTTTATATGGAGACAGATCTTAGACAGGATTACCTCCTCCAACAGTGTTATCTCTAAATAGTGTCTTAGAGGTGGTTTCTGTGCACACTGCGTTTTCATGGAGTCCAAGGGTTCTGAAGGGAAATGGGCACTTTGATCCTGCTGATCTGCAATGGAACTGGAGCCTCCATCTTCCACCAATTTTTAAAATAAGCCCTGGTTTTTCCTTCCTCGGGAGGAACAAGGATGAATGCATTTTGGTTGTCATACCACTGGGAACTGTACTGAGTTTCTATAAATTGTTGGAAATACTTGAATAGTACATTTAAATTATATTTGGAGGTTTTCTTTTTACAAAATTGTTATGCATCAGAATCAGGAATTTTGCAGCAGCAGAAGTGGAAATAGCTTTTCATGGAAAGATGACAATCTTCTGACGTATCTCTAGAAAAAGATGAGTGAAGCAAGAAAATAGGGAGATGTTTCAGTGATGGGGTTTTACTGTTTTTTTAAAAGTTATATATATGGAATGAAAACTGTGGAAAAGACAGACCAAAATAAAACAATGGCAGTTAAGTTTTCAACTCTAAAATCTTGAAATTTTTATAGTCACCCCATATTCTGCCTTTTGAGCTAAGAACCATAACTTTCATCTGTGCAGGGGATTCACTTAGATGGTTTGTGGGAAGCTGAATGGGTCTCTGCTGTAAAAAAATATTTCTGTTTTCTGGTCTGTGTAGGAGGACCCAGTCATTCTTTCCTATTTAATCAGCATATTCACTTGAAACATGCTGACTGTTTTTGGATTCATAACTAATAGGCAATATACCAGTTTCATCAAATCCAAAATGAAATGTGCAATTTAGAAAGCCAAATTAAGCAATGAAATATGTGATTATTTAATAGAAAATAGTGATTTAAGAGCCTCAATTCTGTTTATCTGTCACTGAATTTTGTTTGTAACATACAGTCCAAAGTCACTGTTTTCTAAATACGCTGTACATGTAGAAAATCATTTAATGTGTGCAACTTTAGTGTTGCTCTAACTTAAGTGCATAATAATATATGCAGTACCTGGAAACAAGAAGTCTGAAACACCCCAGGCACTTTGGAACCGTTGCACTGCCCCTCAGGAGACTGCAGGAGTGTCTTAACTGGCCAGAATAACAGAGAAGAGAATAGGCAAGAAAGCCTCATAGTCAAGTTTCCTGGGATCTCTACAGAGGTGTTTTCTTACTCTATGGTTTACAAGTATAATTGCAATACACAATAGGAGTGAAAAATGGGCACCCTGATTTTAATACCAAATATTCAAGAGTATTTGCACTTTAAAATCAGCTTTGATCAAAAAAAATTAAAGGCTCTGTTGTCTCCTTTTCTCACATCCTTGATTTGAACTGTTTAGTACTGTAGTACTGACTATATCCTATTTCTCTGGTCAGGTTAATAAATTTGACAAACTGAGCTTATATTTCAGGAGGCTCTTCCTAAAGCTACCTTTTTTTTTTTTCCCCTGAAACCTTCTCTTTACAGTCTCTGGCTGCAGAAGACACAGGACTACTTTTCTGTCACTTGCCATTCCATATGAGCCAATACATAGACATATTTTAGGGTGTTATGACCTTATCTCAGTCAAAAGAATTTTGACTGTGAGCTGAAGCTATCCTGCCACCTACATTCTTAATAGAGAGAGCTTGTAGGCCAAAAGCCATGCAAGAGGAAAAAGCAGAAACAAATAAATGATGAAGAGATGAGACAAAGTCAGTACGAATAAATTTAATGCAAAGGAGTAAAAGCATGTAGGGAAAAAAACAAACCCTAAAGACAGACTAAGATAAAAAAGCTAATAGGAGAGGCAAAGGAGGAAGTGTCAGCTCTGCAAGATCAAGGGTCATCCCCTTTCAAGGAGCTCTGGAGGATGACACTTCCCCATGTGATGAGTGCCTGACCTGCCAAGACTGTGTGTGATTGCTTGAGTGATAAATATATTAATGCTCAGCATAACAGCATGTTCCTCTTAGATCATTATTGGGAGCATTAACAAAAGTTAGGAATTTGCTATGTTATCATGGTGGACTGTCAAACATATCATCCTGCTTCCAAATCTCCAAGCCTTGCCCAAAGTGCCCACATAAAAGTCACCCACAGACATGAGGGTTACAGCATGACAGAAGGAACTAATCCCCTCTCCTCAAATGTTTAGCTAACTGCATTCCATATTTGTGTTTCTCTTTGTACAGTCTATAATGAAAACAGAGGCAATGGGATGATTCAGAAACAATTAAATGGTAAGGTATCTCATTTGAGAGATTTGTTACCCTATTTCTTCTCCCAAAGAGATATTTGGGAATCTTCTTATAAAGAGATGGAGAAATTGGCTCGTTAAAAAAGGGAATTATGAGCATGGACTCACTATAAAGGAGTACTGTCAGAAGAGTATGAGAGTGAATTGATGAGAGGGCATTAGGACAGAAGCCAATCTGAAGTAATATATCCTATAATCCAGACAGTGTTTTGAAAGCATTCTTTATGCAAAGTTAAGCAGAACAGGCCTAGCTTCTGGACTAAAAGTCAGAGCAATAATATGTATAAAGCAGTCTGCTGAACTGAAAGGCATTTGTAAATAGTGGTAAATCTCATTTTTAATGGGGAGATGTGATCTTTACCATAATGGAGTAGTAGGCCTGGTTTTACTCACCAGTTTTAGTATATTAACTGTCTGAATAGAAGAACAGGTTTATATGCTGCTTCTATGCAGAAGGAACATCATCAATCTTATTCAATTATATAAGTACTAACACTTTCCTGTAATTGTACCATAAACCAAAAAAGTTACCTGCTAAAGGTTAAAAGCATTAGATAGATTGACAGGTTTCTTCTCCTTGCTTCTCAGACTAGTGTAATAAGTTTTACCCTTTCAAAGATAGAGACCTGATTGCAGCTGTGGCTGCCTAGCACCTTCAGGATTTGTGATTCTGAGCTCCTGAAACTTGTGACAAGCTAAGGAACATCTGAGGAGTAGGTGCTTAGTTTAAATCTTTTAAAATTAAAGCAAGTTGTTGAAAGTCCTTTTGGTTTCCAAATTCTTATATACATAAAGGTTTGCTCTCTGATAATTGTTAGACAGGTTTCAAGTAAATCTTCCAGGTTATAATGGAGATTAATAAAGAGAGCAGACAATGCACTGTGTTACAGTACGGATGTTTCAGGAAATGCCATAACACAGAGATGTCTCTGTGAGCTGGTTATTTGCTCACAGAGGGTCTTCTGAATAGAGCTGTAAGTAATTTGTTACCCATGTGAACCCCTCCTCTATCCATGCACAGTCCATATGCTGTGTGTCACTGGATGTGGACCACATCCCATGAGCTCAGGATGCTGCATTGAGCAAGCTTGACAATTTCCATTGTGATGTGTTTCTTTACAGAGAGGGAAGATCCATGGAAGTCATGCAACTGGGAACAGCCTTAAAGAAGGGAAGAAGGATGGAAACTGCTTCACTTTCCTCTTCTCCCCTTTCTGCAGCCACTATTGTGTTGGTTTGGCTTTGAAGGGACTGGGAGAGTTGCACTGAGCAGAAGAGGTCAGAGAGGAGCCATCTGTGTAGGGAACAGGGCCATGGCAACAAGAAAAGAAAACCAAAAACTGTTACACTCAGGCAATTTCAGGATAAGTAAAGATTGTTAGCAAATCCAAATGGGTGCAGATAAATTATTAAAGTGCTTGGTTATATTCATTACTTATTCTGAATCCACACATTCAAAAATGTAGGAGTTTATCAGAATTTTTATTTTCATAAGGTTGCCAACTTTGTGTAACATTAGAGCAACAAACACAACACCAACTAACAGAATAAAAATAATTTTATAAATGGATATAGTGGACATTTTATTGTACTATTTTTGCAGCTTCAGATGCTATACAACTAACAGCTTAGATGATCTTAGCTCTTCAAAGCTAACTGAAATTTTGTTCAAGAGAAGGAGCCAAAATTGAGATGGTTTACTTTAACTCAGTGGTCTCTGTCAAGTTTTGAGTGAAGTGTTGCCCTTGGCCCAGAAAATCACAGTCCCCAGGAAAATGCTGCATATCACATGAGGGCACCCAAGGCCTACTTGAAGATGAAAACTCTAATTCTCTCTGATGACTGGTGCAAATAATTCAAATTTTTAAAACAGGAATAGGATGCTGTGTGAGAATGAAAAATGTAATTGGTGAGGAAGGATGGAATGGTGAAGGGTAATTGTTGTCTAGGTAATCAAGGACATAGTTCTGCCAGCTGAGTCACTGAGAGTGGAGTGACAACACACTCTTTCACTAATTTAAAGTCTGATTCCATTGTGGAGCAATTAATTTCTCAGTTCACAAACAAAAGGTTGACACTCAGATCCCAGCAGAGAAGGGAGCATGATTTAATCTTGCCTTGCAAAATTCTTCTCACCCGTTCAACCAAGGGAGTTTGTTTCTTGGCAGACATGCAACCATCATTAGTTTTTAATTATCAGTATAAATGGCAAACAAGCAGAGATGGTGCTTGGGGTAGACCATTTCCCTGCTGGATTTGCAGGGCTGCTTCTGTTATTACATATTGGTGCACTGCACTGAATTTGCAGAGTGGATTTCCAAAGCATGGATCCCAAGGATGCAGGATGCAAGGATGCTTGGGTGGTGTTGAGCACTGGCCTAACTGACCATGGAGCAGCACCCTGCAAGAGGGCAGGGATGGGAAGACTTAGCAGAAAAGAGAAAATCATTGTCCTTGTAAACGGGCAGCTGATGCTGACAGGACAAGGCAAACCCAGGAGATAAATAAGGTGGCCTGTGGAGCCATCTGTTCCCAGGTGTTAGGAATGTGGCTAACAAAACAGGAAGAATTTAAAATCATAGTCCGTGGATGAAACTCTCAGCACTACAGGAACAACCGGCCAATCTGTAGGACTGGCAGGTTAGTACTGAGCATGACCAGGAATGACAGGCAAGGAAAACAGGGAGAAAGGGCTTCAAAGCATATGTGGAAATGGTTCCCCTAAGTTCACATGGGACAGAGGAGTCAGAGTTGCAAGAAGCTATGAAAGAAGGGGAAAAAAATGAAAGGGAGGGGTATTTCCCAGCAGCAGCCTATTACAGATTTTTAGCTGGAAGCAAAGAATTAATTCAGCCATTTTTGGGAACAGATTAAAACATGCAAAGCACGGCATTGATAAGAACAGGTAACCAGAAGTTAGCACATTATATTTTCTAGGATGGTATTACATATCAAGAACAATCCATAACTTTGCTAGGATGCATGTTTATATACACATATCTGTAGCCCCAAGTAGTCAATATTCCTCTCTGCCAACCAAAGGAGCATTTAGTGCCAACCACCTCTACAAAAGCTACTTGCAGTTCATCAAACATCTTCTGCACTTGAGGATGCCCTCTTTCCCAAATCACCCAACAGTGGAGTGCACAGCAGTGCTCCACACAGAAGGGCAGCAGCATCCCTGGTGCCCCTGCCCTACCCCAAGTGTAGGGTAGAAGCTTTTCTACACATTTCCCTGCTGCAAGACTGAGCACATACACAATTGCCAAAAAGAACACTTAAGCCAAATTAGCTTAACCATAAGGGCCAAATGGCTATTGGGATCCACTCAAGCTCAAAGTTAAGTGGAAACAAAATGTTGTGGAGCAATATAGTAGCAGGAGAAGTAGCTCTTTATTCCCCCCTCATTAATACTTGGGAGGACTAGCTAGAAAGTCTGAACATTCGTAGAGTGTCACAAAAGACAAGTATTAAGTAAAGGACAATATGAGACAAGAAAAGTAAGGATCAATGGAATTAAACAAAAATAAGTTCAAAAATTGTTGGGAAGAATCTTGTCAGGAATGTCCAAAGGATAAAGGTGTATTGTTGAAAGTTGGCAATACTGAGAGAGACTTTATTAAAGACACAGTGATGAAGCATCCCAATACAGATGAATGATAAGAAGCACTGCTAGAGTATATTACAACTGTACCAGAAGATCATTACAGATCTGAATATCAAAAAGGAACCACAAAATAAGCAGAAATGAGATACATAGCTGCATTTGACTATAACAGCCCAAGCATGAAAATATACAATTAAAAATAAAACCAAGGGAGTAATGCACAAGAGAAAGCAAGCAAAAGACAGAATGAAATAAGCAAAACATGAGAGAACAGGGAGGCAAAGGAGAATACAAACCCTATGCTTGATGGGAGAAGAAGCAACCAACAGGTGCTGTGAAGAACACTGGGTTGATATTGCCTTTTGTTCCATCTTCAGGTAAAAGGGGAAAAACATTTAGAAAAATTAGATTTACTTACATAAGATAAAATGATAGATAAGATGAAATCTCCGATATTTAAAGAACAGTCTTAAAGCAGTCAGTGTCAATATCAATGAAGAGTGGAGAGATCCCCAGGGACTGAATGAGGAAATAGAGAACTTAGGAGAAACTAAGAAAACTACAAAATAGTCAGAATACTTTTTTTAAAAAAAGAAGTATTCTGAAACAAATGGCTAAATACTTGTTTCAAAGTCTGAATTTTGTAAAGCGCTGAGAAACATTCCAATGGAGTGGTCCAAAGCAAACTTTGTGAAACCTTCACTTTTCCTGTTTTTCCATTTGTTTTATTTTATTTTACCAGAACATCTGACCAAATAGCTTAGGAAAAAACTGTGACATATGAATCCTCTTGTCAGCAGGATTTCTGGCACTGTCCTGTATGCCATTTCTATGAACATTTGAGGAATACATGATGTTAGTGTGAATGGGTGAAACTGAAGAGAAAAACCAACCACAACAAAACTCAACCCTCAGAAGAACTGTTCTCTTAACACTGTAAAAGTGGGGCAGATCAGGAGTGACCTTTCTAGGGTGATTCTTGCAAATAATGTCCTAAATTTGGCACTATGCATTATTTTCACAGAATGAAGAGCAGTATTGGTGGAAGGCATCAGCCTAGAGGGATGATAGGACTGGAATGCAAAGTGGTCTTTGTACAGTGGATAAATATCTGAAATCAGCAAGGCACCTTAGAGACAAGAGGAGAGCACTGCATTTAGGACAGTGGAAACAAAGTCTTGTATAAAAGCTGGGAATAACTGACAATGCTGCTAAAAAGGAGCTCCAGTGCTATGGACCACTAAGCAAATATGTGATTCTGTTGCAAAAAATCAATCATAAAATTATACATTTCATGTTGACACCTTTGAGATATATAAAACACAGAGGGTTATTTGTAATGCTGATGTACACTTCAGTGCATAAATGGCTGTCTATATTAAAAGATTGGAACAGTGTGGTTTAGCTTCCACCAGAGAAGAGCCAAGGGAGATGTAATAGGGAACAAACATCTGGAAAGTGAGTGACAGGCAGGAACTGGTTATCAGAAGAAGATGCAAAATGGTCTTTACTGAATGCTTTTAAATCAACAAGACAAACATCTTGTGAGAGAAGGTCGTAGCATACCAGGGTCCTGAGTCTGTGGAAGCATGGAGAAGACTGTTTCTAAGGGGCCTTTCAAGTCTTCTGCAGCTGTGATTCTAGATTCCTGTGACAACAGGGTCTTCACCAGAATTTCTTTGAAAGACAAGATATCTGAATTTTGAAAAAAATGAATTTTAGAAGTACTTATGTAGGCAAGGGCTAAAGAGCAATAGTTTGGAAGTTTTGTCTTTCAGCAGGTCAGGATTTCAGCCAAAGGCATCTGTGCTGCTTTTGTCTGTTTGAACTCAGGAGTCAGCAACCCAGAACTGTGTGCAGAATGAAAGAAGGAATGGGCCCACAACTCTGGGTTTGACTGTTTTTGGAAAAGCAATAACATCTGCTGTGAGCCAGGGGAAGGTCCAGTGAGCAGAAGCAAAGCAATACAGATGCTCTTGAGAAAAGGACACTGCAACATTCAACAGCTCTCACTCAGGAAATGCTTGCTCAGAAATGTAGTGTTTCTTTTTGCTGGCACTCACCTATAGGCTTAGTTTTCTGCCACATACCTTTATTAATCTGGCCAATAAAAATTGATTCTGATCAGCATTTTCTCAGTTTAAAACTGAGTCTATTTTGAGGTGATGGTCCTTAGCATCTTTCATTCTCAGACCTCTGTGGTTCCAGCTCTCGGTAAAAGTGCCAAAGTATGATGAGATGATACATTATCATTAGTATAGATATATTATAATTATTATATCATCTTGCTGAAGGATGTTTTCCATTGTTGTTATTATCATATAAATTAGAACTTCAATGCCATGTAAGACTAATAGTGCCTTAAAAATTTTATTCTAGTACTCTTTAAAAATATTGATTTAAAAGAACAATAAAATCTGATTTTTGTCTGCTGCTTCAAAGTATCATTTTGTTCATTCTAAATATCAAGCAGCAGAAAGTTAAAAACTCTCATGTAATGAATGAAGCACAAGATAGAAAGACGCTGTCACAAAACTTTGCATCATGGAGAACAATAATCAGAGTCCACAACTCAGAGTAGAGTATTGATTTACTGACCAGTAAACTTTGGTTTTTTTGGTTTGGTTTTTTCTTTTTCATTTTAAACACCTGGAAAAGCACCCAATTCCAAAAAAAATTACTGGAATGACAGTGGAAACAAGGCTTTTTGTGAAAAATCTTATGTTTCTGTAAGACTATAACCTAGGCAGTACATGCATCCCATACCTCACCAGAAATGCTTTTATGGCTATAACTCTGATCTGTCAAGAAACGAAGTTGCCTACTCACATTTCTTTAAGAAATTGCTCTGATAGGTTAATTTTGCACCAACAAGCTCTATGACAGTTCAAGTGTCACCTGTTGTCCTCACCTGCTTAACTTTATTCAAATTAGGCATCATCTGTCCTTCCACAGCCAGCACAAAGCTGGCATAAAGCTTAAAGCCCGCATAAGCTCTTGATAATTTGGCAGCAATGTGACAGAAATTCAGCACTGAATCTGGATCAAAAATTGTACTGCTGAGCGATCCATTCATGCACACACCTGACATTAACAATCAGAGCCATGGCTTGAGAAGAAGGCCAGCAGTGTGTGAACTAGATAAAGTCAAAAGGAAAAGAGATGTAAGCAGTTTCATACCCAAAAGGAGATAGCACTGGAAAACAGGATGAGATGACAGCTATGGGATCATGCAGAAGCTGATGGGGAGAGGCATATGGCTCATGCTGTCCAGCAGCAGCATCATACAGGGGTGTGTCCGTGTGTGGAGCACTACAGAAACCAACAGCTTGGGCAGAGAAAGTGGTGTTGCCCAAGAAACCACCTGAGAGTTTCCTTAGAGGGTTGAATATAGTTTAGCAAACAATTCCCATGAAATCTTGGCTCTGCACAGGCACCACTGGAGATCCCAGGTAAGGACCTTTCAAATGACAACAGGCTGCTCTTGGGCAGAACAATTGGAAAAGTGATGGATTATGCATCAATTCATCTGTATTCAGGGGTGTTGAGACATGTATGATAAAAAGACTCTTACTGTGCCGGTTTTGCAAACCCTGAGAGCTTCACTGACCTGCACACACAAAACAGGGTTGTTCTAGGCCACAAGGGACTTATCAAAGCCTTGCTAAAAAGGGTACATTAAGGCAGATAAAGATGTATCCCTCTTTACTGTAGGATTTGAGCACTGATATCTAACATTGATCCTCACAGCACTCCCAGGATACAGCACCTGAGGCAGAGATGGCTAGAAGTTGTATGTTCAAAGGTACTTCAGAAACTACTTAGCTCTTCAGGCTGGTAGTTTTTGAAGTCCTATACCTATTATTTAGATGCCACAGTCAGTCTAAAAACTTTCTTCAGGCAACTAGAGCTTCAGGTTAGATGACAGCCTGAGATCTTCTCTCCAGCAGCTTCTAAGACTTGTAATACTGTAAAAGTTGTCTAAGTTTTTACAAGTTCACACATAGAAACTGATAAGATATTGAAGACACAACATAGCTAATAATGAGCTGGTTGAGCTGTTTGGAGCTCTGTCAAGGAAGATTTCCAAATGAGGCTTTTCTCCATCTCAGAGATTTCTAAAGGTAGATGTGTTCCTATTTTTGCGGACTGGGACTTCAGAGATGTGTGAAACTGAGGCTGAAGGGATTCATGGTGAAGTCTTTTACATTCCAGCTTCAAACATGTGTATTGTCTCTTCCAACCCTATCCATTCTGTGAGTCTGTGATCATTGAACTAAGAATCATGGAATGATTTGTGTTGGAAAGGACCTTTAAAGATCACCTAGTCCAAGAAGTCAGATTGAACCTAACATTTCCAAGTATCTACTTGAAGACTCTTGAAGAAGTAAAAGGCAGCAACATGGTGATGTCAGAACTCTCAGACTGAACAGTTAAAATTGTCCATGCTAAATCAAGTGGAGCTGAATTCTGAAGAGGTCTCATGTGAATTTCAGGCAAGTGCTGAACTTCAGGCAAATTAACCTATGTTGAGCCTTGTGTTGCCATGACCAAATAGCTTTCTTTTTTAAAAGATAGCTCCATGATTTTCTGAAGAACCTTATTAGCACTAGCATCAGCTTAACAGCACTAGCATCAGCTGCCTTGGCCTGCCTGTGAGATCAGTGTGATGCTGCTCAGAAATTCTACTTTGAGTGTCCAAAGCTAGAGAGCCTCACTGAGACAGTCTTGCATCCAGGATACCAAGCCCTGCTTCACTGCAGGGTAATGCTGTGGCCCATTTGATCTGAAGGCACTCACAGTAATTCCTCCTTGTGTTCAGCAGTATGCACACACTGTTTGCAGTGTAAATATACCACCATGGGCTGGATAAATTACTCAGGGTAGTCAGTGTTGGAAAAGAACCTTAAGCTTCCTGAGTTCCAAGCTTTACCACTCTGCCACACTGTTCTCCAGCATGGGCAGGGGAAATGGACAGGCTTCAAATAGAAACCTTCACACATCTCCTGGAAGGCAAGTGGAGAGAACTTAGAAAGGAATATTGAAGCATGGCTTGATCACAAGGGCAAGAGGAGTCACAGCAAGGTAAGGCCCTTTCCATGGCCCCATTCCTCCCTTGCTGCAGTATCCAGATCCCAGCAGTGACTAAGGTCTGAACATGGCAGTGCAGAAAGAATATATTCCTACAGAAGAAATAGTAAAGCAACACCCTGACAGTTCATAAACCCATTGCTCATGTATTTTACTGAATTTAAGTAATGTTTATAGGCAGGGAGGGTTATTCCTTGACACTAGCTCACATGTGAAGCTCTCAGCTTCTGTTCTTTCTGATTTACTGTGCATGCATGACCTTCTCTCTAAACTTGAGAGTAAATATTCCATTTGTTTATTTTCTTGAATAAAAGGGAAGGCTGCTGCCCAAGGCTGAAAAGCCAGTATAAGAGAGTCAAATTTATTCAGAGAACAAGCACAAGGATGTAGTAGATAAAAACAACGCTTTAGGGTGAGGGCATATAAAACACAGCAGAGAGGAAATGTTTTTAGTTGCTATTTTAAATTCAGTCAGTTTTCTTCCTAGAACCCAGCTAGTCACTGTCCCAGTCTTGCTCAGATGCTGTTCACATATGCAATCCCAATCCTAAGCATTTCCATGAAAATACAGGCAGATGCTTTAAGCATTTGTCAACCTGCTAACCTACTAGCAAAATAAGCCCAGAAGTGTGTAATGTGATACCTTATAGATTTTCAGGAGCCTTTACCTTCTTTCTTAAGACTTTGGCAAACAGGGTGACATAGGAGGAACACTATCCTGCTGTATTTGGGATGGAAAATGAGGAGGGGTTGCTCTGCTGTGAAAAGCAGCTGAGTTTATGTGGAATCACTACACCTCTCCCGGCTGAGCAGCACTAGGTGGCACTGGTGGTATTCACACACGTTTTCATTTGCCTTTCGATTTCCAAAAGGAATCCATTGGTACTTTTAGACTTTCAGCAAGCAAAAATGCAGTGGAAAACAACTCAAGTATTTCTCTCAGTGGTTTGTGAGCCAAAGAATTTTTTAAAAAACCCTTTTTTTTTGTAATAATTGAGGCTGAAGAAAGACTGAATGACTTCTATTCTCTCTCAGCTCTGGGTCTTTGGCTTGTTAACCTCACTTACATGGTATTTAAAGATTACAAGCTAACTGATAGAAATACTATGTTGCACATAATTGTGCATTTATAATCATTGATTAGGCTGCTGTATTACATGTAAGAAGTGCCAAAAGGCTGGATTCTGTGATGGCAAGCTACCAGCACTGATTGATGGCATCAATACCCTTACTTTAAAGTGTAGTTAGACTTATCTGAAAGTACTAGCACTACATTGGGGTTAGCAGCATCTCAAATGATCCTTCTCTAAACTGACCTTAGAAATTCCCTAAGGGTTGTTTGTCAGTATGTTTACTTGCTTACAAATCCAAGCAAGCAAACACGGAATGAAGTAGCAATAAAAGGCGAAGGAAATGGTTTTTCCTAGAGATCATGCATTAAAACAAATTGAGGCACAGCTCAAAAACTGTACAAGTGAAATTGCTTGGGTGTGACCAAGGCAATCAAAACACCAGCAAGAAACTGCCACCAAGTTAGCAAGATTTTTTAATGGAGGTCAGAACTCAACCACCTTGGTTTTATATTAACTTCTTACTCTGAGTTCTGGGAAAAAAAAAAAAAAAACCAACAACCCAAAGCACAAACCAGGGTAATTTGAAGAAAGAAGGGAGTTTTCCTAATCTAAAGAACATAAAGCAATTGAGCACTTTTCCATATAAATGTAGTAAAACTTGCTCTTTCCAGTCAAAGCACTTGCACAGCAGTACGGGTTTCATCCTGTAAACTCTTTTTGGCCATGGCAATTTGGGCACAGGGTTTATCTCTGTATGACACACAACTACCCCTCCCTATGGTGTTTGGCTTCTACCTTGTAGAAACCACAGAGCCCTAGCACAGTCCCTGCTCCTGCTGCTGAGAGCCTGGTGCTAGTAATTCCTAACCTCATTTTTAAAGGAATGTGCAGGTAGAAGAGGTACAGGGCAGAAAAAAAAACCTTGAAGCACCTTTTGTAAATCCCTACTGGAGTATTTAATTTCCTTTAACATGAAAGCTGAATGAAAGTGTCAGTTTAGTGGCACATCTAAAGGCCCACCTCTGCTTTGTGATCAAGCTGGAATGTTCCCTGAGATACCAGGTCTCTAAGCATGCAGGTGTGCAGTTGAACTTGATATCCAACCTTTAAGTTGTTTTTTTCTTCTTTTTCACATTTCTGCAAAATCCCAAACCACTCAGTGCTTAGTGAGTTCCGACACTCTATTCTTCATTTAGAGAAAATATCAAAAAAACCTTAGTTGGAGACTCTAATCTTCCAAAATCTGTTCTGAGTCAAAATAACCAGAAAATGGACATAAAGGACAGATTTATACTTACTTCCCTAGAACATCTGCAAACCAGGATTCTTCATGTGCATGAGCATCTTAATACCATGTCTTTCCAGGCCCTCTATCTGTCAACACTCAGTAACTCTGAAAATACAGCTAGTAGGTTTGAAAATTTTACTCTTTCTGATTTTTAGGTTCACTATCACTGTTTTTCAAGTATTTTCCCTTGCCTGTCTTCAAGTTTCTGTCTTCTGCTTAACAGGAGAGTGTACAGAAAATGGAGCCAGACTTTTATTGGAGGCATGGAGTGAAAAGGACAGGTTGGGACATGTGAAGCTCTAGTTTGTCACTGTAAGGGAGGTCAAACATTAGGACAAGTTCCTAGAGAAGTTTGGGAAGTTCCAAATTTGGAGATGCTTAAAACTCAATTAGTCAAGGTATTGAACCAAGATCCTGTTCTAGATGAGCCCAGTTTGGGTTGGGGCTGGACTAAATGCCCTCCAGAGCTCTTTAAGAGTCAAAAATTATCCATGATTCTAAATTAGTGTCACACTTGTTAATGCAAATTATATCAATTGCTGCAGAAATATTTTAAATTTGTGATTCTTTTGTATCTGTGCATAGACACATTTGTCTTATACATTCTGTTGTACTTAACTAAGGATTATTTTGGACATCAGTAAAAAGTTGGCTGACTTGATCTATTCTCTCTCTACTTCTTTCAGTAATAGCTAAAAAAATTATATCCATGCTACCTAAGGGTATGCTCCACTGCAGTACCAGAATTGATCAATACTTGAACTGAAAACTGCTGGGAAACTGCCTCAGGGTTAGATGCAGCACTTATGCTTTTCCTTCAGCAACAAGCCTGCAGTGCCAAAGACCAGTTCTTGATACTCTAGGAGGAGCACCAAGAATAAAGGTTATGTGTGTCTTGTTACCAGTGAGCACCTCAAAGCTTCTTTGCACAAGAAAGACAGAGAGAAACTTTTTGCAACAGCATGTACTGACAGGACAAGGGAGAATGGCTTCAAACTGAAGGAAATTTAGATTTGACGTTAGGATAAAATTCTTTACTGTGAGAATGGTGAGGTCCTGGCACAGGCTGCCCAGAGAAGCTGTGGATGCCCCATCCCTGGAAGTGCTCAAGGCCAGGATGGAAAAAGGGTCTGAGCAACCTGGTCTAGTGGAAGTTGTCCCTGCCCATGGCAGTGGGGTCAGAACTAGAGGATCTTTAAGGTCCCTTCCAAGAGAGGATCTTTAAGGTCCCTTCTCTATCTATGAAGCAAGAAGTTTAGAAAGACCTGACACAAAAAGGAAGTATGCATGTTATCTGAAAGTTTGGATATGAGTTTTAACATCTTCTAAGAATTGCATTCTTGGGAGGAGAGGGATGCTGTACAGTACCCTAATTTGATTTCCTTCAAAATATTATAAAACCATACGATAGAATCATACCAGTGAGCACCTCAAAGCTTCTTTGAGTGCATATATTTTAATATTGATGCCCTGGTCAAAATTAAGCACAGTTGTTATTGCAGGTACTTCCCATCCTATCCTTACATTCTGTTGGGTTTCAGCTATCCAGAGCCTTCTCCCCCACAGTGGAAAGACCTTAGATTTTCTCTTTAGACCTTGTATCTGAGGAGAAAAAACCCTAGCCCAAACCAAAGTGAAAAACCAATCAGGAAACCCCTCTGCATGGTTCTTTTACAGGAGGCATTCCTATGCAAGTCCTCTGACAGAGGCAAGGATCTGAGGGAGAGTGAACTCCTGGCTGCACCTCAGTTGTTACCCATTCCCACTCCACCTTCTCCTGTCCCTTGTTTCTTTGACTGTGGGGAAAGCAGTGCAGTGTACATCTTGTGCAATGCACTGAAGTGACTCAGGTGAGCTGTGCTGGTCCTAAACCTGCTTATGGCAACCTAGAGGGCCTGAAAAGGCCTGAGAACAACAGTGCTTCAACCTTTTAATGAAAAGCAGGTAAACCATCATACAGATGCACTGCAGTACAGCTGAAACACTTTGTTCTTCAGAAAAGTGACACAAAAAATCCTTCTCCCTTTAGCCTTGCTCTTTCAAACACTTCTTTGCCCAGCATCGTGATTTATTTTGCTTCATCTTACATAACATCACAGAAGTGGAGATGACAGCCCAGCCCTAGAAACTGAAATTAGTTTTCCAAAAAACATGCCTCAACTGACTTATTGTGATTATAGATCATGGAAATTCACTGATTACTGCAAATGAGGAAAATACAGTAAGCTCCCACCAAAGGGATCCAGTAGCTATAAACAGGCCAGCACAAGCAAATAAATGCACCCTGAGATAAGCATTTTAAAGGCAATGGAGCAAGGAAGATATGAGAGGGACTAATCATTCACAGACAACAAATTATTTTATTTGGTCCATAATGAGGCATTTGAGGGTGTTTTAAAGTTTCAGATTGTCACTGAGTGAACTATTCTCCTATTAATCTGTTAGAGAATTGGTAAACAGCCACAAAAGGAGCAGCACATGCCTACGGCATTAGAGGGAAAATTGCCTACAGATTACAGTAAAACTATTTTCCAAAGGCTGGAAGAACACCTGAGAATACTACCTGTGCTGATAACACTATCTCTGCAAAGGAGCAAATGCTTAACAATTATCTACAACACCAAGAATGGCCACATTTTTCTGAGTGCCTCTATAAAAGCAGCCAGGGACCAGGTTTATGAGATACAAATCAGCCAGGTAGAGAATTGCCAAAAGAAAAAAAACCCCAAACTATTAATTTTGCCTGAGGAGTGTTTGGGAAAGGAAAAGAAATGGAAGCTTTCTACATTTTAGGCAGGATTTTGTTTCTTTTTTAATTGGAACCTCAGCTCTCCTACATACCTTTCTCCATGCCCAGGCACTTTTAGGGGTGTGTGCCCCTTGAGGGAGGAAGTAGATTGTCACTGTTATGTGGGTCAGTATGTCACACGACATCAGACAGACTGGATTAACCACAAGACATTTTAATGATCTGTATTTCATTCTCTTTTCCTTGCACCATGTTGCAGAAGGTCTCTGACAGCAAAAACCCTGGGGGGGGGGCAGGGAAAAGGTTCTCCTGAAAAACAGTTTAAAAATATTGTCTCTGTCACACCATGACTCACACGAGTGTTACAGACACCCTGCATAGGGACTGCTCAATGTCCAAGTAATGAAACTGGGTTGTTGAAAGGGAACTCCTTCTGGACACATCGCACTGGGAAGAGGGGAAATAGCAGGTTATTTTTCCACAAAAATATAATTGATGTCTGTGGACTTTGACCAGCCATTAGTAAGACACTGTTTGCCCAAAATATATTTTGGTTTGTACATTGTGCCTGAAGCATTTCAAAACAAGAAAGAATAAATTTTTGATGACAACAAAGACTTTAGAGTTAATATAGATTATATTTTAAAATTGGAACAAACAGCAGAGAAACACAGAGAGATGGCAAAAACCTGATGTGTAGTTTAAAAGTCTCTGGATAGAAAAACAAATTTAAAGAAATAACCCAGTTTTCCTCTAAGTGACAGAAGAAAGAATGCAGACAGATCCCCATGACTTACAGGTCAGTATATCTCCATCTCCACAGGAAGGAAGTACACAAAGATATATGGCAATTGTAAATGGGGGGGTGGGGTGGGAAGGTGTAAGAGTCTATGTCTATACTGGGTGCTGAAACTGCTAATGCAGAAAAAAAATATTGGTAATGTGAAGGAGTAGGAAAATATCAAACAGTGGATGCAGGCATACTCAAAAGATCCAGAGAGAATGTTGAAGAAATGCCTTTTGCCTTTAAGTGAGCTACCAGGCCCTACTTGTACTTAAAGGTATATTAGTCATGGCAGGCAAGTCAAATGCATTCAGGGCCTTATCTATAAGTGATAAGAATGAGTGGAAAACGAGTTTCCATTTGTATCTGGAGGCATGAAAATTCTTAAATGCTTTGATATATAAGAGAAGTATAGATAACACAGATCACAAAGTTTTAGTGACAATTGTAAAAAAAGAATAAGTAGACACATGTTTCTAATACTTGTGAACTACTTTTTCCAGGTGCTGTTCAATGGTTTAGTACTAGAAAACAGACTTGGAAAACACATGATGATACCCAATATTTTGTTGTTAGCTTTCAAATAGAGTCAGGGTTCAGCAAAAACAATAGTCTGATACTGTGTCAGAAAATATCCAAAGACACAACCAAAGTTTGAATATTTTCCCTTCCTTGTGCAAAAACCAAATCAGACCACAAAATATTTTGGATTCTTGAAGATAGTATGTTCTTTCAGGTACAAAGAAAGGCAACTGAAACAATGGAGGAGTCAGAGAACCTGGTTTATGAGGGAAGTCTAGAGAGAGAGAAACTCTCCAACCTGAATTAAAAATGACAACGGGGGGAATAAAATTAAAGCTAATTAAATAATTCAGGTGGTGAATCCTGTGATACTAGGAATAGGGAACACTCAGGCAAGACAGTGATTGGCTTAAACCAGATGGAAAAATGCTACCTTATGTGGCAGGGAGTGCTGGCTGTCAAACCTGCAGGGTTTAGACCATCACAGACCAGAGATCCACAAACAGGGTAAAAGGGCCTGGGCAGGGATGTACCCTCTGACACACAGAACAGTCTTGAAGGCTGGAGCAATACCAAGGCCAGGGACTGACTGCACAGAGTCACCTGTGTCCTGATCTTCCCCAAAATGACCACTGTATTGCCACTGTTGGAGGTAGAGCCAGAGCAGGATGGGCCATAGGTCTGCCTGAGGGAGGCGTCTCCTGTGGTGTTAAACTGGTTCTACTAACAACAGATAAATGCAACTAGGAAAATAACCAACACCCTTTATGTTTCTGTCTCTTTTTCTTCTCTTATTCTTTCCTCTGTTGTTTCTTAAAGTATCAGTTCATTTATTAAAGAGTTGTCATTATAAGCACTCCCAATAATTTCTTATCATGATTATCAAATAATCTTTGGAGTTATAAATACGTATCAGATCCACCCCTTGTTCCCGTTCTCCCCTGTGTGTATCCCATCATTCAAAACCACATCCTCTCACAAGAAAAAAGTGAGAAGAGCTACTAAACTGGAATAGCTTCCCATTATTTTTTTTTCTCTTTACCCAGAGACTTTCACTTCCAGAGAGTCTCTCAGTCCTGAAGTGCAGCCAGCCTGGAGGCAGACTGCTGCAAGTGTTTAATAGCTCCCAACAGCACCAACCAGTAGATAAAGACAGGAGGTTAAGAAGGATGCTATGTTGCAATAAAATGAACAAATTCATTTCAAAGGTCTTGCATTTCTTCAAATTAGTCATGGAGAAGACAAAAAAACCGGACAGACATATATAAAATGCAAACATTGGAGAAGGGAATCAGGAAGGGTACTGGATGTGTGGTAGGATTACAGAGGGGAAAGAGGAATGAATCATTTGGCAGCAAACTTCTGCTGAAAATAGAGAAACTTGGGGTTCTGGAGCCCTTTAACCTGTGCCACATCTGGCAGCAGTTTGGTTTAAGGAAGATTTTCTTCATAATTTACCAATTAATGCTTGATGATACCCTGGAAAGGCAGATGGCTTATTAAGCTGTGGTGTAGAAAAAGTTGTTCTGCAGTAAGAGCAACAATCCATGAAACTATTACACATTTCCCAACCCACTCTATGTTGTTTTTTAGCAAGACTGCTTTTCTGTGTAATTCTTGCTTTTATCTTGTGACTCTTCCCCTCTTTTTTTTTTTCCTACAGCAAACTAATTTTTTCAGTAAGACAAAAATCAGAATACGAGTTTCAAAACACTTCAGTTCTCAAGGCAAGGAACTGAAGAATGTGTGTTCCCAGGAAAATCAGAAAAAAAAGACTGAATTGTGGATTCTGTGGAAAAAATACATCAGTAAAAACTGGTGTTTAAAAGGCACAAATCCTTATTTCCTTAATGCAGACATATGCCATAAACACAAATAATTAAGATACCAATCTCTCCTCTGGGCCAAGCCAGATGTACCTTTAATGTGTAAAAAGGAGCTTCCCTGTTCCTTACCTTTCTCCTTTAGCTGTTATGGCCATGTGCACATCTTACCTGCCAAAGAGGACTGTAGCCAGTAGAACCTCACAGCTTCCTGCTTTGAAGATGTTGGTAGAGCAATTCAGGGAGATTTCAATCAAAAAATAATTGAAAAAATCGATCATATTTGAATACAATGAGTCATAATGATGCCTGAATTGGCCACCTAAAAACAGAGACTAGACAAGAATAAGGGAATAAAGGTTGGTATTTATTTGAAGGGCCTTCAAAGATACAACCTGGGCAGGCCAAAAGCTACACCCAAGATGGACCATAGGTCATGAGTTTTTCACACTTTTGAAAGTTTGGTTCAAAGTTTTTTGAAGGTTTGGTTCATTTGCATATCAGGGTTAATTTTCCAATTAATGCTTCAGTTTAATGATGTAATTCCCCTCAGCTTGCCCCCCTTTAGAGGCTTTGGTTTATGCTTTCTGGGCCTAGGATGGTTTGGGTGTCCTTGAAGAGCGGACCTGGAGAGGCTTTGTTATGTTTAACCAGCACGAGAGAGCCAAAATTAACAGGCTACAAGAAGCTTCAGAGTCACACACTAAGCAGTACAGGACTTGAAAAATATAAAAGTTAAAACCTAAGGCATCAATAAATGCAAAAATTTTTATTTCATTGGAAAGACTGCTGTTTTATAGTGTGGTAGTGTTTATTGTTAACTTTTTGTGAGAAATTCAAGGGACCTGGACTCATATAGAAGAACATGCCAGGAGAGTTAGACATTGTGCTCAGCATCACTGTCATGAAGTCCAATAGCTGTTAGTCATATTTGCTTTCTTTGATTGGGATGTAAAAAGAATTATTAATGCTTGCTAGGCAGAACAATTGTACATGGAGCCAGTTCATGTTACATGAGCCATGGTGGAGTTTAGGATTTCTGAAGCATTCCCTACGTGGACTTTCCTGGTTAAAGACAGAATGTTAAAATAAAATATAACCATTTAATGAATTTTAGAAGAAATAAAAACAGTGTCCTCTGATCATTGATCAAGGAGAGGTTTTAATGAGTCCAGTGGATAAGGCAAGCTGTCCCAGAATTCATACTGAGCAAATTAACTCCTGAAACTGGAAAATACAGCAGGCTCTGTTGAGGAGTTGGGATAATCTTGGCACGCTGCCATGCTAACCCAGCTGTGATGCTCCTGCATCCAGCCAGCAATCTCTGCCCTGCTTTGCTCTGCATGCAGATACCAGCTTGCTCAGGCTGAGCTCAAGATCCCTTCAATCATGCTCCATTACACAGCTGGAAAGATGCCTCCCATCTCTCCCATATAATAAGAAGTTATGCCGTGCCACTGGCCTTGTCAGAAGCTGAGAAAAATCCAGCTTCTTCATCATTTCCAGGCCTTTTAGAGCCCTGATAACCAGTCCACTGGGAGTTTCAACAACACCTTGGCAGCTTATGGGCCAGTATGGATGAGTTGCTACTGAACAGGTATCTCCTGCTTAAGGACCAGGGAGCAGCATACAAAAATTTGTGCCCTGTGTCTCTCTAGTAAGAGAGACATCTATGCCTCTATATTTCTCTGTAACCCTCTCTAGGGGTTACGAGGAAGTCAGATGAATATGTGCAAGCTCCTGTGTCACTCAGGTCTGATCTGTTCTCTTTGTCAGAGAGCCAGAAGTCAGGTACTAGGTGGCACAGACTCCAGCACTGGCAGCTGGTCACCTCCCAGCTTTTCCCTTCAATCCACAGACAGACACATCAGAGCAATCAAACACGTGAACAGCAATTTCCCCCTTTAAGAAATATGCAATACATTGATTTGTTTCCACGCTGGTAGAATCCCCAGGATCCAGCCTGAAGTTAACGTGCATCGATTCCTTTAAGATCTTTATTTGCACTTTCTCCCTCACACTTTCCTGTTCCTGCCTGGCCCTGTGCAAGGCATGAGCACATGCACCGTGCAAGGTGAAACAAGGGCCAGAGTAGGGCAGGGACAATCAGAGCTGCACTGCCTGTCACAGCAAGCTATGAGACCTGCAGATGGAACCTGTCAGATTCTGAAAGGTTGCAACCACAACAGGAATAGTTTCCTTAAAGAAAAGGCATAAAAAATATTTTACGCTTTCAGTTAAAACCAGGTCAAGTTAAATGCATGGGAGGGTTCTGCTTAGAATCTGAATGTGTATTTCTCTGGACTTCTACTTTCTGATCCCCAGCTTGCTTTGATCAGGCTTCAGATTCACCATTTAGATTACACAAATGCTCAGTCAGGACTGCACCAGAAAAAGAAGATTCCAGGGGATTATAGAATATATTTTATATTATACAATAATACCATTGTATAATGTCATTACCATTCAATGCATTTAGAGAAGTTTGAAAGACTGAAAGGCTTCAGGTTTCTCTTCTACTTGGTATTGAACAGAAAGTGGTATCAAGAATGTAATTTTAGTTGCAACTTTCCTTTTCTTGCAATTCTAAGAAAAGACAAAAGTTCAGAACAGCAAGGTTCATTACTAAGTTTCCTCAGCAAAATTAGAAAACATGATTCCTATAAGTTAACATATATCATCCATAAATATTATTGGGAATTCACTTTTAGTATTATTCAGCTGCTTTATCTGTTTAGCCTTTCTGAAAATAATTTCTGTTCTTGGTCATCCAAAAAGAGTTTTCACCACTGGCATACAGACATTATCATAGCTTTTGGGATTCAGGGGTTGTGTTTGCCCTGAGGTTTTGGACATTTTCTATAGTTACTGTGAGTAACTGTGCTGAAATTATGTGTTTGAATAATTTCTTTGTGGAGTAACAAATTTATAATCCCTTTAAAAAGATCCTTGCTTGTGATGTTTATACTCATTTGGGCTGACAGACTATTAAAAAGAGTTACTGATCTCAGAAGATTTTTTTTCCTGTTAACTGTGCACTTCATTTTACCTTTTCCTCTCCATCAGTGACTGCACCCCCCAACAATAGTTTGTAGCATTTATGCTGTTCATATGTGAATTGTTCTTTGGGAAGAAAGGAAAGCAAGGGGAAAGATAGAGAAGAATTAATCCCAGATCAATCACACTCATTTCCAGGGGGTTTGACATATGAGCCACAAACATTTCTGTCTGATGGGCTCCATGCTGATCCAGTTCCTCATGTCAGAACAAGCTTCAAGCTTGCTGAGCTGGCTGCGGCTCGAGGCTCCCAGAACGAGCACAGAAGGGCTGCGGGGGTTTGCCACAAATACCTTGCCTGTGCCAGTGGGAGTCACACAAGACTTTTGCAGACACCTTATACTGCACCCAGGGAAACCAGGGACAGCATATCAAAGGAAATAACACCAAATTCCTCTTATGCTACTTCTTTCCTCTCAGGGAAGGATATTTATGAAGGGATTGTTACTTTCCTCCTGTCTCTCCTGTGCAAACTCTGTCTGCTTGACACATCTCCAGTCATGGAGTTGCTTTGTTTTTCGAGGAGGCTTTTTTTTAGAGACTTCTGCAATTCTTTTCAGTTTAGTTGAGATAGTACCTGCTATTCTAAAAGATCAGTTAAAATACAATTGTGAAAAAAGTATCTCAGCATCCTAGAATGAGGTATGTTAGACGGTGGAATAGTCTCTTGGGGATGTGGTGGAAATGACTTTGCTTGCATCTGATAGAATTGCTGAAAACTAGAAATTATAGAGTAAAGAGCAGTTGAGGATTTTTTTTCCAGGGACTAAGTTGGGATTTAGCCGACAAAAAAGGTCAATGCAGGCAGTTTGAGTATTTTTTTCTTCCACCTCTAACTGTGTGTAAACAAGGAAGAATTTGTTAAAAAATAAAAAGGTAAAATAAAAATCAAACAACAAAATTCCACAGATAATCACTTATTCTAGGGAATACATTTTTCCATGATTTAATTGAAACTACTGTTCACTGCATTTCTGCAATGTATTCAAAGTTACCATATACTTCCTCCATTGTGAATTAAGCCTTATTTGCTTTAAGGAAATATCTTCTTTGAAGTGGATATTCTCCAGACTTTAAGTAACATAGCTTGCTTCACATTTCTATAATTTCCTCAAATTGTGTTAAAGCACACATTCTTCTTCTGAGTTGGTAAGCATTAGCTCCTTGTCTGACTTAGTTATTACTCGTCACTGTTTCTCCTTCCACAAAATACATTAGATTTATTTTCCACAAGCAAAGCCCATACTGCAAATTAATGCAATCCCACAGCATCTGTCCATCCAAATTTACTCTGAGAATGTTATGTCCTTCTACCTCTTCATATAAATCACAATGAAACAAGAATTATGGAATATACCTGTAAACTTGGATACTCCTGTTAACTTGAAGGAAGTCACTTTTCTGCTACTTTCAGTGTGGAAGAAATGTTACATATACATGGTACATGAGGACAAGGCAGGCTTTAAGAGTCTCTTTCATTTGCATAGGTAAAATATGATAAATCATATATTCATAATTTGAAGGTAAACCCAGAGTAAAATTCTATTTAAATGCAAGTGGATACTTATGGAAGTTATTTCATTCCTCTCCCTCTTATCTACACTGATATATAAGAGAGAAAAATCAAAATATGTCTTGGGAGAGCCAAGTCCTTCCCTCTCTTTTTTTTTTTTTTTGTTCCATTGCAAATATAAAACAGTCCTCTGAGTGCTGTGGAATTGTCACAGCTGCAGTGTCTGGCATTTAACTGTGAAAAAATGGAAGTATTAGATGAATGAGAACATAGATGCATGCCTGTACAGAACTTGTGTCTGTAACACAGGGAGCTAAACCAAGATTTTTCAAATACAGATGACAACGGCTAGCTGCATAAAAAGATTTACATCTGATTTTATAGCTGATTTCAGACTGTGCTTGTCTTTAATCTCAGGTGGAAGGGTATTGGAGCCTCTGGGAGATAAAATAAATAAATATGAGAGAGAGCAGATATTTCAGTGCTTAGCTCTGGGCCTGTAAATATTACTGGAATGGAACATCTGGGATAACTGAATTTTTTCTTTTAAGAGTTGGCTGAAAAGGAGATCTCTTTGGTCTTCTCATTGATTCAATTTCAAGAACATATCATTGCATGAATTTATTTCTGGTGTAATCAGTGACTGTCATGAATATCTGCAATGAACTTACACATCCTTGGGATGAATTTAAGGAGGCCTGCATCAGTCCCAGCAGTGCACCCTGTCTTTTAATAATTGATCCCCTGTACATCTGGGACTGAAAATCCTGCACAAGAGGTAGGTCAAATTCCCTATTCCCTATCTAAGTATAATTTTAAAGTTTTTAATCACTCTTTTAAAGCCTGAGGTTCACATTTGGTTTGCCTTCAAGCTCCCTACTTTATCTGGTCTTTTTGTGGGCTTTTGGTTTTTATTTTCATTTGGTTTCAACAGATGTTATTTACTGCTATTTCACTCTGCTTTGGAGAGGATTTATCATTGAGATGTATTTTCATTTTAGTGCACAAATACATTAAATCCAGGCATGAAGCCTGACCAAAACAGCTGGAAAGTGACACTGAAATTAAGGCTATAGTGCTGCTTCTCTAATCTGCTGAGCAGTTTATATAAATGCAGTTTAAACAAAATGAGTCTGCAAACAGAAAAGCTTAAAGGATATTAAATCCTAGCTTTATAAATTGTGGTCAAGCTAGCAGGAACCACCCCATAGCATGTAATCTTTCTCTTTCATGTAACAAGGTTACCTCAGAAGGTTTTTGGAGTAAACTTAATTAAAGCCAGTGAAGAGAAAATGCAAAAGGGGAAGGGTAACAGATTTTATTTCAGAAATCAAGTATATTTATATCTATCTATCTATCTATGGGCTAGAGGTATGTCTCTCTAGTCTTAGTGGGAGAAAGCTTAATTTCTTTTTTTTCCCCTAGGATATTTATACTCACACACACAATCACAGTGAACAGAGAGAAGAAGGTGGGGATGAGTGGACACTTCCCTTTTCCTGGGAGAGAAGAGTTCACTGAATAATAAAGGTTTTTGAAAGGACAGAATATGCTGCACACATTGGCAATGAGTTTGTCAGTGTTCCTAACATTTTTATACAGCTGCAATCCATGCATTTAATAAAATATTGATATCTATTTCCATAGTTCTATTGTGCAGCAAAAATCTTAATGGGATCTAAATTAAACACTTCTGCAACAGGTTGGAGACTGCATGTCATTTCTTGCCCTGGTGGAAAAGCTTTGTGCCATCCCATCTGCTGTTCCAAATACCAAACTTCAGAAATTTCACTAAATGGGAGGTCTGTTGTAGAAAAGTAGTTGCAATTTTATTTGAGATTCTGTGTAGCCTGGTAAAACATCCCTCTATCTGTTTGTATCACTGAGCTGTTGCTGAGCTACAGGCCCAGGTCTAATCTTAGATTGATGAAATGCATCCAACATGACATTTGACTCAAACTGCTCATAAATAATAATAATACTACTTTACATTTATATAACCCTTTTCAGCAAGAGCTTTCCCAAAAGCCTTTTTGACCTCCAATTTATCTATTGTGACTCTCAGTAAATTAGAGACAAGTGTGGTGCTCTCTACTCCACTACCACATACAATGTGGCAATAGCTGTGAGACAAATTACATTTGTGATGAGAATTGAGTCCTCTTAGCTACGTGATGCTCAATAATCCATCCCAGCAGAGATCACCTGTACCATTATCAGTGTCTCAGTGGTTCAGACAGCTATCAACTGTATAAAAAGCTCCCTGCCCGATAAGTATAGCCCCTTTCTTCCAAATCTGGTATCTCTAACCCTCAAATAACTACACAGACCTTAGCTTGACAATATTTACTCCAGGACAAAAAAAAAAAAAAAAGATACTTTTAAGTGCAGGATTTTACAATTCACTGTTTACTAAAAACAGAAATTTAATGAATTCTAAAAAAGTACATTCCTGGAATTATTCTGAATTTAATAGTCTGAATTTTTTAATTCTGTGCCTCAATCCTAACCAAAAAAACATGGAAACATTAAAATTTACCACCATGACACTGTCACATCAAAGAAGTTGTGTGTGTCATATCAAAACAGGGCTTTGTTCTGCTTGTAGTCAGGATTTTTTCCCACTTCACCTTACGAGAATATATTTTCAAAGGCATCTAGGCATCAAACAATGCAGATAGGGATTTTCAGATTCATGTGCTGTGTCTATTGCAGCTTAAAGCCTAAGTCCCATGAATAAAATTGCCTTGGATAAATCATGAGGGCTGGCTTTAGCAATTTGCCAAAGAGCAGCACCTATCTACACATCTAAGAAACTCAGTGTAAGACATTTTCTCCCTGCTCCTGCTGAGAGCAAAGGTACAGCTCCTATTGCCTTCCAAAGGAATAGAATTTAGCCAATGGGGCACTTTTCTTCTGTGTAAATCTTCCTTTTTTGGTTAATAGGCAGCACAGTGTTTTGTAAATAATTTTCAATTACTTAGGTTACTTCAAAACATCTTTATGGCTCAAAGACTATGCCAAAGACAGCTGATGACAAATGTTACAATAACACATGGAGTACATGGTAATAGAAAGAGAATACACTGACTTGGAACTTGAAACTCTTAGCTGCTATACAAGAGATCCAACCATAAATTCCTGTTCTCACCTCACAGTGGGAGCTCAGAGATTTTAGCTATTTTGGTGTGATTTTTTTTATCATTTGGTTGTATTTTAAAGTTTTAAAAATGCTTCTTGTTAATCCATTTTAGCTCTATTCCCAAGATAATTCCCATAAATGCATTATATATCACCTCGTTCTTGCAAAAAGGCCCGTGTGATCAGCAATTATCAAAAGTAAACAGGAGGCTGATTTTATCATACATTACACATTGAACCAATAGTGAGAGAAAAAGTCTAATGAACCAGTGATTTTCTCTACATACTGTAGCCTGTTCTGTCCTTTTTTACTTTTCTCACCTGCTGATACCCTTGTCTCCAAACCCAAGATATTTCCCATTTTTGTTTGGTGTCTGCATATTACCACTGGAAAACTCAGACAGGTAATTGCTATACAAGGACTGCAGTTTTCAAATCTGTATTTAGACTGAAGCCTCAGGCAGAAATAAAAATCTCACAATGTTCCAGCACTAGCAGCAGACATCCCATAAACTCAGAGTTAAGTTAAATGCATTCTATATAGAGTCTGGTATCTGATAACCCTTTGGTTTCAGTTTGATAAGTCAATGACTGACCATGCAAGCTAAGTGTGAGCTATCATTTCTACCTTCCTTACCCATGAAGTAATCATGGAAAAATGTGATTGAGAGCAGCCCTGGGGAGAAGGACTTGGGGGTGCTGGTGGATGAGAAGTTCAACATGAGCCAGCAGTGTGCACTCACAACCCAGAAAGCCAGACATTTCCTGGGCTGCATCCAAAGCAGGGAGGAGACAGCAGAACAAGGGAGCACATTCTGTCCCTCTGCTCTGCTCTTGAAACCCCATCTGGCAAAATGCATCCGGCTCTGAGGTCCCAGCATAGAAAAATCATCCTGGAGCGGGCATAGAGGAGACCACACAGATGATCCCAGGGCTGGAGCAGATCTCCTATGAAGATAGGCTGAGAGAGCTGGGGCTGCTCAGGCTGGAGAAGAGACTGAGGAGACCTTAAAGCCCCTTCCAGTACCTGAAGGGGACCTACAAAGAGCTGGAGTGGGACTTTTTACAAGGGTGTGCAGTGATAGGACACGACAGAATGGCTTCAAACTGAAAGAGAATAAATTTAGATTAGATATTAGAAAGAAATTTTTTAGTATACAAGTGAAGAGACTTCAAAGAAGCTGTGGATGCCCCACCCCTGGAAGTGTTCAGCTCCAGGTTGAATAGGGCTTGGTCAAGTGTAAGTTGTCTGCGCCCATGGCAAGTGATTTGGAAACTAGATGATTTTTAAGGTCCTTTCCAACATAAACCACTCCATGATTCTATGAGAAAAAACCACTTTCTAATAAAAAAGTGTTCAGACCTCTGTTCAAGCCAGAAGGAATTTTGATAGTTCTGATTTTATGGACTGTAGACTAAGGTAGCAGAATTGTGTTGATTTTCTTACAGGGGATAGAAATAAAGAGAAATGAAAGCAGATATATCTGCCCTAGCAGTGAACCATTGGATACAATACTTTGCTTCAGTGAGTATCCAAATGATTTTCAGGTAGTTTGGCGCATAGGTAATTTATGTGCTTTGTTCTCTGCTTGCTATTTAGAAGCTGTTTCTCAAGAAAGGTTTATGCTCTGAACTGTTCCCCTTTGCATGCACTATTTCGTTCTTAACTCTTCTAATATTCTTCTTAAGGTTAACTTAGTGAAGTGAATTCAATATACTTTTTTGTTGCACTCAGAGGCTCTGCATGTGGCTGGGGTCAAACCCAAAACCTGCAAAGGTGCTCCTAGGTGACTGCTTACTTGATGACTACATAGATCATGCCACAGATGCTGTCCCAGCCATGAGATGTTTGCCATCACTAAACAGAAGAAACACGGTCCCTGCAAAGGGCAATGCTGCCAAGTACCTTGTATTTCGACCAAATATAAAGATTCTTCTTTAGGCACCTCAAATACAAAACCTGGCTCTTAGATACAGCACATTTAATTTAATGTTTTGGAGTGTAAAACAGAAGTCTGAAGCACAAATTGCCATCTCAGATAAGCTGTACCTAAAGACTCTGTGCTAAAACATGAAGCTTGGATACCCCATTTTCTTTACCCCACAAACATTGATAAGCAGCCCTTGTTTCTACAAAAAATTCTTACTTTTGTAGTCCTCATTGAGACATTGAAAAACCTGTCAACACATTTAACAGTTCTCCCCTTCCCTCAGCGAGGACGCTTAGGGTAGAGAAGCAATACTATTCTTGTTGACAGACACAAAAAATTTAGAGGAGGCACCTGGAAAAACAAAGACTTTACATCCACAACAGTACCTTAGAACCCATAAATCATAATGTTGAGCTAAATATCCAGTGTTTCAAACAATTCAGAAAAGTGTAAAATACACGTGTTTCAGTGCCTACAACAAGACAAGGTAAAAAAAATGCAAACAAAATAAACCCCATCCTCAAACAGTTAAGCAATCCAAATGTGTATAAAAATGGAATTATTATAAGGAATTTCCATGTATCACCAGCATATCTTTTCAGGTTAAGCTACAAATATACACAAAGTCATATCTTTGGAGATTCCCAAATCTTTTAGAATCATCTGAATGGCTACACAAGAGCTGACACAAGTAGATTTACAGAAGAGGATAAATCTTGGCAAAACACTGCATAGTAGTTCAATTATCCTGCTTCAGGGAAATCTAATTTAATTGCTGGAATGCAATCACTTCCGATAAGGTTTGATACGAGCATAATTTATTGTCGGTAAATGTATCTTCACCAGATGTTCTTCTACAACAGCTAAATAAAATCAATAATCACCCACATCAAATAGCAAACTATTTGTTGCTACTATAATTTGTAAACCATCTAGCCAGAGGTCAGCAACTTATTTTATCGTGAAAAATAAAGATTATAGCTTCTTTTAAAAAAACCCCATCCCCTAGTATTTATTATTGCAGAGTTCAGTATCTGTATGCACAGCTTTTCCTAGCTGAGTACTTCATCACTCTGTGGCCCACTTCCTACAGACTACTCTGCTGTGCCATTTCCTGGAGGATGAAATGAAGCCCAGCATCTCATCTCATTGATGTTTGAATGAACTATTCCGAAATTTGATGTTTAAGGATATTGGGAAATTGTTATATTGGGTTGACCCTTACAATGCCAGGTACCCACCAAAGCCTCTCTGTCACTGTCCTCTGCAAATGGACAGGGGAGTAAAATGTAACGGAGATCATGAATTGAGATAAGGATCGGGAGAGATCACTCACCAAATACTGTCACGGGCAAAGCAGACTTAAATTAGAGATGTTAATTGAATTTGTTAATAACAAAATCAGAGCAGGATAATGAGAAGCAAAAACAGACCTTAAAACCACCTTCCCTCCACCCTCCCTCCTATCTCTACCTCCTACCTCTACCTCCTACCCCTAACAGCTCAGGGAGATGGGAATGGGGGTTATGGTCAGTTCATCACCTGTGGCTTCTCCTGCTGCTCAGGGAGAGGAGGCCTTCCCCTGCACTAAAGTGGGGTCCCTCCCACAGGAGACAGTTCTCCATTAACTTCTCCCACATGATTACATCCCATGGGCAACACTCCTCCCCAGACTGCTGCAATGTGGGTCACTCTTCCACGGGGTGCAATCCTCCAGGCACAGCCTGCTCCAGTTTGAGTCTCCCACAGGGTCACAAGTCCTACCAGGAAACCTGCTCCATTGTGGGTTCCTCTCTCCACAGGCTGCAGGTCCCTGCCAGGAGCCTGTCCCAGCCTGGGCCTCCCACGGGGTCACAGCCTCCTCTGGGCAGGCACCTGCTCTGGCCTGGGTCACCCCAGGGGCTGCGGGTGGATCTCTGCATCCCCCGTGGATCCCCACGGGCTGCGGGTGGATCTCTGCATCCCCCGTGGATCCCCACGGGCTGCAGGGGCACAGCAGCTTCACCATGGTCTGCACCACGACCTGCAGAGGAATCCCGGCTCTGGCCCCTGGAGCACCTCCTGTCCCTCCTTCTCCACTGACCTTGGGGTCTGCACAGTTGTTCCTCTCACATGTTCTCATTTTGCTCTTCCCTGGTCACAATAATTTCTGTGCAATAACTTTTTTTTCTTCCTCTGCAATCTGTTATCACAGAGGGGTTACCCCCATTTCTAACTGGCCCAGCCTTGGCCAGTGGCACGTCTGTCTCAGAGCCAGCAGGGACTGGCTCTGCTGGACATGGAGGAAGCTTCTGGCAGCTGCTCACAGAAGCCACCCCTGTAGTCCCACCACTACCAAAACCCAGGCCATGCAAACACAATACATTCTAATATTTGAACAATTCTGTAAATGCAGCTGAACACATTTTTTCCATTGTTCTAGTTGTGCAAAGACACCTCAAAGACAAACAATGTACAGCTCCTGAAGTCTCCTAACTGCAGGTTTGTGAGATGAGGTATAACTAGAACTCATCTACCCATGGTGGATGCCAAATGAGGCAGGCAGGACAACCATTCTTATGCACTTGCATGTTTTAATATTCTCTGTTATTTAATCAAATAATTACTTAAAGGTTCTGACTTGCATGGTGACATTTTGAGTGTATAAGGGCAAGAAATACAATACAGTCCTAATACTGGAGTTATTTCTACTCTACAATTCATTGACAAATTCTATCACAAGTAATTTTTATTGATGAAATTGCATAATAGACCCAAGTGGATTTTTTAAATATTATGCCTATCTAGTGCAATCACACTGTAGTTAATGTATCTATTGTTAGCATTAACACTGAGAATTTAAAACTGGAATAAATTTTTGTTCCCTAGGGAAATTTACATATGCAAATTTAAGCAACAAAAATGCCCAACCTATCAATAATGAAGTTTTCTTGTTTTTTTTATGGTAAAACACCCTTAAAATAATTAATCTTTTGTTGGGGCACAGTTTATCAGATGTGCTGTTTTGAAAATAGACCTCGAAGTTTTGTAAGCCTGTAAAATTTGCAAATAGATGAGAACAAACCCTTAGTAAATGAGATGATGTAATAAAGTATGTACTCTTTAACTAATTGTAGACATAACACCTAAAGATCTTGTGAAATAACTTCTGTTATGCCAGGTATTAATATAAATTGGCTCAGCTGTGAGAATGGTCTCTTCTTGAAAGCTGAATAGATTTGCCATGACATTGCTTTAAAAACCTTTGGAGCTGCTCTGTGGATAATGATGAGTATTGAATTAATTTGCATAGCATTAAACTACATGGAAACATTTGACTCCTAGTTGGATTCCCTGTTTTATTGCCACCAAACTTCATACATAAGTCACGTTTCTTCAGCTGAAATATCAGAGCACACACCATAGCCATCCTTTTCCTGAATAGTCCCTGGCTTATCAGGAGAGGAGGACTGGACTCCGCAAGTGAAATTTTCCAGAATTTTATTTAATAAACCAAATTGAATGTGTGTGAATCTGACACCCATTCTTTGTCCAAGGATTCATAAAAACCTGTTATCTCCAAACAAGAATGTGCTGTTGGGAGTGGAAGCAAGGAAGTCTAGAACAGGTGGATTTCCACATCTCCAATTCTGATGCACAGTGATGACTATTAAAAAGTTGACACCTTTCAATACTTTCTACAAATCTATTCTCTTCACAGTTTAAGGAAAAGCCTGGGCTACCTTGCATATCACTGTGCAGAAGCAGCTGACACTCTTAACTGGAGTACAATCTTCTCATACACAGAAGAAATTTCATTTGTCTCCCAGATCTCTTCTGATCACAGCCATCAACATCATTTGAGCTGACAGCAGACAAAAACTCTCTTCAGAACAAAATACTTTACCTAAAGACAACTATACCTGAGCCACAGATGCATGAGCTCACTCATGGTCTCTAGAGAAATGGAGAGTTGCATGCAGAGAACCATGGTAAGCACAATACTTCTACACAAATACAGCAGAATAGAGGGCAATTCTATCCCTGTGCTTCTGTGGCCCACAATAATCTTACTCCAGTTCCTATGTCCCTTTACAGGAGGGACTTATGGAGCATCCAGATGAAACTAAGGAGGTGTGGGAAAGCAGGGCAGACACAGGGTGCAAGGCTGTGCATCCCATCTACAGGAAATCCCACTAAGAAAGACTGGCACTGGAAATAATAAATCCACTTCTCAAAAAGGGCGCTGGCTGCTGTTGCCTGTAATTCTCCAAGCTGGTGGAGAGATTCATGAGCTCCAGTGAGATCCACTACCTGCACAAACCAACTTATCTTTGGCTGCAATTTAACCCAACTTTAATAGCTCCCAGGCCCTCAATAACACTATGACCCGGACTTGAGCTTCTCAAGTGCTTTATTCTATCCCACACGAGAGAAGATTTCTCCTTAAGAATATTTCCAGGACAAATCCTTCCTTTTTTTTATCATGTCTGAACCTGAAGCAGCAGAAAAAACAAATATGGATCAGGGAAGCTCTGTAAAAGGATCTCTCAAGTTGCTTGCGGTTTGTCATCACCGGAATGAAACTAAGACAGGTTGCTGACAACAATTTCTCTTTCAGGAAACCTATTACCTTACCCTGTGTTAACAGGAACAGTTAGATTAGCAGGGAGCGTTAATCAATCCCCACCAGTACTAGAAATGTTATTCCCTGAAAGGCAAGACAATACCTTTTGGATAAGATTTTGCAAACACAGCTAGCATAGAGTACCGTGAAAGAGACAGCTACAAAAACGTAAGGATTTTGTCTGACTGCAAAATGAGCCTTACCTCAGCTACTTTGTCTGGATATCAGTCAACAAGAACATCTTTTCCCTTTAGATTTTCACCCAAGGACGTGTTTGGTTTTGTGGCTTTTATAATAGACTTGAGATAATTGCCTACTTTGTAGTTTTTTATACCTTTAAAATCCTATTTATTTTTTCAGCATCAATAGCCAAAATACACAGGATTCAATGCAAACTGCCACAAGAGCCCATGGAGGGGCCAGAGTGAACAATGATTTGGCAAAGTTCTCCTCTACCAATTTTCTCATGATAGGTCACTGGCATTTTACCCAGCTGCCTAAGACACTCAAAGGCTCTTTAGACCAGCCTTTTACCAGAAGGCATCCAAAACAAGTTACATAAATTTTCTGCTTTGTGCTAGACCTAGCCTGAAAGCAAAATTTGTTTCCAGTTTATGATTGCTGAAAATAGGTACAATTAAAAGATAAACAATCAGAAGAATAAGAGTAGGGTTAGTGTGGCAGGGCATATCATCCCCCTCCCACCCCATATGGCCGGTGCAAATAGAAGAGATAACCTGGGTGGGCAGGCAAGGCCCAGCCAGCATTGTGTCCTGGTGCCAAAAGGTCTGCCAGCTTAACAGATGTGGGAAGACAGAAAAAAACATAGGTAACCAAAAAGCCTGTTCCACACTATAAAAGTACCACAGATTATCACAGAGGCAGAAGTCTCTTACACACTTCTTGGAAATGTGTGAGATTTCTCCCTGGAGCTTGGACACAGCTTCAGGCCACTTTCCTGGGAACTGAGAGAGAGGATTTTTCATTGTGTGCTCCATCAAGATTGGATGGTAAGAAACATTGGATCCTAAGTTATACTATTTCTTAGCTAGCTGTAACTTTAATGGTACCTTTAACTCCATGTGTAATACTAGTATTTCTTTTTTGTCTTATTCCTGCGTAGTAATATTCTCTTTTAAGTCTTATGTCTGTTAGTTTTGTGTATATTAATAAATAATTCATTCTATAATAGACTGAATCAGCCATTATTTAAGACCTTGTGAATGAGAATGGGTCTTGGGGTGTTGGCCACCTCAATAAAGCTACTGCCTGCTACCAGATGCCTGGGCAAAAGGCAGGGACTTATTTAAACCCACGTCATCCATTCATAACAGTTAGTTTTGGTTGATTGATCTTGTTTTGATTTTTAAATAGAAAGACAAAACTCTGAATAGTCTTCACAAGTAATCCAGTAAAACTGAGAATGTCTATGAATATAATGACACTTGAAAATAGTTTTTTTAGTACATCTTTATAGGAGTGATTTAGAATATCCACTCATTTGAGATTACTACATATTGTTTTCTTTTTTAATTGCTAAACCCCAAGTTTTTAGAAATGATGATTTCTTTAACGTTTGTTGGTACAAGCCTATTAAGAATGAACGTTAAACTAAAGTGTTAACCACATTGTCCTTTTGCCCCCTGATTTTCAGTTATGCTCTCAACATATCAGGAAAGCCTCTTACAGCATAGAACTGGTTCCAGCAAGTACTGGAACCCATCTTCAACAGAATGAGTTTTCACCATTATTCCTGTCAATGCTAAACAAGCAAACACTATCTGGAGTCAACAGGCAGACCTGTAAACCAGAGGATTTTGGCTTGTGATGTACAAAATACCAACTATTTGCTAAACAGCAGAAAGTATTTAAAAGGGCTGAGAAGAAGGCAGAGAGCACAGTGAAAGAAGAGATATTCCTACTCATTAAATGAGGGAAAGAATTTAAAAGGAGAGAAAATACAAGTACTGGATGACTATTTAAAATTTAGTCTCTAATTTTTATCTGACTGAATGTAAATGTGCCAAGCCATGTACACCATAGTCTACAGTAAGAACATTTAATTATTCAATCTTGCATGAGTGCAAGTGCAACCTTGACCTTCTGAGGTTTTTCTGCAGGACTTATCTATTCAGGCAGCGTAATCTTTATTATTGCTGAAGGCTTTAATATTTTCACATTGCTTTGATAACCAGTGGAGCATAAAAACACAGGTATTCCATGAAGCCACTCTTTGTAGAGTCCCTTTTCAAAACTGAAGAACTCTAAAGTTACCTTGGAAAGCTGTGTTTAGTAATTTAAGACATCACAAAAATCTAAATACACATTGGCCCACACACACAAAAACCCCCAACTAAGACTGGTGTTTGCTTTTAGCCTAGTTTGATCAAACTGTTTAGTGTATTTTTATCTTCCTCTCATCCAACTAAGTAACTCTAATGCCAATTTCAGCAACATTGAAGAGAGAGTAAAGGTCTTTGAAGTAGATCTCAATATTCTGGATGTCAAATTTTCTGATCACTGGAAACAGATAGCTAGGTAGAGATGAAAGGCCTGAACTGAGTTACACAGTGACCTCAATTTGTACTAAGCCTCAGGGTATTTACAGATGCTAGAGAACTTCTGAGTGTCCCAACTTGAGAAATGTTTCCGTCTGCAGATATATTTTTATTAACTGTGACACAAGAATGCTACCCTGGGACTCCAAACCACTGAGAACCAGACCTCGGTACTGCCACTGCCCAAGAAAATACTTTTCCAGTTCTCTTCAGAAGTGTTGGCCACCTGCATGAGTGATAAAGTATCCTCAGAGATCATCCCTTTCTCTGCCATAGAAAACCACTGTCTTATCACAGGACAAGAGCTGTTTTGTTCCTGAATCCAAAGTCTGAGAACTTAAGTAGGATGTCATCTCATACAGGAGGCTGAAAACTGTGTATGCTGGTATTCATGTTCAGGCATTGCACTTTCAGCTGCTTGGTGCTTATGATGACTCTGTGGAAAGGAGCTAAGATGAACTTAACAGCTTTTCTTATTTTTCTTTTTTCCTTTCTAGTTTTTTGTTATAAAGACAGCTAAGGAAGATTTTAGCAGCACAGCTTAGAGCTGCTCAAACTCATACCCAGTAGTACCAGCTACAATACAGACATATAACCCTCCTTCTCCTAGGAATGCCCTCCACGTCAAGAGTTAAACATAAATAACTTACTGATTTTAAGAAACCCAGATAATTCAAAGTCTTTAGGCTATTTCTTATTCTTACAGTAACATAAGACAAAAGTGCCTTGATTTTTTAACAAGTACAGGTTTTGATTATTTTTTTTTACTTCCTAATCTTCCTGGCTAGTTAAGTAAAATACAGCACAAAATAGAGCTTGTAAAAAGACAGAAGACGTGATGTTCTCAGAGAAAGGAGTTAGTACAGAGCTGCTTGCAGTGGATATTGGATGTTTGAAAAGAAAAAAGGATTTTAGTAGAGGATTTTATTAACTATTGTGTTTTCCTTATCTCTGACTACACTTGCACTTATTTTAGAACTTGCTCTGCCTTCTCCTACACTACAGCTCAGATGCTGACATGAGTAGGGAAACTATGCAGAGCTAGATCAGTCATTGGCTGTCTAGCATTCCTTGGGATACAGAGGTCCCCTTCCTTTTTTCAGAATATAAGAACTACTCCTTGAATGAAGTATCTCAACAATGTTTCCAATCTTTTTTTATCAGTCATTTTCAAGTCTTCTGGAACATACTATTTTTTTTAATACCTTGTCAATGATCTGGATGAGGACACTGAGTGCACTCCCAGGCATTTTGCAGCCAACACCAAGTTGGGTGGGATTTTTTATTGGATTGAGGATAGGAAGGCTCCCTAGAGGGATTTGGACAGACTGGATCAATGAGCTGAAGTATGAGGTTCACAGAGTTTAAGTGCCAGGTCCTCCACTTGGGTCACAGCACCCCCATGTAATTCTACAGATTTTGGAAAGAATGGAAAGCACCCCAATGGAAAAGGTCCTGGGAGTCCTGGTTGACAGTTAATGAACATGAGCCAGCATGTGCCCAGGTGGGCAAGAAGGCCAATGGCTTCCTGGCCTGTGTCAGAATGTGGCCAGCAGGAGCAGGAAAAAGTGTGATGAGGCCACATCTTGAACCCTGTGTCCATCTCTAGGCTTCTCTCTACAAGAAAGACATTGAGGTGCTGGAGCATGTCCTGAGAAAGGCAATGGAGCTGGGGAAGGATCTGGAGCACAGGTCCTGTGGGGAGGGGCTGAGGGAGCTGGGGGTGTTTAGCCTGGAGAAAAGGAGGCTGAAGGGGGACCTTATCACTCTCTACAAGTGCCTGAAAGGAGGCTGTAGCCAGGTGGGGGTTGGTCTCTTTGCTCAGGTAAGAAGCAATAGGACAAGAGGAAAGACATGCCTCAAGTTGTGCCAGAAGGTTTAGAATGGGTACTGGAAAAAGTCAGGTATTCAAACAGGCTGCCCAGGGAAGTGGTTAAGGCACCATCCCCAGAGGTATTCAGGAGATGGGTAGTCATGGTGCTTTGGGGCGGGGTTTAGTGGTGAACTTGGCAGTGATGGCTTAAAGATTGGGCTTTATGTTCTTAAGGGTCTGTTCCAACCAAAATGCTTTTATGATTACCAGTCAAAGAGCCAGCCACAAATGCCTCAAATGCTATACAGGCCTGTAACATAGGAGAACCTTGAGCTTTTCTCGAAGTGCAGAATTGCAAACTTCATCCTGCATCGTACTACGATCCTTTGACCACAGTCCATCCCCAGTTTCCCCCTACAGTCTTAGCATAGGGCTCCTCAAGGGAACTATAGGTCTAACTTCAGCTGTGCCCTGTGTAACAGAAGCAGCAATCCCTTTATGAAACTGTTGTCACTGGCAGCAGTGAGTATCATTTGTCACTTCCATGACACCAAAGGAAGTAAAAAATCTGAAGAAAGAATATTTCCATAATATCAAAAAGCACGTGATCTACTCTATTGTCTGCACTTTGCCTTCCCTCCCTGGGGACATTATGCATAAGCAAGCATAGATTTTAACTGCCACTGAACAAGGCTGTTAGCATTAATCTCTGAACATCTTACCTGTGCTGGTTGCTGCCAGTGTTTAATAATGTTCAGTGAAATCCAGAGATACCAGTCAGCAGTGCTCAATAATGGAAGCTGTGTAAAAACTTAGGTAATTTGTCTAAGGAAAGATGTTGACTTGGCAGTATGTGGTTACAGCACTTGCTGGCGCTCAACAACAAAGAACCTCTGCCCACAAGTAACATCAGTAATTAAAAGAAAGAAAACAACTGATTCATTTCAGTCAAAATGGAGCTTTTGGGACATTACTGCAATAAAAATCAGGGAGCCAAATAATCAATAGCTCTAGTAAAATGTTTTGGAAAACTTTTGTATTTCTGAGTTTTAACCCCTTCTCACTGGGCATCACTCTTGGGAAATTTAACTAGCTCTGGACAGCTGCCTAATGTTTACACAAGGTTTAACCCTGCTGGCTTCAATTAGAATTTCTATCAGTACTCCTTATTTGGACTGGTTTTTTTAATGTAGACTCACAAATTACAGCCTTTTCCTTAATACAGTTCTTTTTCCTCACTGCAAAATTTTCCTCCAAGGCCAGTTCCCTTTGAACACCTAGCTCTTCCTTCAGCCCTGTAGGAGGAGCAAGGGTAACAAGCACAGACTCAGTTTACTAAAAAAGGAATAGCTTATTCTTCCATTCCCACCTCAAATTCCTTGTGCTTCCCTTGATATATATTGGTCATGATAAGGAAAAAGCAAGGATGAAGAGTAACATTTGGAAGCTGGTAATTAACAAGGAATTTATCATGCATTATAAAGTAAGTTGTCATATTGCTACCTATCACTTTTAAAACTTGCCTACAAACTGAAAGAACAATAATAAAAAGTGGGATTAGTGTTAAATGCTTATATTCTGCACACTGGGAGAGAAGGATTACATCCCACTAGAATGAAAAAAAAGCCACAGATTTTAGCAGTTTAATTTGTTAATTCTGAAAGGTACTCTCGCAAAGTGGGGAAGTAAAGAATCTAGCTGAAGGTTGAAGTTTTGCCCTCTGTTTAACAAATGACCAAGATACCTCACATCAGCTTGCAAACTTATTTGGAACAAAGTGAAGGATGTACTCCAATTTCACCATGGGACTCACCATGACTTGGGAGGAGGCCAGAAGAAGGCTCTCTGGGAAAGTGTGGGTCTTGAGTACACATTCATCCTCAAACAAGTCAGGCAAACAATAACATTATCATTTGTTTCACATCTTTTATATACTTCCTAATTAAAAACTCTCTAAGAACCTAAAAGGCTAAATTAGAACTTTTCTTTAAAAATGTTTTAATTTAAACAATTACATAGGAAAAACAGAAGCCTCAACTCAAGGCTAAGGCTGGTCATGATGTGATCTCCCCTATTCTTTGCCAAGTTGTTGCAGCTTTACCCCTATAAACAGAGGCAGAAAAGCCATCATATCACTTGTTGGATCATTACCAGAGCAGGTTGAGTCTGGGGCAGAAGTATAGGAGCAAGTTACCTGACTGCAGAGGTACACAGAGAAAGAAAGGAGAAACAGAGCTTCAGGCTTTTCAGATAAAAGGACCATAATCAGAGAGGCAAATTTATGAAGGCTTATATGAATTTCTAATTTGGAACTGGTGGCTTTAATTTGGGTGTTGAGGCTGGGGAATCTGTGAGTTCAGGGCAGAAAATTCTCTACATCTGTACCCTGCTTCTGGATTGGGAAACTGCTTACTGGGCTTGAAAGACAGCTAAGGCTACCACAGCTGCAGAATAAAAATAAAGTAAGCTGCTTAGGAGTTTTTATCTTCCAAAAAGGCAGGACAAATAACAGAGCTTCACCACACAACAGAAGGCCTTTCACAGTGAAATATTGTCAGCTCACTTCTGTGGCAGAGTGAACACAAACTGAAGGGTGTGGAACAAGTTGCAGTAAGCTGGTGAAAAAGGCAATTAGTGGGAGCAGAAAACTCCAGGCTATTTCCCTTCTTCCCACACATTATTTTGAGAAAGCACCACTGCATGACACATAACTCCCCTTGCTACCTACTTTAATCTATACTCAAGGAACATTAAGCAGGTAAGGCAGGGTAATGCTGATCACCCAGCAGAAACTAAGATGAACAGGGAAGATCCATTCATTCTCTCTTTCAAAAAAGAGATAGAGGATGTCAAAGAAAACTAGCAGGTGTCAAGTTCAAAACATGTATTGTTTGTCATGTAATGCCCAGGGAATCTTCCTGGCACAGAATGTTACTGAAAAAAAAAAAAAGATTAAAAATTACCCGTGTTCAAAAAGTAATTTGGCCAAAAAAAAGCAAAGAAGAGGGAAAATAATAGGATTCCTCATTTTTATCACATTAATGACACTCAGAAAACTCAGTTTGGTAGAGCTGAACTACATTATTCTATATTACTATCTTAGCCAGAAAACAGAAAAAAAATTGCAGAAATAATATTGGCAAACCTGCAGAAAAAATATTAGATGCCTGTAAAATGAGAAGATTTTTTTTTTACTAATATGTTAAATGCAGTATTGCATACTGACTTGTCTTTTATGTTATTAAGGCTTTGTGATTAAACTCCTGAGAGTTTACAGATAGTCATATATTTAGCAAATGTAGTAAATAAGATAAAGAGGTCAGCAAGTAGACAGTAAAAAGAGTCAATCATATATCCAAGGATAAATTCTCAATTATATATAAAACAACATTCAGGGAGATCTTTTCATCTGTCTGAACTACCGTAACTGCTCTGCTAATCCCGTCAAATTCCATTTTATGTACTTCACTGCAGAACACTTGGCCTCAGACACAGTCTAAAAATCTGTTGGAGAAGCAGTGTCTCCCAAAGGCCATGCTCACATACCACATGTGCTTTCCTTCTCTAAAGATGTTTGCCACAATCCCTCGGATAGTCTGGCTGCAGAAGCCTACCTGGGATCTGTTTTTGTTCTATTTTCACTTTGTTGTTGGTGCTGTGCTTCTGTTCAGTCAAGATACAGTGAAGGAGTTGTCCTGATTTCCCCTAGAAGCACTCAGTGTTACACCCTGGCAGTGTGTGTGCCTTGGCATGATGCACCAGAATTATAGAATGAGGAAGAGGGCTTAGAGATGTTCAGTTCCCACAGATTTCTTACAAGAAAGGAAGAAGGGAAATTGGGATTAGAATTTTTGGACATTCGCTCCCTCTTTTTTATCTTTTTAGGCAATTCTACCACCAAATATGTCAACCCAGAGTTTGTCAATACTCTGCAGAGGAGATCTAATAGAGACAACAGAGGAAAATGTTCTTGTTCTTTACAGAGACAGCAGAATACCTTTGTATATTTCAGTCAAAACCCCCACATTTAACCAAGACAAGTAATTTAGAAGATTCCTTCATCCAATTGCTTAGAGAATTTCTTGTTTTTTTCCCACAGAAAATGAGTGCCATGCTCTGTTTCTTCTTCTCCTTTTTCTCTTTTTCTTCTCTACAGTAACAATCTTAGCCAGCTTTTATTATGCTTTTTCATTGGACAGGGAACAGTTTGGCTTGCAGTGTGTATTTTGTATTCTGCTGAATGCTTTCTTCTCCACTGGGAAAGCATCTTAAACCTCTTCTTCACACTTTGTCACCTTTTCTTCTGAGGTGAAGCACCACTGCATAAGATGAAGAACTTGATATACTTTAAAATCAGTAAAGGATATTTTTGCCCCTGGCATTATTACAAATTGTATCTTTGCAAGAGGCTATTTCCTCATACATTTACTTCATTCACTCTTAATAGCAATAAGATCAAAACTACAAACCTGAATTTCATCCACTTGTCTTACCTGGGCTCTTCTTTCCTTGCAACTATCACTGTCTCTGACAAAACACTGGCTTGTACACCTGTGTACAGCTTAAAACTAGTAAATGTTCCATTTACTTTCTGGGTAAGGGCTCATTTATCTTCTACTGAAATCTTGCCTGCTGCTCTTGCGAAGGTTTGCCTTTCACAAACGGTGCTGGTGATGTTCTCTTACCCAAGTTGTTCATGGTCAGCCAGTATAAGCAAATTTGTGGAAGTCAAGGTAACACAGCAGAATGTTTGGATGACTTCCAGAGTGTGACCTTTTTCTCCTTGTCCCAATCCAGGCAGCTCTGTATGTTGTTTTTGTGAGGTCAATACTTTAACCTTTACTTCTCTTTTCCCCCACATCTCCTTTATGGGCTTTTGCAGGGGCTCTGATGTCAGAATATTGTTCTCCTCTCAGTTCTGCCCCTGTGATGGCCTTTCCCTGTCAAAACCACATGCTTTCTTGAAGGTTAATTCTGGTTTTCTAGAAGTCTCCCTTTTGACATTTTCCCTTACATCCTGTCATAAGAACTGATCAGGATCTCATGCAGTCCTTTGCAAATTGACAAATCATCTCTTTAGTCTCAGAAGAGAAACACACTTTTCTATATTATCCTTTTCTTTGTCTACTCTGTTTAAAAGCTGTCTCTCATACAGTTCACTTTTACCTCGAGTGCAGAATTCACTCCTCAAATTTCTGTGATGTGGAATATCAATTAGTCATCTCTGTCTTAGTGAACAATAAGATATTATGAGTTCTCTGTTCTCATAAAAATGAGGCTATATTCTATTTGTTTTCCTTGTCGCTGGCTCCCACAACTCTTAGTACTATTTGAGCACATTTTATCACCATCCACATTTCGAGTGTTTCAGAGAGGTAAATTGCTACCAGTGATTCCTTAGTTCAGTATTATCAGTGCTCAACAACCACTGAGAGCCAAGTAATTTATCAGAAAGCCATTTATTTCAGGGTGCAAGCTCTGACCTCTTAATTACACACATCTTTACCCCACACAACTGCCTCTTTACCACCAAAACATCTTACAGGTGTGATTATTACAGACATGGGAAAAACAAGGCAGTCCATGAAAGATTTGTGAGGAGGAAGAGGATTCATAAGGGACTACTTGAAAGAGAAAACATGAAAACAAAGTTAGGTGCAGAGGGGAGCAATAACCTGACAAATGAGAGGAAAAAGTGTAAACAAGAGGATCACTTAGTTTTGCTTCATAGCCCCCAACATACCTGGACCATTCAAGAAAAATGTCATGAAAAAACCTAAGTATTGCTGCTGCAACATGCACCAGTCTTATGAAAAAAGAGGATTTTTTTTCCTTTATAACCCAAGGAGTATGAAGAGGCTCATCACATCCCCTGGTCACCAGCATGAATTTCAGCTGATAAACTTAATTTGACCTAATGACGTGAAATAAAAGTAATACTTTCTGTTAAAGCCCTTATAACTGCCAAAAATTAAGTCACTTGAGTTATGTTCCCTACACTAGATAATACCAATGTGTTATTGAAAGAGCATTACTGAGACCAGCAAAAATAGGAGGATTTTAATCCTCCTAAAAAAAAGGACCCGCATGATATTATGGACAGAGATTGCATTGAACTTTTGGTATGGCTTTTGGATGTTATTTCTTGCTTTACCTCCTGTGTGTCTGATGGAGCATTGCCAGCTCTCCCAAATTTCTACAGCCAAGTGATTTGAGCCCCTGGGGTAGGAACTATTCAGCTTCCTGACAATGTTAAGCTTTTTTCTTTCTCCTTGGTAGCCCCCATATGATGATTAATTTTATGTTCCCCATTATTTCTGCAATAAACACAGCGGTTAATTACATATATTTTAGTCTTAGGACTAAGCTTACTCTCTCTCCTTCCAGAATCATTCTACATTCAGTAGTCTGTGATAATTTCCCTACTCAGTTTGGCACCTGTATTTAACAAACAATAAGCACAGGATGGGATGACCTTAAAACATGATTGAAGTCAGCATGCAGCCCATAAGAAGTATGGGTGCATGTGTGTACTGAGGGATTTCAAAAGCCTTGAAGTGGTTTGTTTAGATGCTGGCAGCATAAAGTCCTTGTTTTGAAAATACTTTTTTTCATTACTAGTATCAATTCCAAGGAGCTCTTTAGTTTTCCACTTTTCAGTTGGAATCCTATTCATATTCACATTAATTTGATTTAAAGTTGACATAAAATGAAGTAAAAAGCTTGAATAAAATTCATATTCCCTTTATCTATGTACCAAAAATAAGGAGGATGAAGTTGAACAAAATATTTCCTTTTGGACCAAAATAATTTCTGTTTTGCTTCTCTCCAGCTGCCCTTCTTCTCAGTTTCATGCATTAGCTCCAGGGGTTTTGAGTAGTGCAGCACCCAATCAATGCCTCTGTCATTCACCCAGCATTACCTGAGTGTGCCCCTACCTGGGTGCTTCCCAGTTTGCTTTGCCAGCCTGTCAGGGTGGGTTGGTGACTCTGGTCCTGGGGAGCCCACTCTCCCTTCCCAGGCCAGCTGCAGGGTTCCTCTTGGACCAGGTTTTGTGTGGTGAAGGGGAACAGGAGGGGAGAGGGAAGGAACAGGACCACTTCTTTCCCAGCAAAATGGAATTAGAGCTGCTGGTAGCTGCTCACTTGAGCCTCCATTTGTCTGCCCATGTAAACCCCTCAGATTCTGAGAGAGCAGAGATGAACCTTCTGCTTGCTTCTTGCAGGAGTCCTTCACCAGGCTTGTCCTCTCCAGGACACAGGGAGTGAGGGGAGATTGCATGGGGTGATAAAGGCACCCCCATGGCTGAGTCTTCTGGCCAGGGAGCAGTCAGGTCACAAACTGAAACTTTTGCAGTGCTGCACCTACAGAAGACAAAACAAAGGTTTTTACTTGCCAGTCATACCTCACTCATCCAACTGCTCTGTGGACCAGCACAACCAGTCGCCCAACAGAGAAACCCTGTAAAAGTCAAGCAAAATTTCAGTGGAAGATTTGGGGATACAATAAAGTGGTTGCTGACGACAGACTTTACTGAAGGGTGAACTGTCATGGTACAGAATTCACCGTATATGCTAAAAAAGCAATTTTTAAAATGCACTTTTCATCCAGAAAGGGAATTCCTGCAACCTGAGTTTAGAGATGACTTACACCCAAAGAGTTATGCTGCAAAACTGCTCAAATTCTTCTGCACCAAAAATGTACCCGTTTTCCAAACTGCTTCACTGAGACAACAGCTGATTCCTTTGGATTATCCAATTCAAGTTTTCACCAACTGGAGCTATTTAGCCATGCTCTCAATGTTTTAAAACTAGCATGTGGAAAACATATTAAAAACTAACTTCTCCCAAAGTCACCATTATTGTCCAAAATATGTTTTGTTTAGGAAATTTAATCAGCCTTTTTTCACAACACATGGGAACTAATTTGCTCCTTCTGCAGTGCTGAGAGCTCCTTTGTGCGTGAAGTACAAAGAAGGAAGAATTACCCATCAAACTGCAACTAGATAAGGCATTTCTTGTGATGAGAAAAGTGAAAGAATTTGGTGGATCATTGGATTTTAACATCACTACTTTTATGGAAAATGGCACGTGGGGCTTTCATAACCGTGACCATTCAAAGCTCATTTGAGCAATCCCACCTCTCACAGCATGCTTGTTCCCTGACATTTATGCTGGTAGCTGTCTCTCAGCAGCCCCCTCGTTACGAATCTCTAATGCCACTTCTTGTGTCATTTAATTTTCCTGTGAAGGTCTTCTACTCACAGCCTTACCACATGGTTTTGCTCACGGTTCCTGACAAAACTACAGCCAAGATAATATCAAATACAGTTCAAAATGGGGAGGGGAAAAGCATTTAAGTGCTTCAAAATTAATCTAAATTTGCTGATCCACAGAGATCGACATTTTGATAAAGTACATCCTCAAAAAATAATACTTCTCTTCAAGTGAGTTGAGGTGTCATACTAAGACAAATAAAAATCTTGACGTTGTATCTTAGAATAAAAACTACTGTAAATCCCATTTCAGGATACAATGGTTGAAAATATTCTGTACATGAATACCAATATTGCTTTTTAATACTTGACCCTTGGAGAGGTCATTAACTGGAAGTCTCTGAATGAAACCAGGAGACTGTAAGCAGTTCCTTGGCACAGCTGATAGGAAGGACAACTTTCAGCTGTTGGCTACTGTTTTTTCCCCCTTTCCCCAGCTGATACTGTAATTGCAAAGATTTTTTTTTTTTTTTTTTTTTTTTGAGAATGTGGGACTAATCAAAAGAGGGAAACCATGAGGAGAATGGAAATGAAGAAGAACAATTTAGCAGCAGAAAATAGAAGTCTCAAAGGGAATGCAAACAGATGGACTACAGGGGAAAAAAATTAAATTATATTTTAGGAGTATTACTGATGCCTGATGAGGAAAAGGGTTAATTAGGAGATAAGGGAAGAATTTTGCAAAACTGCTTTGGCTGAAGAATAGAAAACTTCAGCAGAAGCAATTGAGAGATAAACAGACCACATCCCCCTCGAAAGGTGAAACAGCAAAGCCTCCGGAGATGTCAGGCACTGAGAGGCTCTTACTGTAGAGCTGATACCAACAAACTGTCAGCCGGGGCAGCACAGCTTCTCTGCATGAGAAAGGAGCTTCTGTAAGAGCTGTCTGAGGGATACAGAGAACAGAGCTGCTGCTGCTGCTGCTGCTGTAACAAACTCTGCATGTTGCTTGCATTTTCTGGTAAAATCCATTAGCAAACTTTAAAAGTCAGAAGCCAAGAGCTCTCCATCCTCCCTAAGTATATATGGCTGGTCTACCAGTAGGTCAGTTTTGTTGGCAAGGTGATGCACCAGACAAATCTGTTCACTGACTAGGGGTGTCCCCATCCGAAAACGCCTTGGTGACAATCCATGGGTCATGCGGGTATTTGTGCTGGGGGCAACCGGGGGATAGGACCGACATGTGAGAGGGATGCCTCAGAACAATTCCTTGCGAGCTATTGTGTCCCCTTAGCCACTTTCCGTGTGAAAACCCTACAACATTCACCTTTACCTGCCCTGTAGGACTGAAGAATCTTGAAGGAAAAAGAACATATTGAAAACCGACAAAACCCGCCGTGCCCTCGCTTTCCGCCCGGAGCCTGCTGCTGCTGGCAGAGAAATTCCCGAGGCGGTGCGCACAGGTTTTCGCCAGGGGCCGGAGCAGCCGTCATTCGCTGCCAGCCTGAGCAGCAGCAGCCCGGCCGGAGGTGCCGGAGGATGCCGGAGGATGCCGGCTGCCCTGGCCCGGCTGCGGCAGCAGCGGCCGGCGGGAGGCGCTCCGAGCACACCGCCCGCCCCAGCGCTGCCGGCGGCACGGAGGGATGCGGGGAGAGCACGGACAGCAGCATCCTCCCTCCGCCTCCAGCTTCTTGCAGGTCTGCTGTTCCTTCAGCGGAAATAATCGGCTCCCCGATGAAACTGGCCGACAGGACCTAAACCTAGGAAAAATGCAGGAAGGAAAACTAGAAAATCTGGCATCTAAATATTGCANTAGCAAAGAAATAACACAATATAATTTCATTAGCTACTGGAGATCAGAGGCATCCCGGCTTGTTTCCAAGTGCTGCTTGACTGCAGAAATGAATCATTTACAGAATTTATTAGCCTACTATAAAGTCTTCAATTCTGCAACAAACCCTTATTCTCTCCACCCTCTCTCTAAAACCTGCCAAGAAATCCTTGTGTACACATCCAACAAGGCCCCAGCAACAAGTCCTTCTATTTTCATAAGCTTAATTCTTTTTGCACAATGCAAGAGGTCGAACATTCTGCTTGCCAGGTGTTGTAGACAATTTCCTGTTGTGTCTCTATAAACACCACACAGATTCTACTTAAGTGACTGCATCGCTTACTGTTTAACACCTTTCTTTTTCCTTTGTTAAACAGTATTTCCTGTTGCACAGTAATTTGGGTTGTCTCACAGATCTCATCACCTTAGTCACTCAATACTGCATGAGCACACCATCTTTTCCCCTTCGTCTCCTCCCCTGAAGAGGTCTCACTCTCCATGCCTCCTGTATTGCCTCTCACAACTCACAAAGCCAACTTCACCTTGGGCTCCTTTCATGCAATAAAACCTGCATTTGCCTCACTGTCTCTTTTCCTGCCACTGGCCCCTCTGCTGCTGCCTGACCTTTCCTTTCTAGGCACAGCTGGTCACCCTGATTTATTATTCCTTCCCTAGGTGTGCTCTCTGGGGCACATGGGGTCCCGCTACAGAGGTGAGGCTGGGATGCTAAACTTCTCTGAGACACCATTAGACACTTCCCTGTTTAAACTAATAGAGTAACTAGTTTCTGGATGACTAAAGGACCACAAACTCTTCTTAATTACTTCAGGAACCCTTTTTTGCTTCATCAGGCAAGCACTTTGAAAGGTTCCATTGAATGGAAGGGGATACTTAAAGGCTACAGAATATCTGTTTGAATGCCTCATTAAACTGGAGATGTGAGCTGAAGCCTGTTCCTGTTGAGCAGGTGTACCACGTCATAGCTGTGCTAATGGGCCCTTTTGGTAGCAGCCAGGGAAAGATGCTGTGGCTGACCTGGTCTGGATGTACTTTAGGGGTCCAGCTGCAGCACTTTCATTTGGCAAATGAAGACACCCAATTAAAAAGAAGCATCCATTTAGGACTCAGAGACCAGTTTTCTGACTAATTCCAAGACAATCTCTCCATTGTCTGTTCAGTATCTTTTCCCACCTCAAGAGAGTCCTCCGGAGAACAGAAAACCTAACTCCACACAAAGAAGAAAAGATTCAAAAGACGAGATCTGCAAAGAAATGTTTGATGAATTGGGTGGGTTTGATGCAGAGAAGAGAAAACTGAAAGAAAACTTCCAACTGTGCACCGTCATTGACAGGCTCAATCTTTCTAAACAAACATTCCTGAGCAGCGACTCAGACCACCTCTCAGACAGGATTCAGACACAATGTTGATCATGCAGAGAACACCCTGATCCTCCACCTTATTCCCAAACTTCTTTCATCTTATGTACACCTTCATACACAGAAACTTTAGATGTTATACAGAGGATTTGCTATTTTTCTCCTTGTCAACACTGTTACCATACAATGCTATCTGCTCTCCAACTTAGTTTTAGGCCTGTGTTCAGCTTGCTTCAAAGAGGAAGAAAGTAACCTGTTCTCCATGCCCCTGGTGAATCAAAGACGAACCAACTAAGTTGCAGTAAGGCAGATGTAGGATAAGTGGTCTGAAAATCTTACCAGCACTTATGGGTAGGAAAACAGGAGAATGGCTCACCCAAGCAAACGATGGAGTCTCCCTCCTCTGATGTGTTTCAAAGCAGGCAACAAAAAAATCTGTCAGGACTGAGGGTTCCTGCATGTTGCCTTAGGTTTGGGATGATCCCTAGGAAAATTCCAAGTACCCTGTGTGCTGTGCCTGCTGAAAGGCAAGGCAAGGAAGAAAACATCTTTGGCAAAAAGAAAGGGAAGTAATGTATAAATGGTGCTATGGTCACACAAAAGAGAAGACCTCAATTTACAGCACTGTCATTCTATTTATCAGGAACACTGAGTTTGTTTAAATATACAGTATCCAGCATAGTAATTCCCTAAATTTATAAATTAACTTGTTTGAATGCTAATATTGCTTTCACATCTGTGTCTGAAGCTGATTTCTGCCTTGACAGATATGACTAGAGCTCTATAGTAAATTTTCTTTCACCTTTGTTTGATTTTGTTACAATGTATTTTTAAAGAAAAGGAATATTATAGGAGATGATGAATGAAAATAAAAGGAGAAAAAAGTTTATGTAAATCAAGACATCATGTCTCTTTTTAACCATAAGAGATGAGAAGAAGTGAGATGTAACAAACATCAAAAAATGAAAACATGCAATAAAAATGAAAAAAGATCAATGAGACCTAAAATACATTTTTCAAAATCTGTACAGCACTGGTAATAATTCCAGTACTGACTTCACCTTTTGTTACCATCTAATAAAAACAAAATTCTGTCATAGAATAAAATTGTGGGTATAAAGGAGAAGCAGCAATGCATTTTACACCAAATAATGGTGAGTGTGTCTCTACTAGGACCAAAGAATTATTGACCCTCTGTTTTGCTGCACCATGTGAAATTCAATCCAATCAGATGATCCCATCTGAACCTGGAACTAGTTTCTTCTAGATGACTATCTGTGCAAGTATCCAAATATGCCTCCAAAGTGCCTGGAGATAAAATACAAGTTATGGGAGGTGACTCTAAATTGCTTGGACTGTGAGTGAGCCAACTCTTCTTCCAAACTTATTTCCTGGAGAGATTTCAGACTTATTTTCAATTATAACAAGAATGAAATAACTTTTGCTGTACTTGCTCTTCAGAGACTCCTCTTCTTCCTCAAACTGCAGCTCTTGGGCATGTGACTTCATTTAAAAAAAAAATGAAACACTTCTAGGCCATCTGCGTTTTGCTGCATAGCAAGCAGCCTTATGTAATCCTGTTCTGCTGACCTCTCTGCTGCTGCAAGGCTGGTCTGCAGAGCCCTTGTGTTAGAAGGAAATGGCAAGAGGCCTTTTGGAATACTCTCTCCCATAGCACGGTCATAAATCAGCCCCACTCCTACACTTCTGGGCACTGCATCCGCTGTTGTGTCTGACATAAGGCCACCCCCCCATGCCTTAAAGCACATGTCCTGATCTTGCCTTCTCAGCAGAGGATTTGTGGGAGGGGATGAGAAATTCCAAAATACAAATTCCTTCGGAAATCAGCGTCATTCAGGGTTGGTGATGTGTCCCCTTGGCTTATCCGATGAACAACCCATTGCACGTCATCCCAAACTTTACCACAATTAGTCACGAAGCTAATCCAGAACTGGGAGCAGGGCAGTGGCTGCATTGTTGGAAGGACAGCTAAATGAGAACATATGTGCTACCGAGGAACAGCTACAGCTACGTCCTTTAGGCCTAATTACACTGTGAAACAAGGCTGACACAGCCTCAAAATTATTAATTTCCTGTCTTGATTATAAACTTCAGTACCCTGCCTAAGAATTCTGAGGCTAGAATGAATTTCTCCACGCCTTTTTGACCCTCTTACCAGTTTTCTAAAGGAATCTTTTCTGGTTTGTTTAAGCTAAAATTGAGAATATGTATGCATGTATATAAAAGTGCCATTACATTATGCTGTAACATGGTATATATCCATCCTTGCTATAGCATTTCCTTGGATATTCTTCAACCATGCCTGTGATCTAAGCACATAGCAATTTATTTGCATCAGCAAGGCCAGAAAAAAAGCAGGGCAAGTGTTTCTGTTCCTTAGTTTACCTATCTTTGAGACAGGCGCATTAAAGGCCTGAAATTTTGCCTGAAATTCATTCTGACAATTGAAGACTGAACAGTGTTTGGTGCTGCCTGGGAAGGACATTAGTTCTTCACAGGAGTGGAGACCCTACTATGGAATTAGAGTTTGAACTACAGTCATGTTTTTGCTAAAAAGGCAGATACTTCCTTGCTGCAGTTTCTGATACATTTGTTCACTGACTTCTACCAGTGCACCACTTTTCATCATACAGAAGAACACATACAAGTATTGAAAAGCAGTGTTTTATTCTGTAACATAACAAACTGTTTGCAGGCTTGAACTATGTCAATAACATTTGGATGGAAATGAACCATCAGCTGTGATGTATTATGCCATCTTGACTCTGGTCTTATTCCTGCTAGTATTATACGGATAGATAAATAAATTAAAAAATAAATAAAGTAACCCTTTTTTTGGTCAATGGAAGCAGCTGATTTTAAGCAACAACCTCTAGGACAACAGACAAAACAGAGAAAGCCAGTGCTCCTGGTGCAGAATGATGGGCAGGTTCTTCACCAGAAACGCCTTCATTTTGGTGCTGTTGAAAGGAATCTTAGGACTGCTCCAGCCAGGGCTTGAGGACAACAAATGATAGTGAGCTAAAACCAGGCTGTACACTATATGGCTTTGTGCCAGAGCACCCTCAGGTTCTGGGGACAGTGAGGTTACTTTCTGTCACTTTCTGCCCTTAATGATGACACTATTTCCATGCACTGCCATGCCTTCCCTTCCAGCAGTAAGAAATCGCTGCCAACAGGCCAATATTTAAATACTTGGCTGCCTGACTGTTCTTTGTCCCCACTATGACACTTCAAAGGGCAGCAGGAAATGTTTCCTTGCTGATTGATTACTCAGGAGGTAAAATGCTCTGTAGGAGAAGACAGGGAACAAATTCCCTTTCACATGGGAGAAGTTAGAAGATGAGAAGGAATGGAAGAGGTCCTAGAGAAAGAGCGATGGGGATAATAACTATGACAGATAGCCCACACAGGTCATACTTTACTCTTGCTTTACCTGCAGGCTTACTGAAGAGTGGTATTTTGAGAGTTTTGCTTCACTCTGAGGTGAAGAGAGAGACCCAAATGCCCACAGGCTAAAATTAAATAGAATTCTCAATATGCCATCTCAGTGTTTCCATTTGCTGTCAGAAAGCCCAAACAGTAGCACTGTAGCCATCCTCTCTTTCTGTTTGCTAATCTTTTCTGGTAGGAATACAAACAACAATTTTTGAAATAAAAGCTGAAGTTTTAACATAGCCGTGAAACACTAGAATCATGAGCCTATAAAACAGGTTTTACACATTGTCTCGTAGGATGTACCTGCACAAGAAATACAAAGTACAGACTGCTGATCCAGCCTGTGTGCCTGGAACAGTTAAGCTTTTCCCTGTTTCTTAGCCCATTCCAAATGACATTTCTTATTTTTTCATAGCAAATTGCATGGCTACATTTAAGACAGAGGATATTTAAATACCACAATAACTTACTTAGGAATATGGCTATTTCTCTTTGAGGTGGAATTTTTGAATTTAATCTGGAGGTCTTTCTGATGATTTGCTGCTTCTCCAGTAAAAAATAGAGGCTTTGTAAAAGGAACTTTGGGAAAGAGTCAATATTTTGTAAGAAGTCATGTTAGATAATAATAAAGATCATTTCTGAACATGAAATCTATTACTCTTCCTCAGTATAATTATTGTGGACTGACAGCCTTATAATTAAGGCACACTTTGATTTTACAACTCAAATACCACATTACAAACCACACACAAGGAGAAACAACACTGCATTTTTAAGTTCACTCTAACCAGGTCTATTTCTGATTTTTTTGAGTGCCTACCACCACATCACTAACAGGCAAAGCACTAATGGCATTAACAAAATTATCTGGCAAAATAACGATTTTTTTTTTGCTGGTATATATTACATAGCCTTTTTCCTCAGAACAGGGTTTTGGACACATTCTAGCATCTGTGATCTTTTAAGCAATCATAGGATGGAAGTGCTTATCTGAGAGATGAGGTTTCTTGCTTTGTACTCTTAGGCAGCTGAAATGAATAATACCTTAATCCCTTGCCTTCTTCATTTGTAACTGCTTGGTAATTGTGAAAGGGTACATTCCTGCTAAAGGATTAATTTAGTTCCTGCATGAGAATTCTCAGCACATACCACATATGCAGCAGCCCTTCTCAAAAGAAGGTGACTCAGTTTCATCTAACACATTAGGAATGTGCACCTTCTCTGCTTCTGATTCATTTCTGAGAACTGAGTACAAGCAAATAGCGTTTCCACAGCCCTTGCTGATTCTAATAGTATCTCTCCTGAAACTGCGGGTGAATGAATGTTCATTTTCAGACTACTGCCTATAATACCAAAGATGAATAAAATTGCAGGTTTGCAGAAAGTACCAGACATAAATAAGATTATAGGTTTACTTATAATAGGCCATCATTGCAGTTTTCCAGCCAAAACTCTCTGTGAAATCAGATGAAAAATAGCTGGTTTCCCAACAATATTTTCACTGGCTTTTTTTTTTTCCTGACCACTCAAAATCTCTGAAGATATATATGAAAGAATAAAAGACTGTACAAATTGCTGGCCCCTTTCATTAGTCTGAAGGGAAGAGATTGATATAAACATTAGAAAATTACATCAAAACTTACCATTTCTTAGGAGGCCTGAGGCTTACAAACTCTGGAAAGATGCAAGGTCATGTCACCAGGCAGAGTATTGAACCAATTAGAAAATGACTCACCAAAATCTAATGGAAGCCTCATTCAAATCTGCACTGAAATTTAAATATATAGTGGAGAAGTCACGTACTGTCATTCACTGTGCAATGTTCTGTGCTTACAGAATCCTCCAGGACTGGCACATCTGAGCCATAAGTAACATATTACTCCAGCTCTAGACTGTACAGCATCAGGAGCTAAAGACACAGAACTCTGCTGAAAGTTGAAATAATGCTGCAAACCAAGTTTTTATCTGAGCTTCAGGTTGTAACACTCTAGTTTCTCTTTATGCATCTGCCAGTGCTTGACTGGCTCCTTGGAACTTTGAGTCAGTACATATATTTATGAATGAAAACATTTTGATGTATTTTTGAACTCAGCACCTCCATCATGTAGCATTCAGTTGCAAATGATAGTATAATAATTGACATTTTTATGATGTCAGCTAGTATTGCAACTTCCAAAAATACTTGATTTCCAACACCAAGCTAATACACTCATGCCTAAAAGAAATTTACTTATCTTAAACCTGTGATGGTTAGATACTTGAATTTGCTGTTGAATCATCATATTTTATTTGCATGTGCTGCACCAAAGGTTAATAATACTTTTTCATTTGAGTAGATGTATTGGAGATTGGTGCCAATAATTCAGAGGTAACTGATGTGTCTGCTTGCAAATTCACAGATTTCATATAGATCTTGTCTGCTATAATGTGACTCATTCTTCTGCCTGTGATCATTTGTATGCAGTGACATTTGTGACTTAATTTTACAAATCAAGCTTAAAGCAGCAGTGCAGTTCAGTTTCTTTGGCATGAAAATTGGACAGTATATTATTGAACATTAGGGTCTGTTCACATTCTTCTTCAGCCCAGTTCTCAGCAATGCAATCTATATTTATATGATGCTAAAAAATTATTGATATCAACTGCCTTCATCTGTTGTACAATGAGATGCTGGAGAGGCAAACAGACTCATGGGTGATGCAGGGAGTGGAGCTCTTGAGACATGGATTTGGACCTCAGCTCTTTCCTGTTCTGTTTAAATGACTTATAATGCCTGTGTTTCAGATAACTGCCTGTAAAACAATATTAACTCTGTTTCTCTTATGTATAAAGGTAGAGATAGGGGCCACTTATCTTGCTGATTATACATACTGTCCAACACAGCAGGCCTAGATCTCATTTGGAGCCTCCAAGCATGACTGGATATCAATACAGTGAAAGCCAACAGAGAATTCTGTATTGATTCATTCATTAAAACCTTTTAAATGTTTGTAACAAGAAGCCTGTTAACAGGGACTAGATGTGTTATCCCAGACTCTGAAGTTCTCCCATATATTATTTTTGCAATGGTATTTGCATCCTGCTTCCTGTTTGATGACAGTCTATTGTCAAGAATTTCCTCTCCACAGCCCTGTTTTCAAAACACAAGACTACCCCATACACTTGCTGTCCATTGTGTGACATGATACTGAATTCTGGGATCTTAGAGAGAGGAGAATTAAAGAAGTTTCTCCTTGAGAAAAGTTGTTCAGTTTGGTTTGGGTGTTTTGGTTTAGTTTGGTTTTTGCTTCTTTCTTTGGTTGGTTGGTTGGTTTTGTTTATTTTTTACCTGAAATAATTTCCCTTTTTTTCTCATGTTAGTGTTTATTTAGGGTTAGAAATGTGAGGGACAAAATTCATAAGCATACTTTTTAGGCTAAATTTACAAGTGAAATGGATAAAATCATCACTGAGAATGCAAATTTAATTCAAGGCTGTTAAGGAATTTTTTAGTATATTAATGTAACTTAGGGGAAGAGTACAAACTTTACACATTTCTGGACATTTCCTCACCTCTGAATTTTGAAGAGTATGTTTTGCTACACTTCCCTTGAGGAATAGAATTTCTTTTGATTTCTCTCAGTCTGTATTCCATATGGTGACACTAAATGCTTCATCCTGTCCTCAGCAGCTGCAAAGTTGATGGGTTTTGAAGGAAGTTGCCACTTTCAGTCCTTGCTCCTTGCTGTGCCAAAAAAAGCCCCACACCTACTAGTTTACAAGACAGCAGAGGTGGCATGATCTGGAGTATCTGATAACATGTCTGGTCAGAGGCATTCTGGGTGTGAAGACTTCTGGTCAGAGGATGCTAAAAAAATATCTGATGGGAAAATATAAAATGTTTCCAGTAACACCAAAGAAATGCTGGCATCCAGAACGTGACAATGTTTTCCTTCAATAGCTCAAATATGGAGTAAAAAGTTTCATTTCCTCACTGGGAGACTCTTTGTGTTGAGTACATATATCTTGAATCACTAAAATCCCTCAGTCTGCAATTAATTAGCTCAAGTAGCTTTGATGTTTACAGAGAGAGAAGCAGTGGAGATTGCCTGCAAGGCTCAACACTCTCAGTAGCTCACAGGCCTCTTCTGGCAGGCAGGGATTTAATAACACCACACACTGCAAAACAGCTCAGCCAGGGTTGTATTTTGATTATTGCTCGCCTGCTGTGGAAGGTGGAAGTTCTCTGAGTGTGAGTGTTTGGGCATCTGGTCAGCTTTTGTAAATGTGAGGATGAGGCAGGGGAGACTTGCCAAGGAGGACTTGCCAAGGAGAACTTGCCCCTTGCTGGAGAGGGCCAGAGTCAGAGTTCCCTGTGCTCGGGGCACTGCTGCCACTTTGGTGTGTGAATGTTCCACGTATTGCAGATTACAAACTGTAGCTGCTGAGATGAAAAGAAAACTGTTGATGCAAGGGAGAGCAAGAGCAGATGGAGGGCTCCTTCCTGAATAGAAGGAATAAAGAGAGAAAAAATAGGAAGTAGGGACAAAGAGAGAAAAAGAAGAAGAAAATTGACAGAGCAGTATATCACACATGTACCTCAGGAAAGAGATTCTGTGTACTCCAAGGTGAGCAATGTCTGAGTCGGCACTTCAGCTCAGTTTTACTCAAACCACGTGTGCTGTTCGGTGTGTGCTTTACGTGTGTTCAATTACAGGGGTTATCTGTTCTCCAAAGGGGTTATCAATAGGGGTTATACAATCTTCCAGGTTAATTCTTCACTAAGTCATCTACTGATACAGAGCAAATGCCAAATACTTTAAAGGAAATAGCAATAGCAGGAATCAGCCCATATCTTTCCTATTGTGCACTAGGATTGTTTTTTATAGTTGCTGCTGCGTAAATGTTTCCAAATTGGCTTGTGGCCCAGAGACAAGAGAAACACAAAACATTTTCTCTGGTATCTTTATCATGTTTATTTTCCTCCCTTATTTAAATGGGGATGTTCTTTTTGCCCTAAGGTTACAAAGTAGCAGCTGCTTTTCAAGCTATCCAAGACTATAAAAAAAATCATGCAACTTTTTAAAATAGAAAAGTGCTATAAAAGCTAAATATTTCTAGGGTTTACATAAGAAATCATAGTCTAAATCAGATAAGTCAAGAACCAAAAAGATACCCTTGAAATACATGGTAAGAAAATGCAATTTATCAAGTAAATTTGAGAAAACTTATCTGTTTCTCAGTGTTCCACCAAATTAAGAAAATGCTAGATTTGTTTATCTAGTAAATAACTTAGCAAAAATGCTCACTATCTCTTGTTATTGTACCCAATATATATTTAACTCAAGCTCTAGTTCTATATATGTTTCTCTTAATTATATTGTTTAGTTACATCTCCAGATGCTCAGTGACTGGATGTTTTTCCCAGTGGCTGCATCTCCATCAGATGCCAACAACCAATGTTTTCCCTACAATGCTCACTGCCCTGAGATTTGAACCTGTATCATTAAAAATGGTGGGAAAGTTGCCAGTGATTCCAAGTGGTGCAGAAGGACATCTACCATTAAAATCTGCATAAATGTTCCACTTCTAATCAAAACATTCAATAATCTCACACAGCTTTCGGCAGAGTTTCCTGCAAACGTTTCTCTAAATTACAGTTTCTGGGGCTTTGTTGAACCAAACTGAAAGGAAAAACATTAAACAGAAGCAGGATAGCTAGAAAAATGCACAAACCATAGCAATGTTTTTTGGCTGTGTTGCATTATGCACATAAATTTGTAAACATACATATAACAGTTAATCAATCACCTCCAGTCAAAAATGTCAGGGTATCATAAATGATATTGTACCATCAGCCTGTGTTCAGGCAATTTCTTTTCACTCTATTATAACTTTTCATCTTGAGCCAATATTAAATTCCATTTGTCACAATAGGTGTCAGTAGCTATACCATTTTCAGTAGCATCTTCTAGATAAAACACCCCAATGTCTCTCTGCAGCACCATTAGCAGTATTGACTGCTCTATTTTCTCTCAATAGAAAGCCCCTCACAGATACCTTATTGTGGAAAAGGCATCCTCAGCAGGGCCAAACATCATTTGAGTGATGTTTGAAGGAGAAGAGATTAAACACTTAGTAAGAGTTATGAACAAGGCTCAATGCCATTTTCATTTAGGGAGTTGGATCATTAAAGGGACGTGCTTTTCCTTGTTGGTGATGTTTTATTGTCATTTAAGTGGGCTCCTGCCATGCAAAGGGATGGAAAGTTATCAATATTTTGGCTAAAAACCCCTCCAGCAATTCCTCATTCAACTCCTAACAAGAGAAAACTGACAGAAGCGGTGAGATGATCCGAAGATGCAGGGAGAGGACAGCTGACTTTCTGTCAGTCATTTATCTTGTGTCCTTCTCAGACTACATGCCGGGACCCAGGGTGTCCAGTTTGTGCCCAAGAGATTATCCAGATCATCACTTAGAGGTAATGAAGGAATGCTATTATTCTTCTACTGTAAATGTAAGAAACATTAGCAAGTGCCAAGGAGTACAGGCTGGCTGTTAGAGCAAAAGACAAGGGGCAGCTGCTCTTTGCTTTATAGCTGCTTGTATTATTATCTCAGCTGAGTCATATTAAAGGAGGTAGGAGGGGAATGGTGGGCAGAGATGGAGATCAGAACATCTATTTGTTCTTAATTAAGTATCCTCTTATTCTCCCTCCCAGTCTGCCAGTAACATTAAGGGAAAATAATGGCATTTGATATCTCACTGGAGAATTACCTGAGCATTTTCGCTCTTGGAAGTCACTGCATACTGTTATTAGTGGGTCTTTTTGGGTAAATTACTCAGCTCCTGAGTAGAGTATGTGACAGAAAATGACTTTCTAGTACCTTTTACTATGCTGATTTTAGTCATGAAAAGGTTCTGTTGCACTGAAAGAACATTTGTATTGCTGCAATCAGGGAGAGAAAACACATATGATATACCCTGACTTCAATGTCCAGGCAGCTCACAAGCAGAGCTTGCTCTTTGATCTCTGGGTGTAAATCTTCCTTAACAGAAGAAAACCAAAACTGATCTCAAAACAGACAGTTGCAGAAATTCAGGTGAAAAGGGGAAACTGAGGAAATTTTTTAGCTGTTGTGAAGTCACTATGCCTGTCTTGCACTGCCAACACACAGCGTTTTGGGACCATATCTCTTCTAGCTCTGATAGATTTGTGGCCAAATAACTCCCTCATGTTGTTATGGCATTTTTGCATCCAGATAAAACAAAGAAGCTTGGGAAAATAGAATATTCAATTTAAGTGCTTCAAATGCTTTGTTTACTTTCAAAACCATATAGTATTGCTTCTTCATAAAAGCAGATTCATCTTTCTCTATGTAATAAATTACTAAACTACTGTTGTCTCAGGTATGGCTAATCTCTGAGTCAAGAAACTGCTTCTTCCCTTACAAACAGGTGTGTCACTAAAGAATGTGGGAAGTAACAAAAATGTTACATGGAAGCAGGGAGGAGCGGACCCATCCATACCCATGGGGGAGACTCCTAAAAAGAAACCTACTGGAAAAATAATCTTTGAAGTTCTTTTGTTAATGATCTCAAGTACTAAGTTGTTTTATTCATCAAACAGCTACATGCTACAAGCAGGTACAATGCAACAAGCATTTGACTCTTAGCAGATATTATTAATTTTCTAAGGCATTGAAATTTAGATATGAACATTAAGTGAGTCCCACTGGCACCTGACATTAAAAGCAGAGTTCTGCCAGAGCTTTCTTACTCTTCCCTGCAACTATTTCCAAATTTGAGTCATATTTCTTCTGACTTCATGGAAAATTGACTGTATTGGGTACAGGAAAAATTGCAAAACTATCCTGTAAGAATACACAGAGATCATTTTTACTCTATCTGTATGATGACCCATGCCCTTCTTGAAGATTGTAGTTTAATGACTGCAGCATGACTATAAGAGTAATCTCCAGCAGCTAGAGATGACTTTTTTTGTGACACGCTTGATAGTTGTTTTACGGACATAATGGCTTTCAGTGAGACAAATCTCCAGATCAGGCAGAATTGCTTCAACTCACAGACTAACCTAGGACAAACCTCCCTTTCTGTGCTTCACAGTGACCTGCAGAATCACAGCACTGTGCAGCTAAGGATATATGCTCCTGCTGCTTGTGGAACTTTGTCTATGCTTAGACCCAAGCGCCTCATTTTAAGAACTTGTTCACCCTCTCTGCCAATGTGAGTTTGCATGTGAAATGACCTTAGAGATATCTGCAAAGCTTGTTGTCTCAGCAGCTAGTTTATAGGCCTTAAATGAGTCTGAGAAGTCCTCATTAGTCCCAGCTTCATCTTCTGCCTCTCAAAAATAAATACTAAGTAATGAAAGGCAAGAAAGATGCATAGCATGTGTACTCCTCCTGTGTTTGTTCTGGGTTTCCCTCCAGGTCCCCTCCTTCCTGTTTTCTCTCATCCTCTCCTCATGTTCTCTGAAACTACATGACTAGAAAGGTCAAATGTTATCTACTTCCTCAGTTTGTTGGAGGCTGTTTGAAAACTTCCTTTCCAAAGTTCTGTAAAAATTCAGCCCCTTTCACCTTCTTTTTCTTATTTCTTATGAATCCCAGATGAAACTCAGGAAGGGAAGAAAATAGACTGACTGAATTTAAAAGTATGCTGCTAATATTTCTTGCTCTGTGGAAAGGCAATCTTCCTCAGCACACTGGAAAAGGCCCAAACTAATAACTGTAATTAACAGCTAGAGTAATCACATCCCATGCAGCGGCAGCATGTGACCCCTCATAAGCATGAATATATTTTCCTTCTGGCGCTTACCAACAGGAAGAAATACAATTGTGCTGGCACAGGAAGCTCAGATAGACCAGAGGTAGGGACTTCAGCCCCTGAGGACAACCACAGCAGCCCTAGGGATCTGTGATACTGGCCTTGTGACACTCTGGGCTCTGGTACCCCGTGGTGGCCTCTCACCAAAGCCAAAGACCCATTCTGTCCAGCATGCAGCTTACTGAGCAGCACACCAGGTCAAGGGGTAGTGGTTTTAAACTGAAGGAGGGCCAATTTAGATTAGACACAAAGTTTTTCTGAAATGAAGGTGGCAAAACACTGGAACAGGTTGCCCAGAGAGGTGGTAGATGCCTCATCCTTGGAAACGTTCTTGACGAGGCTCTGAGCATGTCCCTGCTAATTGCACCCAGGTCTATTCAAAGGTCCCTTTCAACTCAAACTATTCTATGGTTCCATATACAGTCCATGGTCTCCCTCAGTCCCTCTTGCATCAGCAGCACACAGCACTGCAGGGTCTGTCTGCCTCTGTAAGTCATGGTAATTGGGACCATATCCACGTCCAGTCCTTCCTCAGGGCATCTCCTGCCTCCACGGGATATGAACTACAGTATAGCCACTGATGCTAGACCAAAGATCTGGATCACAAGCACTCAAAAAGAGGGAAGATTAAAAGAAAATTATCCTTCTCCTTAAGAAACAGACACTTGCCTGGTTCCTGACCAAACAGAGGGCATTTTATGCACCAGTGCCATAGTACAAGGGCAGTTTTAGAAAACAGCCTCAGGGAGGGCCCCTGAAGGACAGGAGAAATTCAACAAAAAAGCAAAGTATTCATTTAAAACACTTACAAAGGCTGTAAAATTATGCTTTATCTTTCTTACACATTTCACTTAATTGAAAAACAGTCAGTCCAGACAAAGTTCAACCATCTAAACACAGGGTTCAGTTGTGTAAATATAAGCAAACCAAGCTTGACAATGCTCCCAATTAAGCGACTTGAGGGGTGGGAAACCAAATGAGCAGAGGAACCCACTCAGAAATCAGAGCAGTAGCTGGTGCCCAGTCCTGTGCTCAGTGTTGTCATTGTGCAAAACAAAATGCAGTTACATGGGATGTAATTAAATGAGACATCCTTTTGAACTGCTTTTTGTGAGCTTCAATGCATTAGCTCTATATTTGAAAAAAGGAGTGGTGGTGCCATTTAGGTAGCTTGTTGACCTTTATACATGATCTGTTTATGACATGTCTGTACTTTCCTATTCTTCCTTGATTTTCCTTCTTCTATCACTGTGAAATGTTTTTGACCATTTCTTTATTTGCTTTTATCCATTTGTGGTATATTTTTATTTTTTTGTTCAGAAATAAGTACACTGAAAAATAAAAGCCAATAAAAAACTGCAGCTACAACCCTCTTATGCAAAAGGTAGACTTCTTCAAGGCTTTGCTTCCACATGCACTTTTAGTTTTGTCTGAAGGTCCCTTTCCCATTTATTTCTACCAGTAATCTATGTAGAAAAATTCATGGCCTGATTTCTATTTTTAAAACCGTGCATATTCTGGTCTAATACTAAAGATTAAATAGAGTGGGGACAGATCTACATTGTTGATGTAATCTCTTGATCTACATCATGACAAATCACCTTGTAGATATTGGACTATGAGGTGACATACATGTGTGCATGTGGAGTGTGGCAAGAATTTGCACTATTTTAATGAGTTTCATGTTGGATTTACTACAAGTTTTGCATCTTTCATTCCACAGGGCAAAAAATTTTTTTCTGATGTTTTATATATTTTCCTGTATGAAGTGTTTCCTATTTCTGGATGCAAGCTCAAAGTCATCAATAATCCACAGAGGCAGCAATGAAGAAAAAAAGCAAAGAGAAAGGGCTTTGCCATTCTTAAACCCACTTCTTTCTAGGTAGAGGAAACACAAGTTTAACTGTTTACACTCTTAAATAATTTTAGGACAACGGGAATTATCTCTGTGCTGCTTCTGACTATATATTGTGGAAAGATATTCAAGTACCAGGAAAAGATTTCTGGGAAGCTGCAGATTCAAATTTGCTGTACCCTGATTAATAAAACCCCAGCATTTCTGATATAAGGGCTTGAGATAACTTCCTCATTTTCCAGTCTAGAATTTTTCCAGCTCTTCTGTACTGTATCCACACAAAACTAAACTGCTGGGGCATTCTTGAGGTAGGATGGTTTCCTCTAAAAAACAATGGTATTTCAGCCTATGGCAACTTCAAATCTGCAGTCTGTAAGCCTCTTTAATTTACCAGAGTTACAAAACCTGCTCCTCTGGGATGTTTTTTACCCCTTCACTTGTGTCAAAAGAAAAGGGGTTAATACAGTTTCCTTCAAACTTAGCATTGACTCAGTTGAGAGTAAGCTCTGAACAGAAACTGTGCTTGCAGACCCTATCACATGGAAAACTTCAAATGAATAAAAACATATGAAATGAAAGGTTTTGAGGAAATCTATAACCAGAGGGACATATGTAATAACCTGTTTTGGCTCCTAAGGTATCTCTGGAGAGTTGATTTAGACCAAGACCTTTGGATATACAGGAAAAGTATTTCCCACGGGAAAAATTAATGAAGAGAAATAGTTTCTAGTCCATTCTTTAGCTTGCAGAATAAAAACTTTCAGATAAACAGACTTTTTCATATCCCCAAGGAAAGAAGTAGTCACAGATTCAGGCATGATGAGGTTTGTGCTTGTAAAAGCAAAAAAAAATTCAACTTGGTAACCTTCTGAGCAACAAGCTTCTGCAGTCATATGCTGGAGCACATTGACATGCAGAGAGCATTGAAGAAAATATAAGCCTGTTTCCTCTGCTGACATATATACAAGTGTAAAAGGATGCCATGCACAATCTTCATAAGATACATACCCTGTTTCCCAGAGCTTAGCCAAGAACACAGATCAAGCATAGCCTCAAAATGATAAATGGTGGCAAAAGGTGAATATAATTGTGTTCCTTAGAAATGAAAACCAGTGATTTACAGTGTTATGGTTTGGATATGGAGCTAAGACATCTCCTATCAATCATTCAGAATAAAACTATCACTTTGGAGTGGCTGGAGACAGACAGACCTGATGGAAACATTGGCAAAGTTTCCTACACAAGAAGTTAGAAATTCAGGAGCACTGGAAGCCCTGAGCCTCTACAACAAAATGACTGGTAGTAAAACCACCAGGCAAACATTTGGCAGCCTGACGTCAAAATTTTTGCCCAGTGTAGAAGAGGAGCAACACTGATTAGGTCCTCAGTTATTTGTTAAAGTCAATTTTTTAAAATACAAAAACCATCTTGTGTTTATGTTCGGTCATTTTCTTTCCAACATGATGTCACAAAATTTTAAACAGTGTAGGAACAATATGGGCCAAAATTACTTACTAGAGTAGCTCCAAGTTTATAAGCTCATAAACATGTTCCAAAAAATACATCAAATAAACCTAAATCACAACATTTGACAAATTTGAATTTTAATACAGTTTAAAAACTTGCTGACTTCTTCAGTTGCTACTTTCAGTCCCTTGACTAGATGACGTTTATCACAGCACTCTGTGATGCAAACAGAGGTGTAGAGCTGTGACAAGCTGAGCTTTTTTTAACCAAATACAAGGCAAATATTATCTACTTGGAGTGTACAGAAGAGTTACAGCTAAAAAAACTAGTCTGATGAGATGCTGAGCTGACCTTGGGAAGGAAGTTGCACTGAGGGACATTCTAACTTAGTGAAAAATTCAAGGTATTTCAAGGCAGCTTACCCATCACTGAAGGAGAGATAAGCAATTACTTTCTTGACAACAATCCTACAAGCTCTGGTTCCTCTAAAGCTGCTCCACTTCAAGATAGCTTTCAAGAGAGGAAAAACCAGGGCTTAGAAGGCATTTAAGTTACAGTCCTTCCAGGGACCCACAACTCCATGAGCTTCTATGCTAGCCAAGGATGAATCCTACTTGGGAGGACACAGTAAAGGTTCACTAGCCACACCTTCCCTTTTGCCTCATAAAATGCAATAGGCTAGCCATAAATAGATGTGCTTTATCCAAATGTGTGCACAGCTTTTGAAGTGTAAACTGCATTTCCTTTTGGGGGAGGGGGTAAGAGCAGCATCAAATATGTTAGCCCACCAACTGTAAATTAAAACAAAAGAGAAAAACCCATCATTTGCCCCCACGTGCCTTCCTCAGAGCTGTGAGATTTAGTACGCCAAGATTTAACATCTCAGTTAGAAAAAAGGGAAAGATACAGCAGAACATATGGCGTGAAGAAGGTGTTAAATGGCAGAACTTGAAAATGGTTTGCAAGATGCTCCATAAATATTCCAACCCCAAACACAAGCTGTTTTGCAGCAGACTCTTGATGGAAGTTTATGAACACAGTAAAATGATACTTTTCTTAGCTCACAAATGGCCTGTTCTGGTGACTTTGAATGGCGTGATGCAGAGTTAACCTGCGTGCAGGAAGAGCTTGGAATTGGGCAGCTGCTGGATTGATCAGGCAGTGTCACTGTTATATTGTTCTCACTGGCAACAGTGGGTAATATTCAGTGGGCAATATTCAGTGGCAAAAATGACCCTCATTGCATCTGTCAGCCCTAAGGATAAGCTCTCAGGAAGAGCAAAACCAGTGCATTTTACAACTCATATTTCTCCAGCATCCAGACATGTATTTCTGTCCATACAATTCTGGACATATTTCAGCAGAAGCCACAATACATAATTTCAAATTAAGTCAACAAGAGACAGATGAAAATCAACCTCCAAGGCTTTTACTTTGGGTAGCAAATTGTGTGCAGCTACATTTAAGTTGATATTAGTTAATTGGAGTTTCTTATTAGGCATTTTAATAATATATTCACAAAGACTTAAAAATAATAAGAAGGCCACTAAAATCTAGGACTATCCAAGCTCTCAGTGCTGAATGCTACTGAGAAGATTCATTGACATATGAAATACTGCAGAATGCTAACAAGAAAGGAAACTCAGAGTCCTTTGGGGCACACTGTTAATTTTCATGTTAGTTGCCACAAATGTACCTACTGTTAACACAAGTGAAACACAGATTTTCCTCTATTGATCCAAACTCAATCTACGTTCTTTAAGTGATGTGAAAACACAAGTGTGTGGTTGAAAGCTTCACAAACAGAAATCACAAAACCAGATATTTTAGTCAAGCCAGGATTGTGATTCAAGAGAACATTTCCTCACTGAGTTCCCTTGCTGGGATCTGCTTTTGGGTGGTACTCAACACACAGCTTATAAAATTCAACACAGTAGGTAACATACAATTTTATTGTGAATATTTTGTTTCACCTCCAAGGCGTCTCTTAAATGCTAGTCTTTGAGGGACTCATTTGCTTTCATCTGCACAAGCCTCCAGCTGGTAGCCCTGCAGTAAAGCCACAACATTCCTATTTCATGATTCTTACTTCAAATCCTTTTGTGCATTGGAGAGATGCTGGCAGAAAAAAAGAGTTGGACAAAGGTGTCTTGACAAGGACTCAGACAACCAAGGCTGTGTGTGCCTCTGAACTGCTTCTCCTCAATATCTCGTTAAGCATGGATGCTTTTTCCATAGGAAAAATAATACAGCACACTGGGATCATCTTTTCTAAGCTGCTGATATAACCTAGGTCTAAAATATATAACATAGACTCTTACTTATTTTAAAAAGAAAGGATGCCAATGCCTTTAGACAGAACTATTCTGCTTAGAAGCAATGGGCCATATTTACTATTATTCCCTTGCAGTGTTGCAAAGGCAGTTGGAAGCCCTAGAGAAAAGAAACCATTAGTGGAGACTGGCAGTAAAATGAACCAACGTAGATGGCAAAGCAGGCAAAATGAAGGAAAAGAGGAAATGGAGGGCAATTGTGGACAAAGATGCAGTCAAAAATGACTTTCAAAAAAACAAATGCTGGTGCATAAATACTCATTCTGCAGAGTGCTGTCTCTGCCAACAAAGACAGTTCCTTACAGGAACTGTGGCTGCTGCAGAACAAACCCAGAACCCACCAGGTCCTCCCTGCACAATCAGAATCATCCACCTTTGTACAGAGGGCTCAACTGGTAGGTTGCATCAGGGTTGTGGACTGATGTGGAGATACACTGTCCTGGGTTTTGGGCTGCAATCTCTCTATGAACTAGCATCACAACATAAAATCTTTCCACAAGCCACCTGAGACCTATCTGGAGACCAGGTGCATACTTTATATCTGCCATTCCTATTGAAAGACTGTTTAAGGACTTGGTTCTCTGACAGTTAGATAACTCCTCTTTTAACGTTAATGCAGCTACACGTGATTTATAAACACTTCTTCTCCCTCCCTCCCTCATGTAGTACTGTATTTACTTAGGGTAATCAATCTCCTCTCATCCTTCATTAGATTAGCCAAGTCAATACTTATGGATTTCCATTCCCCATATTATTCAGGTAGCTCCCACTTGGTCAAGGTTTATTTAATCTCACCCAGCTACTGCAGAGCACTACACACAGTATTCTAGATGAGGCCTCAGCTGAGCCTCATACAATTGAATATCTTTTTCCTCTCTGTTGACAGTATCTTGAAATTGCCCCTGTTTTCACCCCTTTTTCTGCTCCCTCATGCTTGTGCTACGTCATCATCCTGTGATCGAGCAGGTCTGTTTCTCTCTCATCATGCTGGTTTGGACTCAGCTAATGGCAATCCTGTTGACAGCTGAAGGTTTTGCTCTGAATCTAAATGTGCCTAACCTTACACACTACCCTGGACTGAGTGTTCATCTTCAACCTATTTCTTTTCTCGTCCTTAAGGTAGTTCAATTCTCAGAGTATAACATTCCAATCCTACATTTCATTGATGGCCCCTCCTTGGGCTGTGTCATCACTGCAGCCTGTTTGCTCTTTCCTCATTTTGTGCAACGTTTATTTGTGAAAAAACTAAACAGGATTGGTTTAGAAATCTGTCTTTAAAAAACACTACTAACAGCATCTGTCCAGCTTAAATGCTTCCCTTAATAAACTGTGTCATCTCCCCACTAGAGCAGATATTTTAGCACTGTATAGTTCTTACAAAAATCCTTGTCTTTCTCACCTGAATACTTAATTTCATGTTCAGTAATCTGTCAAATGCTCTACTATGGGTTAAGCAATACTTGCTGAATTTCCTTTGTCTAAAATGCAGGTATATATTACTGAGGGGGGGGGGGTGGGGAGAAGAACATAAACATTTGTGTTTGTCCTTTAATATATTTAGGTCACATTTGAGCTTGTTTTCCTTTATCTGTATATACTCTATTATTCTTCCCTTCAAAATGAGTACAAAGCCAATATGTACAAATGCACGCAGTTAGGTCTGCAAAACTTTTTGGATTGCTTTTTCCTTTTCAGTCAATGCCTAAATATTGGCAATACTTTTGCTGTTCTCTGCTCATAGGAGCCCACTATGGCTTCATTCCATGGTATAAGATACTTGTGCTGGACATCCATTTTCATGTGCCAGTGCCTTCTAAGGTGAAAGGTCCCTAAGATCCAGAGTGAACTGAGACCACAAAATTCATTTTTCATATCTTAGTTGTGGACATTTCCATTCCCTTCTTTCCATTAGCCATCTTCTCTATCCTTCATTCTCTTTCCCCCACATTCAACTTCAAAGAAAATGAAGAAAAATATTAAACATGGGAAATTATATCCTCTTTAATTCTATCCCCATCCTCATTTCACAACGCTTCCATTTTTTTTCTTGTTCTTTTTATTTGCATGGTTGAAAAAATTTTCACAATTTGTTTAAATTTCCTGTCTCAGCTTGACTTTTGGCAGTTATAATTTTACCCCTGCTCTTTCTGACTTCTCAAATGCAGTTTTAGCACTAGTTCTGACATATGTTCTCACTATGTTCTTACATATGGGTGATTTCGCTCTTCATCTAAAGTCCTTCCTTAATAAACACTAAAACTGATTGAATTTTAAAACTGCAGAGAAGTCATGAATATTTTCACAAATAAAGCCACCACATTCAGATCATTACTATTTATGAAATCGTGGTATTTGATACAGAGAAACATATGCTGATCAATAAATAAGAATGTCAGCCTTCCTTAAAACATCAAGAAATACCAATTTTTTGAATGACAAATTGTAGAAACCTCTTTCTTCCTTGAAAATTGACACTTTATTTTCAGAAGTACAGTTACAATACCTTAAAGTAAAAAAAAAAAAAAAAACCACAAAAATACCCCCAACAAACCCACAGCTGCATCCAATAAAGATTTTCAATCATGCATTGCACAGTTAGTTTAAAAAAGCAAAGTTTCCAAATTTGAAGTCAGGAAATGGAGCGTATCTGAACTACTTATGAAATAGATAGTTGAATCAAACCCTTAAATGATAAAATGGGTGAGGAAAGAGTATAACAAAATATATATATATATATATATATTAGTGAGAATGCTGAGCAGATTAGGCAAAAGATTAATATGGTAACCTATGACATTTTCTATTATGCTTTCTTCAGAAAGTGTTACAGTGTCTGGTCTGTGAAGACCTACTTTTTTTCACTGACACCATCTAGGCTTCAAAAATAACCAGGGGAATGAACCCTGACCAACCTTATTCTTTTTTTCCTCTGCATGGCCACTGTACCTTCAGGTTGCTTTCCCACAAGTCAGTGGCAGTCGTTCCTGCCCAAGGCAGAGGCTCGTGGTGTGCAGCTGCTGATGGACCAGAACCACAGCTGCAAATCACATCAGCTCTGCCTCAGAGCTGCACCTCGACTTCTCACTGAGCAGTGTGTTTCTACAGTTAGATGGGAGCTGGAAAATAGATGTTGGCAAGAGGTTGTCCTTATCATGAAGCATGGCAGGAGTGAGTGGTGCAACAACAGCTTAGGGGATTAATTTGAAACAGAAGCTGCTCCCTTCAATGAGGAAATGATTTAGCATTAAACAAACAGTTTCCTTAGTAACTAATGTATTGCCCTTTCCCTCCTTTCACTTTGAACATAACCATCTCTGAACTCAGTTTTTCATTACCTGTTTTGTTTGCTTAACTGGTCTTCTTCAAGTGTCAGACAGCCAAATAGCCTGCAGTGAAATGTAAGTCTATTTCCTTTTTATGAACTGCCCTAGAATGCAAAATGGATTCCAGTATCTTCTCCTCAGCTAACCAGGCTTTGAGTGCTAAACAAAGATATATCTAAGCAGACAAGTATATTTCTGATAAAAACAGGAATACCAGTTGTCATGTATTCATCAGGCCTACTTACATTCAGCAGTCTTTCTGAATGTTATTTCTTGAGAAATGCACCATCCAGGATGAATAAACTGTGCAGTGTTTCTCTTGATGTTTATGTATTCCTATGTGGAAGACCAAACATACTGCAAATGAGAATCAAGCAACTTTAAAAAAAAAAAAAAGGAAGAATTTACTCTCTGTACATGTTTGAAGTCTTTATTGTCCTTCTAACTTCTGCAGCAGAGCTTGATGCACAGTTGAGGAAAATAAAATAATTGTGCTCCTGCCACTTAAATCTTGACAAAAATTTTAGATGGAGCTAGAACAACGATGTTTACTCAGAGTCAGAATTCCTGTATATCCAGTTTAGATATAACCAGAGAGAATAAATTTGCAAGTATCTCCATATAGTCCAGCCTCTTCTGGAGATGGCATAATAAAGTAAAAAAGTTATAAAGCTACCATTACATAAATAATGTATCTATTTATTTATAAATTCCAGGGGAAAATAATCAGAATATCCATACTTTTCCAAACCTGCTGCACCTTCTGTAGGATGGATAGAATTTAAGTATAGTCTATATGTCTTCCCAGGTCTTGGAAAGACATAAAATGTGGATACCATTGCTCTGAGCAGCCATAAATCCCAACACACATTTTTTGTCTTGAAGCAAGCTAAGAATTGCTAAGTATGGAGCTTTTCTCCACATGCAGGGCCATCACTGCTGATGACCATGGGACTCCAGTGTCAGAGTCAGCCACACTGGGAATCCAGAACAGTTCCTGGTATCCAGCCTGTGGTCCTTGCTCCCATTTCCCATGGCAATGAGTCTATCTTTTTTTGTATGAGATTTAAGCCTGAATTTGCCTGGAATTACACACTGAGCAATTCCATGAGATCTGTCTGTTCTGTCCCAATTATGAACTTGCAAATTTATACAGAAAGCAGGTGCACTTCTTCTATGATCTGTTAGGCTTTTCTGCAGCCTTGGCACATGGCTGTACCATCCCTAATACAAAGAGATACAGTGTGAAATCTCAACACAAACCCTTCTATTTCCATGATTTTAACTGCTATTACTATTTTCAGTGAAATATGCCCAGTGACAGGGAGAAAAAAGATACAAAGCTGAAAGAAAAAACTCATAGTTTGAGCAAAGAAATTCTCCCCATGCCTGGATACTGGGCAGAGCTGATGCCTTGGGTTGGAGGGGAAGGAATGCAGGGTCAGGTGTCTGAGTCAGAGGTAGGGCACTGAAGTTACAGTCCAGTGATCTTTTCCATGTGGAAAACCCAGTGCTGTTAAATTGATGTTCTATGGACAGAAATTGATTCATTAGCTTTTTCTGATGTTTCACTAAGACTAAACTCATCAATCTTTAAAACCATTTATAACCCCAGAGATATACAGTCAAATTTATCATGTTCTGGCATAGAAGACACCCATGTACAAGCTGCAACCTTTAAAAGGAGAAATTACCATTAAGAAGTTGCTCCATCTAAAACTGCCAATATTTCTACTATAAACAGTGATGATAGAAAAGCAGATCAAGCAGATCTGTGTCAGATACTGTAGAATGAGCATGAGAGATTAAAAATTAGCCTGCATGTGATTTTCTTACCTTTTTTTTCTCAATGTAGTCTCAATGTTTTTGATGTACTTTAACATTAGACACTTATTTGGGAAAAAAGAAGACAAACGGGAACTAAATCACACACATGAGGCTAAAATGACACTGAACTCCACCCACTCTTTCTGGAGAGGTTAAGACTCAATTATTTAAGCAGAGAGCTTGTATAAAGACTCCACTACTGAAAAACACCTTATTACTTCTCACAGGAATTGAGATTAATTATAATGCCCAGCTGAGAGAATATTAAAATGAGTTTAAAACAAACAAACAAACAAACAAACAAACAAACAAAAGATTAATTTCTTATGTGTTGAAGTTATTAGCTTAAAATAGTCTGTAATTGATTTTAGTCTGATGGTGAAAGCAGGGCTGCCATTTTTTTCATGGACAGTGTAAATTTGGCCAGACAGTGTAAAGATGAAACCAGACTCTGAGAGGGTCAATCAAGGTAAGTTTCTCTGCCAGGCAGTTACTCAGCCAGTCTGGACAGCTTCATGCATGGAATTCCATTCCTCAATTATCTAAAATCCATTAGAGTTAAAACTGTGATCATGAGAAACAAAATCGGAAGGGTTGCAGCCTGACATAAAATCAGTACTGGAAAAGAAGACTGCTCCAATACTAGTGAATGGGCTTGATAGTTTTCAACTAATGTGACTTGCAGAGAAGACCAGCTAACAGCTCCACACACTATGAAAACTACTTTTCCTACATGGCTGGTGGTTACAGTTTCATATTACGAATCAGTGGCGTTTTACCCATCTGTTTGTACTTAATGAGAACATGACATCTTGGATTTCATGTGAGCTCACTGAAATTAAGGGACTATTGCTTTAACTAAACCTGAAGGATCAAGATTTATTAATATGAAGAGGGTATGAGGGGATGTTTTCTTGAAGGATTTTGATATTTTGCTACCTCACTGCTTCCAGGACAGGAATGAAGATCAGGTGTTTCAAAATTCTCAAAGGAAAGTGTTCAAGGACTGAAATATTCAGAGTCAATTGATTTCTATATTATTATACTGTAGTATGATCCAGAAATAAAATAAAAATTCCAGAGTCACTTCTGGGGAAAATCTGAGCAGAGTCCTGATTATGAGGACACTGCATTACAGTGATGTGTACCTCACTCAGCAAATTTATTCATTTTCATTAGAAGTTGCATTTTTGATGGGATTATGTCCTGGTGGTTTTTCTGAGCCAACATCTGTTAAAATATATTTACAGAAAGACAACAAATGAAGACTGAGTAGTTTTTGAGTGTCGAAATGCCAGTGATTTTGACAGATATGCAAGCACTGGAAGAGATGCCTGGAACAGCTGTTAATATATGATTAACAAATAACTAGAATTAACAGCTGAGCTAATACACATGAATATTCACATGTATCTATTTTTACACATTCATAGCATTTATTTGTGCAAGAGACAGAACAACAGCAAGTTAAAGGTAATTTATATAAACAGACTACAGGCGAAGTAAGAGACACTGCAGAGTAACCCTCCTCCATCAGGAGCAGGATGAGGTTAAGAAGAAACAACTTTTATTCCCTGTCACTCATAATGATTAAAGCTTTTTTCTTTAAAGCAGGCAATGCTGGCTGCCCTCACACAGACTCCTGGAATGAGAACAGCTGCTGTGAATAAGACAGGGTAAGATTTTCAGACCCTCAGGGAGGCATGTGCTAGGAAGCAGCAGCAGTAACAGGGTGTATAATATAAATGAAAAAGATCTGGTAGGGTGGAGTTCTGCCAACAAGCAGGAGCAAGAAAGAGATTATTGACAGTGGGGTGGGACAGGAACCCAGGCTCTCAGTAGAAATGGGAATGGGTTATTAGAAGCCTGGAGAACTGGCTGGAGTTTCTCCAGACCTAACCCAGCACGCTTTGCTGTCCTTAACACCTTCTCTAGGTGCTGGGGCAGTAACATGCCAGCTGCAAAGGTAGAAAGGATTGGAGTCAAACACAGATACTGAACTTAAAGGAGGTTTTATAGCCATTTTTGTGGACAGCTGCTGTTCAGCTACCTTTCCCTGTCATTTGAGAAAGCTAACAGAGTCAGTCCCTGAGACAGCAAACTGTTCTTCTCCTTTGGTTTGTGTTGAAAAAAAAAACCAGCACCATCCTCTGTCTGCAAATTTTTGAAGACCAACATTTGTACACTTCCACAGCTCTTTCAAAGGAGGATTCTTTCTGCTGTGCTGTTATTGGTTTTTTTAATTCATCAAATATGTGTGCAGCTCTCAGGGACCTCATGTAAGGCTCTCATACAAAGTAATGTAAAGTGTAACCTACTAACATAACCACCACAACTCCTATTCATGCAATTTCTGCTTTGAACAGTCTCAGGAGGTGATAAATAAAAGCAAGACTTCACAAGACTCATCATTTAACCGATGCTCCATCTCTTTATTTCTTCTTATCTCTTTCCAATTGAAAAGTGAAGCTCAGATGTTCTGTCTAAATTCAACAAAAAGAGGTTAGAATTCCTAATTATCAGTAGTGATACACAATCTAAAGTAAAACCTGAAGCTCTAATGTGCACTGCAAGGTGAATGCAGATAACTGAACAATAAAATGGAGAGAGGGATAAAGAAGTCTAAGAAGAAAAAAAGAAACCAAACAAAACCAGTAGTCCCAGCATAACTTTATATTCAGTTACAAGTCAGGATCACATAAGAAGCAATTATTTTCTCTACACTCAAAATCTTCATGTTGAAGATTACTTCAGCACAGGCTTCAGAGTATTTAAAAAAGAAAGGCTTGAAAGCCCACAGGGTATAAAAGCTTTTGTATGATTTGAAGAGACATGACAAACATGCTCATCAGGATTATTTTCACAAAAACTAATTTTTAAAGCATATATGATGTGCCAAGTAAAAGCCTCTAATATCTTCCACATTTCTAAGAAAATCTGGCTGATGTTCATGTCCTCTCTACATGCATTAATCCTGTGCTTCAGTACAGGAGGTAAAGGATATTGTAGCCATCTTCAAAGCCACAAGTCTGTGCAGTTCTAATGGATGGTAGAGTTAGAGCTCAGACCTGCTCAAACATGATAAGCAGAACAACCTAAATAGTGAACACAGCAAACAATTGTGCCTCTGTTGACTTGAGTCTATTGACTGTTTTTATCATTTTGTAAATTAGGCTTCTTAAACATATAAATCTGGATAAAAATTAATTTTATTACCAGCAACTATAGATATCACATCACATATACCAACATTTAAACACAAGTCCTTTGATCCTCAGGAAGGGTCCTTCTACAGCTTAAATTAAGCTTCAGACTGTAACTTACCCAACTCACACCACCATGAGAGAGCAAATTGAAAGACACTATGCCACATGTATCAGAGCCACTCTGTAGAGGGACAATCCTGAATTCTGTCTCCTGGTACCAAAAACAAGGCAAAAGCTAGAGGTCAGGGCCACGCCAGGAGAAACGTGGTGCCATTCAGTACAACTGAACTTCCCTGTGCCATCAGCTGGCTCCTCAGGCACGAGTTCCTACTGTTTCCTTGGGAGTTTGGGCTTGTGCTGCTCACGTGGCCAGAGAAATTGTAAGTGTGCTAACAGGTTGCCTAACACACCTCTCTGCTGTCACAGAGGACCAAATGCCAGTTCTCAAAGTTATTTTTCCAGCAGGAGAACCCATACTGGACATTGAATATGGACACCCAAGGCAGGGACAGCCAACATCCCCATGGCCACACTGGTAAGTGCTGACATCACAGCTGGCTTGTGTGGATGAGGACTACTGGGGAACTGATATGATGTCATTTTCAGAACATTCAGCATATCCAAGATAGGTGTTTTACAAAATGATGAGGATGCATTTTATTGTGTTTCCAGCCTTTCTCTGCCACCATGAAGGCCAGAAACTGCTGGCACTTTCTAACAGCAAGCAGTATGAAATTCAGTGTATTTGCAAGAGTACCTGCTCACATTTCTCTCTCCTGTATTTTGCCTTTTACAAGTAGTATATTACTTCAGTAGAAGACAAGACAAAACCAAACCAGTTACCAATTCAACTACATGCAAGCCATATGTTAATGTAAAGAATATTGCTGCTGTCCCAGTAAGAAATTAATGAAAGTCCTCAGTTATTTTTTCAAAAACTAGGCACCAGAAAAACAATCACCAGAGCTGTTTTCCTTCATTAAAACAAATGAAGGTACTATTTTCTCCTGACTAACCTCCAGCCAGCTTCTTCAGCAGGAAAAAGTAACCTGTCCCACAGAAATTAGGCAGCCTTTCATACTGTGAGACAGGGACAAGGTCTACACTGCATGTGAACCAGCTTGTGCCTGTAATCACTTCTGGTGGTCATCTGCTGGTCTGCTTATACTGTTTTAGATGATGAACTTGCTACTCAGTCCTATTTGGGTGCAACTCTCCTGTGCAAGCTAAAAGCCAGCCAGTGCTGAGATAACAACAGTCCTGTGGATTTTGAACTGAAACTGTGCAACAGGGAGAGCAAAACAAGTCCTTATACTGAGGCAGCCGCTCCTTGCGTGTTAAGGTAAAAATCAGGAAACATGGTGAATGTGCAAGGAAATAATGGTAAATAGCATGTTCTGGAAAATCCTCCATCTGCCTTTTCAAGTGGTTCCAGCTTCTCATTCACATTAAACAAAATTCTGAGCTGTGTTTCAACAGCATTGTTTAAACAAATTGCCTGAGGGAGTAGACATCTACTTCCCAACCTCTGTTCAGTGCCCTGCAGAGAATAAAGAGTGCAATGCTACTGCCAGTTCAGAAGAAGCAATGTCATAAAGGAAATAATGCACACTTTTAATCTCCCAAACATCCTATTTTTCTGCAGCTATTTAAAATTTTAATATAAACTGCAGAAAATGCCCTGTATGTGTGGCTTGCTTTCCTGTGATCTCACCAGGTTTCTCTCATAATCATGGAAAAAGCAGTTTAACTACAATCACTGAACGTCAGCTTCTCGGCCCCCACAGAGGAATCTGTAATAATATGCAGGAGCAAAATGGCAAAGCAGAGAATTCTATTTATCCAGGGGTGTTTGGCTGGAAGAAGGAGCTAGGTTTGATAATGAAATCCTGAGCCTGGTCCTTTACAGGGTGCACTCTTCTACATGCCAGCCTCAATATATGACTAAAACTGTTTGAACTGGAGAATTCAGACCATTTGCCTTCTGTACTGCAAACAGTGATGACTAACAATACCACTGAATGAAAAATGCAGTGCTGATGCAGTCACACCTGGAAAAGTGTGCCCTGTGATGAGCACAGACTCAGGAGAAAAGGAAAAGGTTGTCAAAGAGGTGGCACAATTGTCTCAGAAAGATTGGGAAATCTAAGTGGCACTTGGCTAGGCTAGCATGGAGGAGGGGCAAGTTTATTGAAAGCCCCCAGTTGAACTCTCCACTGTAAAAGACTTGTGCTGGGAGGGTGCCTCAGGGCAGCAATGTTCCAGAGGTAGTTCCTGCCAGAGTGTGTGTGGATCTTGCTTCACAGAGACACCAACAGATTTACCAGCAACATCGTAAACTGATTTCTTCAGTAGTAATGTGAGAGAGAAAATGTACCTAAGGATAATGCTGAGGGTCTGAAACTTAATCACATCCTTCAATTATCTAGGTCCAGTTGCTGAAATCTGCAAGATCTCACTCAAACACTGAGACATTGTTTGCCAGTGTGACTGAAACATGTACAGAAAAAATATTATTCACTTTCATGGGTCTTCCAATGGCCAAATGCAAATGATACTGGAGTTACTTAAAATTTTTCATGCTTTTGAAGAGACTTCTATGTGAAGTCTTCACAGAAGGGAAGAAGGCAGAAGTCATCCAGTACAAGTGCTGTAGCCAAGTGTCCAAATATTAGAGTACTTAAGGAAAAAAAAAAAAAGGAACAATTTGCAAGTAACTAAAATAAGTTCAACACCAACTACCTTATGGTAACAAGCACAAAGCAGAAGAGACCAATTCTGCATAAGGGAAGTAGAGAGGTTAATTTACAGCAGTAATTAGGTCTGAGAACAAATACAATACACCTGAACTCCAAACAAAGATAAACCCTACCCAAGGTACCTTCAGGTAAGGTTTCAAAGACTGCTGACCTGTGAAAGGAGCAGAGGTGCCAAGTTTATACTCCAGTCTGTCTCTGGAAGACCCAACCTGGCTTTGATCACATCATTAAAAAAATCAAACCAAAAGCAAGTGTTCAGCTATTCTGGACCACGCTCTGAGCATCACCCTGTTTCTGAGGTGTAATAAAGCAACAGGGTTGGCCAATACCTGAATTTAATAGTAGCCCTTTTCCTTCAGCAAATAGTGATAAGCAGAAATGTCTAAAGCAATTCAGGAATAAACTTTTTCTTAACCAGGCCGTGTTTATCCCTTCAACACCATCATTAAAAACAAAGTACATAGCACCCATAGCTCAAAGTAGGCATAAAGAGTCCCCAAAATAGTAAATGGTCATTGTGGGGAAGGGACTTTACCCTGGGTTTTACACAATCCCTATCTGTCAGGCCACATGATCTGATGCTGGGGGTATGTTTGCTACATATAAATCAATATATATATCACTCTGGAAAACATACTGTAAGGACCAGCTGCCATCGTGGGGCAGGTACTCTGGGACAGCAGGATGCATAACAGGATGTGAGGCACTGTGGCACTGTGCAAGAGACTTGCTACTACACTCCCTTCAAAATCCAAGACAAAATGACTTTTCGAAGATTACATGGTGGCAAGACAGCACTTGTTTTAAAGGACTGTCTCTCTGATCATCTTTGAATTTATTTCCCCTTCCTTCCATCTCTACCTTTACACACTTACAACTCTCTCGCCTGATAGTTTTGCCAAGTGGAATAAGTAAGGCTTCCTTGCATCTCTGTTTTGTGTGCCACTCAGCTCTGACTAGTTGATCTGTTTTCCCCTCCTTTTCTCCAACTTCACATCCCTCTTTCTCAATTGTGGCACCTTTATACATAATGTCCTATTTGTAAGTTTTCACCCTCAATATCTCACTAGAAGACAAGGGAATATCTTATCTAATTTCTTTTTTGACAGTACTTTCCCATCTCTCACTAGAAGGTCTTCACCTTTATCACTGTTTTAATTCCTGTTTGCTTGCCACTGGACAGATTCCTGCACTCAGTTAATATTGACTGACATCTGCAGAGCAGATAATCTTTTTTTTTAAGCGTGTATATATTATGCATAACTCATTCCACATAATTGTACAGAGTGCTCTCATTTCTGGAAATGACTGCTCCTCGTGTTCTCTGTGCAAGTAATAAGATACATTACAACAGGTTTCACTGACTGCAGAAAGAGCTCTCTATACAATGCCCTGGTAAACTTACAGGAAATCCTTCACAAATGATTTCTTATTTAAGTTACTGGGAAACAAGATGTGCAGACAGGACAGTCTTGTTTCAGCACAGTGCCCACTGATCTTGCTCCATTAAGAATGGAGGAATTTGCTCTGTCTTGATCTCTCATCTCCTTTTTCCTACGTTTCTTACCCAGCCCCTTTCAATTGCCTGTCAGCACCAGCCTTGACTATTCAGTCACCTGTATCTCTCATATACCATCTTCCCTGTTCTCCTTATAAAGGGAACAGTCTCTCCAACATGATTCATAAGGATATTCCCTAGTCTTTCTCCAGGAAGAAAGTCTCCACGAAGAATTATCTTTAAAAATTATTCAGATGGTAAGCTATTGCTTTACTTTGCTGTTTTTAAAAAATAAATAGCAGAATTAGTACCAGCTGTGACTTAAGTCCTCCACATGCAGGCTGCCTGCCAGGAGAAGGGTCAGCAGTGAGGTGTCAAGGCATCCTGTGGGCTCAGGGGTGTAGTGGGAGGCTGTGCATGTGAGCACCCAGCTGGGCACAGGCACAGCAGCAGCAGCAGCCAGCTGGCTGCAGGTGTGCTCATGCTATGCTGACAGGCCCCCAGGCCATCTCATGGTGCTGCAGCAGCTCCCAGCCCCGAGCCTCTGGCTGTTTGCATGCCTGGCTCTCAGCTTGGACACTGTCTGCTGTCAGCCTTGCCTTTCTCTTCCAGAGGAAAGTGCTGGGATGCCTCAGTTCCCCAGCAGTAATGCTACTGTCCAGAGGGGACAGTGCTGACAATCTGAAATCGTGGCAGCTCCATTCCCTTTCACTGCTAAAATGGTTTTGATCCTGCATCTATATGGGACTCTTACTGACAGCACACTCGTATCACAATAACCCTGCCAGACTTTTCACAATGTCAAACAAGCAAGCAGTCCAGAAGCATTACTAAGCAAATTCCACAAAGCATGGAAATCCTTCCTTTCACCAGGTGACAGGAGCTTTCCTCTGGGTGCTTTCCTCTTTGGTTACCTTTGCATCAGGTAACCCAAGATTAGTTCATAGAGCCATCCACATGATTTTTATCATCAATCTCTAATCTGATTTGGGACTACAACTGCTGTAAATCCCCAATCCTAAATCAGCAGTAAGAGCATATCATCACCCATTGCTTCCGTTCTCTTGCACCTTTGACCTGCAAATATGATTTCTACTGGTATAAAATAAACCATTTTTCATTTAGTACTCATGTATCTGAAAGGAGAAACAGCGTGAAGACAAAAATCTCCAAAAACCGACTTGTACCTGAAACCACCAGTAGAAACTCTGAGAGTTACTAAACAAGCTTCTTGGTTAAACAAGACTTCCCTTTCAAAGCACCATCTAAGTGATGATTTCTTTGTTCTTTGTTCTTACTCTGCACAGATACCACAGATCCCTGAAAAGCAGCAGAAACAAATGAGAAATCTTTCAGGTTTTTCTTTTCTTTAGAATGGCCTCACACCAGCCAGCTGTGTCCTCACCCACAGAACAGCTCCTTTGCTCCCATTTCTCTCCAGAGACCCACATGGACTCAAGGCAAAGCACAGGCCCTCCTGCTAGCTCCTCCTCCCCCACCACAGAGAAAGCCAATCGACTTTTTCATCCTTGACTCTCTTTTAGCTCCACAGCCTTACCAGAATGAACTGGCTATTAGCCCATTGCCCCTTATCCACAGCTTTATCTACTGAATCTGCTCTACTTGAATGCTTCAGGCATCCATTTACTGTGAGACCTTGGGACAGCCCTTCAGTCCAGACTCCAACTTCTACGTGCCACCTTCGAGTTAGGAGCAGCTAAAATGTGCAATTCATAGCTCTAACCCATGAAGGGCATCAGCATGAAGAGCAGTGTAAAATTGTAGCCCAAAATTGGGTGACATTATGATATGAAAATGTGTATCCACTCTAGTCTGCACTAGCAATCAGTTCTAGTGGCTTTCTCTACCTTTAAACTGAGCCTGAGAGGGGGAAGAAAAAGCTGAGAAACTTTTCAAGGACACGGACAGACTGCTTGGGATACTCGGCGGTGGTGGGGGAGTTGGAGCACACTGGCTTTCCAGCCTGCTTTCGACTCTTTTCTCCAGACAGAGTTTTCCTGGGATTTTTTTGGAATTTTTTCCTCTTTTCTTCTTCTCTTCAGGACTATTTCACAACATTGGAGCACACCGGGAGAACTTTCTTCCATGACCCCAGTGGGGGGCCCACCTACCCCATTCGGATGTTCAGAAGGACTGAAATCTTTCCAGGTTTCTCTCCACGGTGAGAGATTTTATTATTTAGCATTATTATCCTCTTCTGTCTGCTTTGTTAAATAAATAGCTTTTATCTCTTTCAGTTTCCTCCAAGGAAAATAATTATTTTTCCCAAACCTGGTAGGGGGAGGGGTGGTGGCAACCTGCCTTCCCTCAGGGGATATTCTCTTCCAAATTTGGCCAAAGTGACACAGGTGTCCAGTCACAGGCTGTGGGGCTAAATATCAGAGATTACGTCACTTTGATCACCTCTTTCGAAGTGCTGCATCTCTGCTAGGTGCTATCAGAGAATGTGTCCATTCAAAGCAAGAAGGACTGGAAACCCATCACTTTTCACACGGGAATCTCCACTCATTCAGCGAGAGGAGTGTTGGTTGGTCTGGCTGCCTCTGGGGTAGGAAGCACAGGGTGAGTCAGTCTGATATCCCTGCTTCTAAATGGGATGAGATGCCTGCCTCATAACTGGGACACGAATTGGAGCTGGCTTCATTCTCCTCAATTTACCAATCAAAAAGTGCAAGAAAGAGAAGCATAATTGTGATCTATAAATATCTTGATCTTTACACTGGGTTCTCAGAAAGAACAGGAATTTTCATATTCAATAATTCACGTGTATCCAGTACCAGAGGGAAGGAATTAATTTGCGTTCTGTGTTTACACAATGCTTAACACAACCACCAAAAATCTAAATGCAAATAAATTAAATGGATGAATGAAAATTAATACTCTAGAGAAATATACAAAACTTAAATAACAGAGAGTTTCAGACCACAGGAGACCACTGAGGGCATTTCCCTAATGACCTCCTTGCCAGAGAAGATCATTCTGGTTTTTTTTTGGTTTTTTTTTTTTTGTTTTTTTTTTTTTTTTTTTTTTTTTTTTTTTTTTTAATAAAAAGAGAAAGGAAGAGAGGGAGAGAAGAAATCAAATCTAAACATAGTGGAAATCTTTGCGAGTCACACATATTTAGCTATTTCGTCCAATAAGAAGCATCTCAAGTTTCTCTTTAAATGGGTCAGGAATGTGTTGGCTGCACCTGAAAGGTTCAACAACTATGAAAGCTTTAAAATCTGTTGTTAATCCTTATAGAGAACTCATGCAAAGTTAATTTGTACTCTTGAATCATCATGTCTAAATTATTACTTAGTATTAAATATTTGAAGCAGAAGATTTTCAAGGACTGTTGCAACTTTGGAGGAGTGTTAGGCTGAATTCACTTGAAACCTTGTCAGGGACAAATAATCTTCTTTCTGATCATGAACAAAGTATTTATTCTTTCTTTCTCTGTCAGCAGTTTTGTGTTTTGCTGTTATCTCCCATTAGACACACACAAATACCCACACATGGAAAAATACTGAAATTAATGAAAGGAAGTTAACACAAGTGTGTCTGGCAAACCCAGACACTATAGCTAAGCATACAAAAAATAAGTATAAAATTAAGCCTCCTTTTTAAGTCTGAATAAGTGTAATTTAATGAAATTTACAGGAAGACAAGAAAACAATGTTTTCCAGAAGTGAATGCAAAACCATAACAAAACCAGTTTCAGATGAACACAACATTCCTTTTGGGCTTTAACAATAATCTGTTTTTCATATGAACCTTGTCAAAAGCTGAACAAGTAAGGGCAAATACCTTTATCATGAAATCAAAGAAGAAACAACCTTCTTGGATCTATTATATTAAATACAGGAGAATGTGCTGAAAAAGTTCTGATAGATATCCCTACTTTTTCTGAATTCTCCATTTGCTTAAAGCTATAGTACCTAAAAAGAATCTCTGTTACTCTTATCACACATGAAGCCCTTCATTTCATGCAATAAAATATTTATTCCAGAAGCCTTTCAGAAGGGCCAGATATATGTAAAACAGAGGTAGCAGACAAGAACATAAAAGGTCTGATCATTCACATGGACTTTTTTTGTGACTTACAGTAGTTCAATGATTCAAAAAAAAAAAAAAAAAATTCCATAACTGTTTTTTAGGGCTAGGCTAGTATATCAACATATAAGCTAAAACCTAGTTCTAATGAGCCCACAGTAAAGAAATATCATCAAAGCTACTTCCAGACCACAGGGATGTAACGAAATATTAGAATTTCTTGAAACGTGGTTTACACAGAGTAAAATTCAACATCTGAAAATGTTATACCATCCTGAGCTGTTATGCAATATCTTAGTGAGATGTTAAACACACTTGCTGTTCTCATTCTGGTAAATTTGAAATTCAGAGTTAATTGAAATCTGAAATGGTTCCTTGAAATTAAAAGTGTTTGCATAAATATAAGGATGTAATTACAGAGATAGGTAGAAATGCAAGAAATTTATTTACATAATGATTCTCCTGAAAGAAAGATTATTTTCTTCTTATTTTTTCTCTCCCCAGCTCCACAGCACTGAAATGCACAATTCTGTTTGCAAAAGAAACTCTCCCTAGTTCATGTTTTAAGAGAATCTGGAGGGGCAGATGTCTAAGCAGAAAGCTCAAATTTGTAGTTATTTCCCAGTAATTCCCAATAACAATACTGTTCCACCATAGCTAGCAGCATGTCAGACAGTCACTCATCTACAGCTGCCCCTGACTAGAATTGTATAGACCACCCTGCCTTAGTGCAATGGGCTTTAAATCAACAGACCACAAATTACCTAGAAAACAGGTAAAAAGAATTTGCCTAGAGGCACCTCCAGAGGAAGAATTCTTGAAGGGGTAGTAATGAGCTTCCCCTTAAGTGCTGCACTGAAGTCAGTGAAGGAGCACACCATCTTCTGTAAGGGACTTAAGTATCACTGCTAGCAGTGCACAAAAGGTTTGGTTTTTCTCTGAGACCTGAGGATTAAAAAAGTTAAGGCATAATTTCAAGTCCACAGCTTGTTCTTTGTTATCTCCTGTGCCTTCTCTGTATCAGCTCATTTCCACTCAGGGTGCACATCAGGACGTAGCCCTGTAATTTTGACAAAATATGCAGGGCAGCTACAGGAGAGGCTGTTACTGTCAGGGCAAATTACTGAGCAGCTCATTTCATCAGTGACACTGAACTTGCCTACAGGGCAGTGCTACTCCTCACCCACGGCATCACTGCAGGTGCCTGAGGTACTGCTGGTTAGGTGCCAGATCATTTTCCCTTGGCATTCCTTACCTCATCATCAGATAAATAATACTCCTTCTTTGACTGAGCCTTTCTAGAGTTCTGCTGCCTCAGGTTGACCCCACCTTCCTTCATTTGTGTTAGAAGTGACTGGGAGTTACACCCAGGCAATTCCACATGCTTGATGCAGAAGGTCAGCCCTTGGCCTGTGGTCTGCTTAAGAACTTGGCAGTACAGAGATACAGACAGCTGGCACTGCTCTTCTCCACAGTAGATGAATTTCACTTGGGCAGAATCCACTACCTCCTTTTGCAAAAGCCTTTTTGAGGGCTTTAAGCTAATATTTCCACTTTGCATGCCTAGAGGTTGCAATAACTATGCTTTTCATTATTATGGAAAATGAGCTTTCTCTGTTGGAAAACCATGCTCTTTACTAAGGTCAAAACCCACCTGGACAGCAAAACACACAAGAAAAGGACATCATAAGCATTCAGGAGAGAGCAGCAGTGGCACTGTAGGAGCTGCTCTTTTATCCTGGGTGGTAATGTGCTATTTCAGAAGGCATTATTACCTCACGATAACTCTACTTTCATTGTGTATAATGATTAATGGTAATTGCTTTTGTACTTCAGTATTTTTCAGAGAACACTTTGGCTTCCAATGAATACATTAGTACCTCATTGCTGTAAACACCCTCCTCACAACTTGGCCTATAACACAGAATTAGATTACAAAGCAGTCAAGATGGATATTTTTTCCTTGTTTTGATTTTTCAGGGAGATAAGTTTTTTGCTCTGATGGGAAGGAGAAAATTGTTCAAGAGCTTCCACTTTAATCTAGCCATGAGTGGCGTTCTAAGTCTTCCTAATGCATCTACAATTCCAGTTCTCTGTTAGATTGGTTTAGTGTTAGGACCGTGATCAAAGAATACATTTTCTTCAGCATTTCTAGGCTTTCCCAATAATGTAAAATGCCCGTTTGTGGGATGGAAAAATAAGAAAGGTGCCTTTTCTGGTTTTCACAGGAGCTGGATTTTATCCCTAGATACTACATCTTCTCACTGTCCTCAAATATCCTTCATGTAATGATCCACATAAAAAAAATTTGATTTTAAAAACTTCACTTGGAGGGGTTTATGACTGTCACCCTTGCTCTCTCTTTTTCTTCCTCAGTTCTCCTTTATCTTTAAATGCACTCTTACCCCCACTGAAAACTCAGTGTCAGGATAGCAAATAACAACAATAGGTTGCCTAGGGAGGTGTTGGGTTCTCCCTTATTAGGGTTCTTTAAAACAGATTAGACAGTATCTGTCAGCAATAATTTACTTAATGCTTATCCTGCCTTTAGGCAGAAGGACACACTGGATGGTTTTCTTTGATGTTATGAACATCTATAGGATTCTGTACCTACACCACCTAAGGATTTATGAAAAGAGTAATCTCATGGTTCTTTAAGTCAAAGAATTATATTTGTAGTCTCTAAGACATTGCAGCAGTTCCCATTACCATGCTACAGATAGCACTAATATCTTGGATAAATCAGTGAAGCAATTGTTTTGTAAGATTTGACTTGGATAGCAACAGCTGCATAAGGTTGAAATGCTCCTGTGCCCAAAGGAAATGTTCAGAGTTAATAAACTATCTTAGTCTTATTTAAGACCATCTCAGACCTTATATAAGATTCTGCTAAAGGGCTAAAATAGGATTATATGGGTTTCAAAGTGTTCCTATGGTGATGTGATTTCCTTCTGTGTTAGCAGTCCACCAAGCTGCATGCCTCCTTCAAAAGACTGCCATGGCACATAACTGGTGTGGTGATCATGTGCAAGGTAAGAATTGCATGTGAAACATGCTAGAGAGTAATTACTACCCTATAATATCAGCTTGATGCTGTAGTATAGACACAATTTGTGTCAAATTAAATTCTAATCTTTCCATAGCAACCATATTATCAGAACCAGTTTTTGCTATTAAAAAATCTTGACCCCATGGTCCTAGGTAAACAAAACCAGTCTTAAATTCAGGAGTGAAAAGATGAGTTTCCATCTGCTAATTCCCTACTTGCTTCAAACCAAGACATTAGCAGAGGGATGTGACTCAGTGAAGCTATTGGCTCATTATACAGGAAATTAATTTTTGTTGCTGCTTTACCAAGAAAAACACGCTGTAAAACTTGGTGCAAGGCAAGTAGACCTTGGTTTAGATAGCAAAATTCCTTACCTGAAATTTCTAGTGAAGGCAGCAATAGACTCAGACATTAGTGATATGGACTTTTACAGAAGAGACCTCCAGTTTCGGCCTCTAAGAACTACATGAAAGGTCAGAGCTTCCCATAACCTTGTGGAAAGATTCTGTGTGACTCTCTCTGCAGATGGGCAAATATCCCCATACACCAAAGAAACAAGGCACCGGCAGTGGCATTTTCAATCATAATGCCTAAAGTCATTCAGAGACTGAGATCTTGAAATCCTCAATATTATGTGAGCCTGGTAATAATAATTTATGCATTTACTTACTGTTAGTCAGATAATATTAATTTTCTGAAACAGAGACTCTCTGAGAATTAGGCACGAGTGGTTTTCAACAACAATGTCTTCAAAACTTGTGTCTGGACTTTCAGTGGAGACTGAAGATTGAAATCAGTTAGAGATTTGTTCCGCTTTCTCCAAATGCACCTAACCGTCAGCCAATTTGTTCTGCACTAATCCATGTTTCCTAATCTTCAAATTGCACATATTTCTTCTCTCTTGTCATTACTCTTCATGGGAATAAATTCAGAAGGTCTGCCTTTGGTTCAATCTCAGGAGACAAAGAGCAACACACATTTTCCCGTGGAAACGAATTCTTGTTGTCATAACTTGAGGCACTTGCGGAGCTAAATCTAGGACCATATTCATGAATATTCCCCAGTAAGTCAATGTTTTTTCAATATCTGCTTTCATTTCACTTTTTCGGATCCAAAGCTAGATAGAGTGTATAGAATCCAATGTATCATGTTTGAAAGGTTGAAGAGCAGCTGGGATTTATTCCACAACAGCTAATTGGGATCTCTGCTTTTGGACTTCATCCGCATCCTTCTGCCAATATAACTCTTTATTTCATACTGGTAAAGTCATCAGAATGTCAGGAGAGAGTAATTTGCTTCCCCAAGATTAAAGCCGTGAACATATCAATTTAATCCAGAGTTTTGGGAGACAGTCTATTAATCATCAACAAGGAAAAATAGGTATGTACTAATAAGAATTTTCTAATTGCTAAGCAAAAGGTGTGGGGGGAAAAATGACTGTATTCCAGTTTGGCAGGTTTGTAAATAACTCCTGATAAGAACAAACAAAATATTTCTACCACTCTTATCAGTGCTTCACTTCAACACATCAACCTTGCATTGTCAACAGGAATAATTCAGCTGAGCCTTAGAAATGTGACTCTGAATCCATACAGCTACCAGGAAACCCTCTCCCTGTGCTTTATGACAGTAACCATATTGCTCTCCTGCTCTATCAGGTAAATATATGTGGTATGAGAGCCTTGAACTTTGAATCAAACAGGTATTTTGTGCTGCCTACCCTGGAGCTGATGACATTTTGCATTAGCCTGACTGGATGGGAAATGCAAGCTGCCAGGCCTGGTGGCTCACAGGAATTCCTCTGGCTGTTCCTCACCGCTGTTTCATAGGAAAGACAAATGGCCCATGACACAGGAATACTCAGTACTGTAAAGGCTTGACCTGTGTAGTAGGGGAATGATTCTCAGAATTTTGAAATTGTCAATAAGACTCTTTTTTTTTTTTTTTTTCACTCTATGCTGCTAAGATTACACTTCCTTACCCTATTAATATTGCTCACAGAAGTCCTTCCCTACCAAAACTCTCAGATTCATTGCACTCTTTCACCCCACTGACATACCTACACCAGCAGAGTAAAAACCACTCTCTCTACACAACAGCATGCTAATCCCTGACAGATCCTCTTTCTCCTCTCACTCATGGCATAGTCCTAACTTATGTATGCCCAGATTGTTTAAATGTTGCCTAACCTGATCTCCTCCAACACGAGTAGACTCCAGACTTCCTCAATGGTTTCAGCAACTCGGGATTCCTGAAGGCAAGACTAGCCTTTGATGAGAAACACATACAGACTGTCCTTCAACTGTTTTCTGAGCCATTGTGTATTCCAAATTACTATTGACAGACATTTTCATACCTGAGGATCCCATATTACTTAGCCTATTCAACCATAAATTTCAGTGATTTTTTTCCCCTTGAAGTGCTTCCTTGATGTAACAGAAGACAGGACTTTTAGAATTAGGAGCCAGCCTAGTGCTCAGGAAAGTTACAGATCAATAGAGGTGGTGTGGAACAGCCTGGCACTGTACAAAAGCACCAGCCTGCTCTGCTGCTGCATCTCAATTATGCTGTGTGACACACCTGCTGTCCTAGTCCTGCTTTTCCCTTGAGGCATGCCTGCTAATGTGCTAATTTACATGGTGCATAACAGGGGATTTGGAACAGAGGCCTAAGAGACTCCTTTTCACCTGGTGCCTTATTAGGGATTTGAGCCCACTTTGCTGGAGATGAAAAGCCAGTGAATATAACTCATTTGTGTCATTTAGTTCTCAATAGGCAGCCAGATAGTGAATAATGGACTTGCAATGACTTTGTGCAGGTCATTTCCTTTAACAGATGCTCCTTTGTGAAGCTGCTGTCCCATAACAGTTTTTGTGTCTTTTCTTTATGCATTAACTATACATTTGGGAGCTATTTATTCACTTGTCATGAAACAGAATCAAATTAATTACGTGTTAATAATAAAAAGGCAACAATTACATATTTTGCATTTCTACAATATTTCTATGGGTTTCACATTCTCCTACTTGCAGAAGCAGACTGTCTGCAGAAGACAGAATTCTTACTGTTTTGTTAATGATAAGAGGGACAAAGAAAAGTTTGGCTGCAATTCCCAAAACTCCAAAACCTCTCCACAATCACAGAATCACAGAACAGCTGAAGCTGGCAGGCACCTAAGGAGATTGTCTAGTCTAACTCTCCTGCTGAAAGGAGGATAAGCTGGAACATGTCATCCAGGACCGTTTCCAGTTGTGTTTTGAATATCTCCAAGAATGGAGACTCCGCAAACTCTCTGGAGAATTTGTTCCAGTGTACAATACCAGTGGAAAAGCCTTTTTCTAATATTTAAATAAAATTTCTTGTATTTCAGTTTGTGATCATTGCTTTTTTTCCTTTAACTGAATACCACTGAGAAGAGTCTGGCTCTGTTTTCTTTTTTCCCTCCCAACACGCATTTATGCACATTGATAAAATACACACAAATAATCTCAACTTTTACAGGTTCTCCTTACACAAAAGGCACTGCAGTCCCTAAATAATCTTAGAGGACCTTCAATGAACCCACCTCCAGTATCTCCATATCTTTCTTGTACTGGGGAACCCTGAAACAGACATAGCACTGCAGATGGGGTCTCAGCAAGGCTGGGTACAGGGAAAGCATCACCTCCTTCAGTCTGCTTGTGACACTCTTCTTAATGCAGATCCCAATGCTCCAAGGGAACACTGCTGGCTCACATCCACCTTGGTGCTTGCCAGCCCCTCCAGGTCTTTTCCTACAGAGCTTCTTAAGTACATCTCCAGCACACACACACGTGGTTCTTGCACTGGTACCCGGGGTTGTTACTCCCAAGGTGCAGAACTGCACATCCTTTGGCTGGACTTCATGAGGTTCTTCTCTGCCCATTTCCCAGCTTGTCAGTGCCCATCTGAATGGGAGACAACCATCTCGTGTACCAACCCCTCCTCCCAGTTCTGTATCATCAGCAGACTTGCTGAGCTTACTATCTGCCCCTTATCCAGGTGGTTAATGAAGACATTAAGAAGCACTGGTCCCTGGGGCACAGCAGTGGTGACTGGTCTCTGGCTGTACTTCATGCCACTGATCACAACCCTTTGAGCCTCACAATTAACTACTTTTAGGAAGGATGGTCAGACATCACTCTACCCTTCATATATCTGACAAACCAAATCACCTCTTTGTTCTTTTTATGTTTGGAAATGGTTTCCAGAATTATTTACTACCTTATTATCAGCTTTCAGGGACAGAGATGAGGCTGACTCCCCTGTAGATCCCTGGTTCCTTGTTCTTGTAATTCATGAAGACACAAGGAATACCTGCATTCTTCAGCCCTCAGGAATCTCACCAAATTGCCACAACTTTTCCAAGACTTTTCCAAGAGTGAGTGGGGCCTCACAATGGCATTGGACCACACCCTCAGCACTCATGGGTGCATTTTCTCAGCTCCTAGGTACTTATGTATGTCCAGGTTGTTCAAATGTTCCCTAACCTGATCCTCCTTCAGCAAGAGTAGACCCCAGGCTTCCTCAATAGTTTCAACAACTTGGGATTCCTGAAGGCAAGACAAACAAAACATTGAGTACTTCAGTCTTTGCATGTTCTTTGTCAAAAGGCCCTTTCCCATTCAGCACTGGGAGCATGTTTTCTCTAGGTTTTATTTTGCTGCTGATCTGCTGGTGGAAGCCTTTCTTGTTGTCCCCTTCCTTGTCCTTCATCAGATTCAGCTCCAGGTGGACTTTAACATTCCTTACCTGCATATTTGGACACTGGCTCTGTACTGTTCTCAAGGTCCCCTGTCCCTGCTTATACTTTATGTACTCTGAAATGCTGCATATCATCATATCTTAAGGAAGGGTGACAAGAATTAAAGGTATTTAGGCAACTTCATTGGGCAGTTTCCTTAGCCACTTGGGATGGGATTTACTCCATCCAGTTTTAATGACCAGACAGACACAAATCTAGTCTTAAATAATCACCCCCTGAAATTAAACTTCAAGTAATGAATAATCACCTGGAGGTCACCATCTCTCCTGACTGAGTACAGAAGCCCTGACTATTTATATACAGTTTAAACTATGTATTTAATTTTCAGATGACTAAAACAAGTTCCATGCCTCAAACTCCACCGTCCCTTATCGAGCAGTCAGTAAAACAATAAGTATGTGCATGCTTATGTTTATGTGCACACTAACATGTACAGGAGCTGGAAAACCAAACTCCAAGGTCCTTACTCCTATAGACTTTGAAAAAGTAAGACTGCAACTACAGTACACTGCTGTACTAGAGATGGAGCCATATACCGAGTTCTTCTGTTTCTTCTTAAACAGAAAAACATGACATTTCATAAAACTGCAACCATCTGCTGTACAGGAGTAATTTCTGCTTAGTAGTGGTGAAGAATACAGAATACTGAAGCCAGTAAAAACAACAATGATGAGTAGGCTTGCTGTCAGTGGACTTAGATCTTTCAAACTCCTTGAAAGTAAGGTTGCTGTATCTGCAGCCTTCAACTGGCTTAACACTTGAAATTCTTGCAGTATAAAAAGCTGAGTGCTGTGTCTTCAGTTTTGTTTGCCCTTCACTTGCAGCCTGCTTTCCTAGGTCAAGAAAAGCTCTGACAGAAATACAGCTACACAGTTACACAAGAATGTTGCAGGCAAAGCTGGTTTAACGCTGGGAACAGGTGTAAGAGTCTTCAGCAAACACATTACTGGAATAGGCAGAATTTGCTGGCAGCTCCATGGCTTCTTTGAGAAGCTGTGTCAAAGTAACTTCAGAAGGTCATGTGCTCAATCAGATGCAGAGCTCAGACTATACTATTCGACTTTCAGCATCCACAGCCCTCTGTTTCACCTCTGGCACAGATAAATATATTGTTTGCTTGTATCAGAAGGCCAGGGAACCACTTCTCACAGGGCTTCAGAAGCAACATTTAAATATTTTAGGATTTAGTTATGTAAAAGTCAGCAAGAGACTGGGAAAAAGCCTTATCACTGGACAGTGCTCAGGACTGGAAGAGCTCAACACTTCGAGTCCAATCTTAAACTGGTGAAGGTTTGCTTAACTGCTGCCCAAGGGATAAGACATTTCTTATTGTTAAAAGAAATTGTCATGTTTCTTTCTTTGATATAAAATTTGAATAATATGTAATTGAAACAAAAATGTTATCAGTAGTGATTAAGTTAAAATGAAACCACAGTGAATAAAACATTTAAGTTATTCAGAATTCAAATGTATCTTTCTGGATGTGAGGAGTAAGATGCTTTCAAAATCCCAGGGCTTAGCATGAGCACAAGCAATCTGCATAGAAAATTAAGTATTTTCATTAGCTATTGATTTTTTTCTCTAAGGGCCATTAATGCTATACATTTAGACATTACAGGATGGTGTCCATAATTTAAACAACCCAAGAACTTGCCTGAATAATCTTGATTTATCCAATTTGTTCTCTCTTGGTTTGAACTCTGGGTATAACAACAGCCTTCAGAGCCCACTGTTAAGTGCTAACATAAAACCTTGAAGCTTGAGATTGTCTCTTCCAGATATTTTAAATGTGTGAGCTTGACAAAGATCTTAATGGAACAGGGATTTTGCATTGCCACATTCTCCTGTCTGCGAAGGCAGATAACGCAGAAGTACAGCTCGAGCACCAGGCAGGGGCACAGCCGATTTCAGAGGAAATTGTAATAAATGATGGCTTTAGCTTATCATTCCCCACAGGCTGTTGTGCTTAGCTGCTGCTGTTCAGGTCTCAGTGTCTGTGAAAGCAGAGCAGTGCCGTGCTGACAGCCCATCACCGAGGTGAGAGTGCTCAGCAGCAGAACCTCACACCTGCTGCGCTGATGCCCCTCCCGAGCTGAACTCAGGAGCCCAGCGCAGGGGCACTGGAGCAGCCCACTCTCAGCACCCCATCAGGCAGGCCTGGGCTGAACACGGGCTGGCAGCTGGCCTGAGGCAGAGCTGTGAGGTCAGCCCAGTGACCCAGCCTTGCCAGAAGGTCTCCGACCCTCATTTCAGGCTGTGGGGAGCAGTGGCCTGTAAGCAATGCTGGGATGCAGCTTAGGCTCTGAAGTGAAGTGACCACCCTCCCCAGCCTTCTCTGCCATGAGAGGAGAGAGGCAGGCTCCTGGGGCAGATCTGTAGCAGAAGCACAACTAAGTGCCCAAGGAGAAGCCTTCCTCTCCTCACTCACATCAGAGTGCTGACACAGACTGCATTGCTGACATGCCACCTTGGCTTGGGGAGCAAAGTTATGTCTATGCCCTGTTCAAGACTTTGGGCAGGTCTGCAGAGCAATTTATTCACCCACTGAAGTTTCAGAAGTACACTTGGAAACCTCTGTTTTCCTATATTCAAGCAAGACAAGAAAGGGGAGTTGAGTTTTCAGGGATTTTGTATAAAAGGACACAGAACCGAGGCACTGGAAGTGACATTTGGAAATAATGCCAAGCAGGCATGTAATCCTGAGAGCTGCTTTTCCCCATCTCTAATTGGGTGTTAATACTCAAATCCACACCTGTGTTTTACAGTCACTGTTTCATGCAATAACTTTTTTACATAAGAGCCCAGAGGGAAAGGTGACACCTTACTGCAGGGCACTTCAGTACCCCTGCATTTCTGTACACTGCACATCTCCAGCTGGCTTTTAAACTAGCAGTAGTTTTGGATCTGATCAGGGGGTTTTGCTGCTCCCAGAGGACATTTTTGGAACCAGCAGGGCTTGACCTACAGTTGGGCAACTCATGCCCATAACTTGGCCCCTGTAAATTAAAGACTGAAAAAGCTGAGCTCCTCCCATCTCCTTTTATAAACTCTCTTTTCAATTCCCATTCCGGAAAACTAAGATGGGATAAATGTTCTGTAGTACAAAAGCTGAATTTTGAAATATCAGGCTGCCCAGATACTCAGAAACAAATCCTATATATACCTATATATATACATATATACAATAAAATACATTAGTTCTAATATTAGGTATCACCTTTTAGTGATCCCAGAGCATCCACCCATCACTATGCCTATGCTTATAGTAGTTCAGGGAGGTAATTTAATAGGTCAGGCAGATCATGTGTACTGATACGTGCTCTGTGTAATAAAATAGTAAAAAAATATGTGGTCACACAAGCTTAGGCACAAAAAGGGAAGGACATCAAAGATGACAGCTGAAACAGTAAGGTAAAACTATCACTCACATCCATGCTACCCACCATTTTACACTGTCCTGCTCACTGCTTGCCATTTCTCCCTTTTTCATTTCACACTGTGAAAATTATGGCTCCTTACACTAGATTTCTAGTGAACTAACCTGGGATCCAGATTTTAAGCAATACCCAATACACATTGTGTCTGAAGTTCACCTCCACAGTCCTGGCACTCACTTAATACATTACCCCTAGTGTAAATTAAATCTGCTCTAAATTAAGCTGGCTGGGTCAGTTTGAGAAAAAAACTAATTCCCTACAGCAGACAAAAAGGAAAACATTTCTGCTGGCTAAGCCACCCACATACCCTTTTTTCAAAGAAATTGTTTGCACTGATGTCTGCTCTGAAGCCACCAAGAAACGGTTTATTTAAATTTCCTAACCATGTTTCCTTTGGGAGCACCATAGCATCTTATGTTGTACATAGGCACCTTCTGCACTGGGACATAATGCTTTGTCCATGCACTCTCCCCACTTCTCCCACCATGCTGCAGGGCAATCATCATGCATGGACACACCTTTGGCAGGTGGCATTTCAGCTCTGAGCTCTGCAGGCTGAGGTCCCTTCCTTACACCTGGCTGCAGTTTCCTCTTGCTGACATGTACATCTGCAAATGAAGAAAAGGAAACTTTTCCCTTCTTAAGTTTTGCTGCATATCTGCGTTAAAGAGATCTAAAGAAGTGGACATCATGTTCTTTATAAGAATTAAAGCAAAAAAAAGTTACACTCTTCTACATGTTGGGTTTTTGTTTTGGTTTGGTTTTATCCCTGTTTGATAATTCAGGAACATCAGTACTCATCTTGCTTATGCTTCTTCAGTTCTCCTTAGATTTGCAGCTTCTCCATCCTTGCACTAAAGGTCAGGATGGAAATCATTCTCTCTAAGGTATTGCCTCCCTCAGAGGTTAATTAAAAAATAACAAAGGGCCAGATACTCCACTGCCTTCTATTTTCCATAGTAATTTGCAGGCTTGGATCCATTCACAACTCACACAGGGGTTCACAGCTCCTCAAAAACCCTCCAGCATGGACCACCAGGCTGCATAAATATGTGGGGCAGGACAGAGAAGACAACTACAGAAGCAGTGCTTAAATACTCAAAGATCACCTGTAGCTGCCTGATTGACACAAGGGTGCTGGCAGGCAGCCTGACCACTGATACAGCTCGGACGAAGAGGATGTATGAGTGCAGCAGGGGATTCCAGCTTTTGGGATTCTTAGCTCCTGTTAATTCATTTCACTGAGGAAAGGAACCATGACTTTAAACTGTTACACAACCTACTTCTTCTCAATCTGCCCCTAAATTTACTAGGTAGAGCAAGAAAACACTACCAGCTCAGAATCCCTGTCTCATTTTGTATCAGTGCTAGCATATAATGAAAATTTAAATGTCCATACAGTTGAGTGGCAATGGAGAATCAAAATAAAAACAAGTTTCACCTCTCTTGCTAATTTGGTTTCACTTGCATGCTTTCTCTGTCATTCTTCCACTTCTCCAGTCATCCATAGGCTTTCAAGTGAAACAAAACATCAATTTTATATGCAAGATATACATATGAACAAAAAACCAAAACAACAAATTGCTACTTTAAAGAAGCAATATAAAGGAGGCACAGGCTTGGACTGGTCAACATTTTTTGCAAATTGCCTTTGCTGGAAAAGTGGACTTTCAACTAACTTAAATATTTCCACAGTCAAGAGTCTAAAAGTCAAAATATTTTTCTTTAAAAATGTTTTCTGATATATCAAACATATTGTAGTTTGTTAGTCCATATCCTCATTTTTCTGAGTTAACTGTGATACACTCTAATTATCACAATTAGTGATGTGAAAATCACCCTGGAAGCTGTAGACTGGCCAGGGACTCTAGTTTAGAGAAGGCAAAGGAAGAGGAGGTACCCAGGAACACAGCACCCAAGGTGTTCTGACACCTTTCTCAAACAGCGATGAAAAAAACCCACATGGAAACCACAAAGGTCTGGGACCTCCTGTGGGTTTCTGTTTCTCCCACTGCCTCAGAAGCACTGGATGTTCCTCAGCAGTGCTCTGTAGAAAGCTCTTTAGAAATCCTACTCATCACCTTACATCTGCCATAAAGCTCAGGGAATTTCTCAAAGGGGTAATGCAAGGAGTGGTTAATTTTATAAACTGCTTTATGACCATTATTACCTAAGTGCTACAGAAACTGCATGTACAAGAGCTCACCCTTGAACTAAAGGTGAGGTAAAAGCATAAAATATGAGAGCTACAGGAGTAAAAGCTATTAATAAAATGAATCTTATAATCACACCTCTGTCACCACACACTTATTCATATTCTTCATTTCTCTGGGTAAGATTCTCTTATTTCTGCTGGACAGCAAACAAAGCTACACTGGGAAGCACAACTTCCTGAGAAAGCTGAAGCTCACTGTGAGGATGTCAAGAGTCAGTCCCCTAAGAAGAGGCTTTGTAATGATGAAAGAGTACCATGTTTTCTCCGAGAGCAAGATGCATTCCAGACTGGAGTAGAAGCCTAATCCTGTGTGAATATAACCAGAGTTCAGCAAAATATGGTACCAAGAGCACTCTCCAGAACAGGATCAAAGACAATACGAAAAAAATTTCAATCACTAATACCACCTCACTCTTTATTATTTAAAAACTTCTGGCACCTGTAAGAAACAATAGAAAATTGGCAGTGTTGCCACACTTACTGTTCCTGAGGAATTACAGAACCGTGGTTTCCAGATAAAATTACTTTTTTTGAAGTCTAATATATTTTAAAACTCTTTGTAACAATTCATTGCATAATTCAAATGGCCTCTACACTACAAACAGCCAACATATTTATGCTGGCAGGACTGTCAGTGTATTTTTGTTGTAAGAAGCTTGGAGGTCTGCTACAAATAATCTCCAAAGAGTAACTCTAATTAGTGGCTAAAGTTGGCATATTTCCTGCTATCTGAAATTAGATCAGAATGTTAGGCTCAGATGAAAAAGCCCTATTAACTCCCTAGGCTTCCAGTTCCTGTTTATTGGTGGAAATTAATGTTTTGAACTTTATCAACCATTATCTAAAGAAGTCTGGAGTCAGTGGTAACAGAGTGATTCAAGAGAGGCTTTGCTGCCAGCTTCTGTTGAAGTACCATAGGCACTCTACATAAATACCCACATGAAAACTTTATTTAATGGTTACATGAGGCTGAACAATAGTCAGGAAAGATGGCTGAGTGGCCAGCATGCCAGCCTGGCAATTATGAGGAGTGGGAGACATTCCTTGCTCTAAGGTACTATTTAATCATTTTTGCATGACGTAGAAAAATTCTCTCTTTGGGTGAGGGTGAAAGTGGGGGAAATTAATGAAAGGTTGCCTACAGTTAAGCAAATCTTTGTTCTTCCTACAGCTTGTGGAAACAGAGAGGCTTCTTCAGATAAAGCAGCCCACTTTTCTGGTGTTCAGTGACTGGAGTCAGCGCTTGAAGAGATCCATTTGTCATCTGTAAGACAGAAATAGCCCTGCTCCACCTCATGGGAGCATTAGATAGATGGATACTTTCCTCTGCTTCCGAGAGACCTCGACCCGCCCTGGACAGGCACACCAGAAGCAAACACCATAACTCTCCCCACATGGCTCTGCAGCTTCCCTGGGGCCTTTGGTGCTGAGGCTGGGCTTTACATTTCAGTCTGCCTTCCACACAACTTCAGTGGCTCTGAGGTTTGCCATGGCTGCATGTTCCTCTCCTCCTTTTAGCCCTGCACAACCTGGAAAATATTAAAAAGCATAAGCTCCTTTTAAACATCAGGACAGGGAAGGGACAGGTAGAAAGACAGCAGAAAGGAAGGCACAAGAAGTCATTCTCTTGGGAAATATATTTGAACCTCAGTTCTTAGAACTTCTAAACAAGGAAGATATTTGTCAAATTGTGTTTTGCTCAACCAAACACACAGGAAAGGAAGCAGTTTTTAGATCCTGAGGCTAAGCACAGAAAACCAGTGTAATTTTAGAGTTAACATATAGACCAAGGAGGAAACATGTTATTAGGTCAGGCTACTTTTGTTCAGACAGAGCCATAGAGAATTTAGGCTTTCTCTGAGTTCTGGTAATCAGCCTGAGAAGACAAATCAATGTCTAAAGCTCTTAATAGCTGCAGAATCAAATAGTAAAGTTAGGCTTATGTTTTAAAAGAAAGTTGTGGTTTAAAGCAATCTATTATCCCACCCAGTATGTGGAAATTTTCTGCAAAATCCATCTACCACAACAAAAAGATTTACAACTTAATTAAATCTGCAGTGAAACTGAATCTTTACAGCCAGAATGCCAGCATCCCTTCACCCTCTCCTCCACACCACAAAGTGTACCACACAAACACCTGCATTTACAGTTTCAGATAACACTTCTCCATCCTTGCTTCCTAGTACGAGTGCTTTTTTACACTCTGGCATTTTCCTCCTGAAGAGGACAGACAGGATCTGTCTAAAAACACCTTAAGGGAAACAGGAAGAATCCACATCCTTAGGCCTGTGTTCACAGCAAAGCCAACATAAGTGACCTGCTGTCTCAGGAGTGGATCCCATCCAAACAAAGAGCCCTTTTCCTAAAGCCTGACAATGGTTAAAAGGCAAGTTGGTGTTAGCCAAGACAGGGGTGAAAATTCAAGTGAGTGTAATTTAGCTACCCAAACACCCTACTGGAGGGATTGCAGGCAAAACCCAGTTGCATACAGCCAGAGTTGCAGTACCATCCCAGAGGTTCATTCCCAGGAAATTTCAGCAAGTTCTCTCAGAGCCTTCCAGCAAACAGCAGTGTATCACAGCAGGGAAGCAGCAGGTGCATCTCTGAAGTCCCATGACTGAATACAGATATGTGCAGGGTGAACAAAGCAACAGAGCTGAGTTCCAGGCAGAAGTCTGCAGAAGCAGGCTCACTTCTTTCACCATAACCTTATATGACTAAAAAAGAGCTACTTCTCACTGCCAGCAGAGCAATGAGTGAATCAAATGAGCCTCCAGCAACTAACTACCATAGGGATTTTACTTGCAGACTGCAGTACTTTGGAGAAAAGGGTTTATACAGTTACTATGAATTTGACATGTCTCTGTGGATGTTATCTGTACCCTGTATTTTGGGGGAATCAAATAATCTATTGAGTAGGAAGACCTAGACACTGGCAGGGTTGCCTGGAAATGGGAGATCAAGAATCCCTCACCTGGTCTGCTGAAGGAAGCAATGGGCCTTCAGCCAACACAATGTGTTTGGCTTTGGACATGCTCTGTGAAAACACACTAAGGGTGAGGGCTTAAATACTCAGGCTGAGGTAGTGTCAGCTAAAGCAGAAGTGTTCTCCACTCAACCAAATAGTTTAGCAGCAGGGGACTGTTTAGCAACAGGGAATTCTTCAGCCGAAAAGAGTCAAGTTCTTGCCAGAGGGCAACATAGGAGGACTTGGTCTCCCCTGTGAATTTGAACCAAACCTGGGGACAAGGCCAGAGTCATCTGATGTTTAATATAGGTTTGTAATATTTTACATTTTAACACTGTGGGTTTTTATTTTGATAAACCTCTTCCTTTAGTGTGCAAAGGGTGTAACGATGTGAAACCCACCGGCAAACTGGGGACAGCGTGGGAGGCCCGAGAAGCAAGTTTAACAGAAGGCCTGAAAGGTTCAAAGCCAATTACATGATTTGTAATAAGGACACTTAGAACTATCATAGAGATGTGTCTTTATGTAGAGACAGGAAATTAATGCCTACAGAGTAATGTACTTTGAACTAATCACAACAGCCTGGAGAACATTAAAGAAGAAGGATGAGACCTGTTTTTAACACAGATGATATATGCTTTTACTAAAGGACATGTTACTATTCTGAACCAGCTTTCCAGCTGCAGTTAATAAGCTCTGGGTTCAGCTCCATTTGTGAGAACACAAAGCAGCTCTTTATGATTTCCCCACCCTAGAAATTGCTTCACTTTGGTCTATTCCCCACGACTGCAGTAGCCCCATGAGAATCTTCAGCTTACTGGACATTTTTGTTATTTGACCTCTAAGATTTAGCAGACTGACATAGAGGAGATGTGACATCTTGAAGAGGTTAGCCCAGTATTTCCAGAACCAGGGCAAATGAATCAGGCCAGCCTGCACTCTCTGTGCTGGGAAGGCTGCTCCACAATACTCCAAGACCTTTTCCTTTGCTGAGCCTCTCCTGGTGTTCTTGACAAAAAAGCATGTCTACACCTCTAGCACAGTGAAAAAGTTCCCAGCAGCTGTGGGCACTGCACGCTCTGTGTCCTGCCTGTACATGCCCAGCCTGGGCAAGTGTGCCTCCAGGGGAGCTTGTGCACACTCAGCTACCTGATGTCTTGGGGTGCTCCAGTCCTTCTTGCACTCACCTGTGCCAGTGAAGGGACTCTTGAGACCTTGGAGCTGCCCTAAAAAATAGTATAGACACAGCAGGCATGCCAATTTCTAAACCTCCCAAGCATGAGTCTGCTGGATTCTCTAACCTGCAATGCACAACAGCGACCAAGTCCAAAGAGAGTGAGTGCCCAAGAGCCCCTCTGGGAAACAGGCATTGCTTCTTCTGCATCCACACACACCACCTTTCCATTTGTATATTCAGTTCAATAACATGTTAATTTATGTTTTATAAATGGTTAGCACTTCCCCAGCTGCTCTAGAGAGGAAACCTCTGTGTATTGCTGGTGTTGTTTTAATGTATACATTATACATATTTATTTATGAAAGTAGCATTAGGAAAAATACCTTGTATGGAGCAGAATAGATTGAATCTCATAGTGGTTTTAAAGAAACTTTCTTCTCTGCCTCTGGCATCTGCACCAAATATTCCTGAATGTGACTATTCCATGAAGGTTACCTGAAAAGAGATAGCACAGGTCAGCATCTAAAATTGTCATGGAACATACAGAGCAAAATTTTCGAGGACCATAAAAACATGAGAAACTTTGATGAAAATGCAACTAAACAATTCAACGTATCTCAAGTCCAGGAGATCCCTCTGCATGTTACCATCTTAAGTCCAATTGCATTATTTGAATTTGGTGTGAATGTTGCTTCCAGCATGCAGGCTGCTGTCCACACCTTTCTGAGTCTCCTGTTACTGACAAGGGAGCACAGTGCATGTACAAACCTAGTTTGCCATCCTTCACTGATTGCTACAGTGATTACAGAACTCTCTTACAGTGCTGTGCTGGAACATTATTCTGTGCAATATAAAAAAAAAAGTGTAAGTCCAAGTTATTATAGACTGCATTGAATAAAAGTTCGGAATACTTGAGACAAATTGAAGGAATAATGTGTTAGGATTGCAGAATATCAAAATCATTCTCTGAGGCGCTCAACACCTGTGACTCAAGGGGAAGAAGAGACAGGGGAGCCTTTTTATAGAAGGTGGTAATGAGAAATCACACATTAAATTATGGAAAGTTGCCCATTTTTTTCCATACAAAGATTAGGTGGCCAGGTTCTGGAGGGTGCTAAGGAGTCACTAGAGACCAAGAAGTAGCAGAGCTAAAGATATGATATCACCAGCACCAGTGTTTGTGCAAAAAGCTTCACAGTCATGGATTGATGCAAGTGACACAATTGGATGATATTTTAAATTTAATTTTTAAAAATGAAAAGAGTACTGCTTTTCATAAAAGCATTTTCCTCATGTTTCATTGCACTGCTGCAGATGAACAGAAATGAAGTAAACCATCTCCTGTTGGATCTCAGCTTTTTTGCAAAAGACTTACAAGAATCATCTCTCTGCCTGTAACATAGGAAAACTTAAATTTCTCAGTTATTTCTTTAAATCATGTAGGCACGAAGAAAGGCATTGCCAAAAGAGGTTTCCATTTCTGTGCACTAAATATTTTGAATATTCTTAAGCTTAGCAGCAAATCCAAGGTCAAGATCAACCCTCACAAATTCCACGGAGCAACACAAGCAGAAATTATGAACCATACCTTGTTGGAACTGCTGGAGGTCAGGTCTGAATGAGGCATTTGCATTTGGCAAGAGATGTTTATCACTGACTTTGGAAAGGTTTGTTTCAGCAGAATTTTCCATGCTGTTTTCATGATGGAATAGTCCCATTAACATCATCATTCAGTATCACTTTATCTCATCCATTCTTTACTACAGTCTTTATGTCCCTGGATGATCAAAAATTATCTGTATGTTTATATGTAGCCAATATAATTAACTCCTGCATTTCATGAGATTCTGCATAAAACTAATGTCACATACTGACACACCCTTGAACAAATAAAGTGCAAGGGAAAAAGATTGATGCTTTCTCTATGGTTTAATACACTAGAACTAGTGCAGCAGGTGGATTTATGGCTACCCCCACACACATGTGTCATAAGAAAGCACAGCAGTGAATTTTCCAGTGTTAATGTAAAGCTCATGGAATGCAGTTAACAGACTGGTTTGGCCAGATGTTGAAACAACTCCATTGGCTTCTTTGCCTCAGTGCTAAAGCACTTGGTAAAAACCAGCACAAATGTAGGGTAAGACTTACCCAAGTTCACCCAAGGTGCACTCTCCAGTGCACTGAACTCCTCCTTCAAAGATAAACTCTCCACATTAATCTCACCCCAAAATACCAACAGGATTATAAGTTTACTACTGTCAGAGCACATCAGAGCAGGTCACCACAGAGTCAGCGAAGACCAGAAGTGGTTTGTCAGTACATTTGAGAGAAAACAGTGAGCAAAAACAATGCTAGTAAATTTCTGTTGACCCCTAAGAACCCGAGTCTCAGATATGACCATTGTCTCTGGTTCAAGGATCCACTGTTACAGTCAAATATCTTTTCTCTTTGGTAGTGCAAATGTAAGAGTAAACATTAAGGGCTACTAGGGACTCTGCCCAACTGTATGGTTGCTTCTATGGAGAAAAATCCTACTATTGTTAGATTGCCTACTTTTGCTTCTGCTCCATGGCACAAATGTCATGTAAGACAAATAGAAAAGGCCCAGGGACAGGACTGAATCTTTCTAACTGCCAAAGTACTTGCAACACACTGCTACATCTGTACTTTTCCTGGATCAAACCTCACCAGTACTACAGAATCTGCTTCTGGAATTGGCTGAAAAGCACAGCTGATGTAGCCAGACCAGAACTCCAGATCACACTCCCAGATCGGCACTTTGGCTCAGCTTTTTGACAGCAGTGCAGGAAACTGGTGATTATTTTTGTCATTAAAAAAATACAGATGGTATATAGCTGGAGTACTGCTATCAAGTTCTAGCCTATAGTCCTTTTAACCTGCCAGGCAGGAACCACCATATCCCCCCATCATTCAACAATAATTGTTTAAATATTGTTTAAATAAATATTGTTTATTTTACCACAAGTCACATTCTGTCCCTTAAAACTTTTTTTTTTAAGGACTCCACAACTGACACCACTAGGAAAAAGCTAATTTTACTGTAGCAAGTAAACAGAAGTCTGATCCAGCTCTCCTCAATACTGGATGCAGAAAAGGATGTTGCCATCAGAAAGATGAAGGGATAGGACAAGCATTGGACTGGCCTCCAATGGGAAAAGGAGGGTAAGAAACAGGCCTGAGCAGACATCCAGCCTGAGCATCCTGGAATGTGTTGCTGGCAGTTTCTTGTGTAGAGGCGAAATAAAAAGTTTTTACCATGGTGGATTTAGAGTGTCCAGCAGCCAAGCAACCACAGAGCCTCTAACTCACCCCACTCTGTTCACTGGGATGGGGGACAAAGGAGGAAGAACAAAAGCCAGAAAACTCATAGATCAAGCCAAAGACAGTATAATAGCTGAAAGAAAGAAGAAACAAAGCAGCGACGGAAAGTCAATCACTCACCAACTCCCACAAGCAGACTGATGGCCCAGCCAGTCTCTGAGCAATGGCCACCTTGGGAGAGAAATCCCTCACCTCCCTCTGGCTCTACCACAGCTTTTATTGCTGAACATGTTGTCATATGGTATAGGATATCCCTTTGGTCAATTCAGGTTGGCTGTCCTGCTGTGTCCCCTCCCAACCACCAGCCTTCTCCTTGGTGGAGCAGGAGAACACAGTCTGGGACACTGTGCAAACATTGATTGGCCATAGCCAAAACACCAGAGCGTTATCAACACTGTTTTAGCCACAAATTCTAAACACAGAACCATAGAGGCTGATAGGTAGAAAGTTATCCCCTGCCCAGCCAGACCCAATACATCAATTTAGGCAAAACCAATTCCCAAGGACTCCTCTTAACTTTTAGCTTGAATAAAAGAAAAGGAAGAAAATCAATGTCTTCCTCGGTAATACAGTGACTAAAGCTGTTTTCCAAACAAATGGGCAATTTGGAAACAATATTACCACACAATTCATCAGATTGGCACAGCATATTGAAGTGCTAATCCATCATTCCCTGATTGCATTAAGATATGCAGGAATTTGGGATCAGGCAGAAGTATGCTGTATACAACAAATGAGGAAGTTTGAAACTGTACGCTCAAGGAAATATTGCTCACTCTAACTGGGACACAATCAAGGACTGTAGGTGTATTTCTAACCAACATCAATTTTATATGTGTAAGATACAATATCTAGAGTGCAGGAGGTCTGGTTTGGCATCCAGACCAAATAGACCATGGACTATGGATTATATCTCTTTTGGGACAAAGCAGTGTTGGTTGCCAGTCAGTGCTGTATCACAGCTGTTCCTACGTTCAATTGCACAGCACTGTAACATGAAAGTTTCTTTTCAGTGCTTTATCCTAGTTGTCACTAATTAACCAACTCATTTGAAACACCAGTATGAAACCTGCTAAAATCAAGTAGCTATGGTTGTGGAATTACAGCTCTTCAGACCAGGAATCCAGGACTTCTAAAGGGAAAGAAGGGTGCTACATAAAATACTGGTGACCAAAAGTCAACAGTTAACCAAAGGGTGTGTGTGTGTGGGGGGGGAGAACAATTAAATAATGGGATCCTGTTTCACCTGGCAGGATAATTAAAAGTGAAGACAAAGAGTTCATGTTCCATAGATTGCTCAATGGTTCAAGATCACAGCCATAGGTGGAAGGCAAAAAAATACAAGATTTCCACAGAAAGGGGTACAACTTCTGTTTGAGATATACCTTAAAGTCACAGTACAGAGTCAGAATACAAAGAAGTTGAGAACAGACACCATAAAACTGAACTTCACAGACAATCCAGTGCTAGAGGACAAACCAAGAACTTTTTGAGGGGAATGATCTTACCATAAAAACAATTTTTCTCTTGTAGTGCAGCCAGCTCAGGGCAAAACAAAGACATTACAGCTGCCCCAAAGGAAAATATTGAGGTCTCTCCCACATTGCCTGGTGACAACTCAGGTACCATGTTTCTAATCTCAAATCTGCTACAGTTTTACAATGTAATCCTGGCAAAATCATCTAAGAGCAAAACTGAAATGACAGAGCCCTTCCCAGACCATCATGGGGAACTTTCCAATCTGCAAAACATTTGAAATGTACAAAAGCCTTAAGTACTCCAGGGCATTCATCCCCAGCATGAATGATCTTCTTCATGGTGGCAATTTTTGCCCTTCTCCTGAGGCACAGGTGGCAGGAGGAGGATATCAACACAGCAACTCTTGATACAACATTTTATAATGCAGTCCATTGCTCTGCTTTATACTGGGGTAAGGTTCACTAAAGGACCTGGGCATGAGGTATGCCCAGAATCATCTGGAGAACATTCAAATCCTCTTTAGGCCTTGTATATACCAGGCATCACAAAGGAAGGGCGGGTGTCACAGATCCTGGGTGGAGCCAGTGAACACAGTCTTTTACACTGGGAAAACTACAAGACCAGTTGTTTTTTCTGCAAGTGATGATGACATTGATTGGAGAAGGAGGAGGCTGGTTCAGTGCTCTATCTGTGGGCTTGCAAGCATTTTCACTTGTCCTTGTCCCAGGAATACGGGTTTCAAGCCTGCCTGGAGGAAATAGCGAAAAACTTTCACTCCCCGTGAATAGAGTATTACAAATATAGCATTAATTCCCTTGGTCTTAAACTTAACAGGTTATTATAAAGGTTAAGGAAACCATTTTTAGGTTGAAAGAAAGCAGCAAAGCATTCTTCAGTTCTTTAATCAAAGTCAGTGTTTAAGGAAAAACCTTGTTGGGGGAAGCAGGACATCTCACCAGTTCAGATGAATAAAAGATCAGAAGAGGAAGAAGTGTGTGAAATAATTCTCCACCCAGAACTCAATTTGCATTCAAACTCAATTTATAGATGAATGAATGATGGAAACCAGCTCAGGGCAAGCAAGCTCCAATCACCATCATCATTATTATTATATGAGAAAAATCACAACACTGAAAGTACTCACTAAAAATAGCACCTTGTGCCCGATTCTTTACAGAAATTTTATGTTTATGCAATTTCAATTTGTGGAAGATGCATTGAATTTCATGACCACCTACAAAGAAAACAATATCTTATTTGAATTATACGCTTGCATTTTAAGATTCAGGATTTCCAATGCTGACCCAGCACAAGACAACTGATTTGCTTCTGAAAATGTATTTATACAAAGGGAACCATTTCTTTGTCTACTCTATCCTGATATTAGATTAAAAATGCTTTGCTTAGTCTCCAGCAAAAGCATAATCATATACATGTATATTTTAATTATAGCTAATCTATTTATTATTACAGATATAAAAGGATCCAGAAAAATGTATGGGGCTCTCGAAAGCTGGAGAGATTAAAACATAACATACAGTGCAGGCAACTGATGCAAAATATTTACTGCAAGGGAAGCTTTGGTGACAGCAAAATCAGCACTGACATAACTGGCAACAAAGACATGGCAGAACAGAAAGAGTTCTAAATTTGAGGCAGCATTTATCAGGGAAAACTAAACTTCTGGTCCCTGGGACTGAAACACAGGAGAAGCCAACTACTGAAATGGCCAGAAAAATTGAGCAGTGTTGTTGTCATTAAGAACAGCCCAAAACAATTATTTTTTTTTCTTGTAAATCTAGATCATGTACCAAAAAATTCCACACATGGAGTTTGCTGTATTGCTGCATCTGACCTAACTGGCCTCTGGCTAAATATTCAGAAAACATGGTTGCATATCAATGGTATAACTGATGTAATGAAACAGCCTAACTTACAGATGCAGGGATACTGAAAAAACTCATTTATACAGACACACTTCTCCCCCAGACTGCACAACATATTCAGTGTTTATCAGGAGTGTTGCTCAGAAAGCATTCCTGAGTGGTCCCAGTAACTCGCTTGGTGTGCTCGTTGCTACCACAGAGCCATCTGCTTCCTGACCAAATGATTCCCAGGCCACAGACAGCCCTCCCATGCTCTGATTCAAACATATCAATATTCACACCAACACTCACAGATGGATATATGCTGGCAGGAGTATCTATAACACTTTCCTTCCTTGGAACGAAAGCATTTTAGGAAATAAATCTGTTGTGGTAAGAGAAAAGGGGTCAGGCATTCTGTACAGCAATTGTATGTAAGTGTATACTTGAAAACCTTCCTTTCTTTTAAAATGATATTCATCCACCTTTAATCACAGTCAATCTACTTAATAAAGGAAGAAAAGAGTCACAGCAAAACCTTTTTTTTATCACATGCCTCTCCATCACATCTGTCACTCCCAGGGCTTTTTCACCTAATAACTCTCAAACCATGAAAACAAGAACAATCCTCAAACAAATACTAAAACCTAAACAAACAGAACTAATCTATTGAAATTTTCAACGGTTGTAATGTCATAAAAGGCCTGTACAGATCTAATACCATAGTGACTTTAAAAGTTGAGTTCATCCAAGGCCCCCAAACCTGAACAAGCCTGTTTATTTGCAACAGTTGTCCATTGCATGTCACATGGCTTTGGTTCTTCCTTTAATTTTGTGTCAAATGCCTTTGATGAATGACGTAATTAAATATTTCCAAAGCTATTTGCAGTCAGTATTATGGTTTTATTAAAGTAAGAAATACAGTAACAAAGCATAACTGTCTGATTACCCCCCACCCCACTTTTCTTTCTCTTTTTTTTTTCCTTCTAAGTGAAAAGCAAAACAGGGAGAGGACCTATTTTCAGCTTTGCCCTTGAGAATCAGGTGCATGATGTGCTTTGAATTCAGTTTGCATTCACAGCACACATGCACACAGCTGTCATCCCACTTCAGTAGCAAAAGCAGACGAAGCTCAGAACAGCAAACGCACGTGGCCTTGAGAATTATCGGTACTGATATAACACTTGGTGTGTAGGCACATGCAGGAGGTTAAGCCATTAGAGTTTGTGCCTCACAGCTGTTGTTGTATCTCCTGGAAGACCTGAGGAATACTGTTTTTAAAACTTTATAGCTGAAGGGTCAAATTGTACCTGCACAAACCTCTTAATTAATGGCTCTGCTCTCTTGCCGGTACTTAGTGACTTTGGTGGGTTTCTTTTACAGAGAAGAGACTTGGAAATGACAGCGATATCTGCACAAAACCATAATCAGATATACAATACAGAGCATGGTGGTTCATACATGCACCAAAACAAATTGAAGTTTCAGTTCCCAGGCAGGTCTGTCATCAGTAAAAAGTTCCTGAGAAAAGGAACTAGTAGCTGGTGTAGAGGAAATTCAAGGAAACCCTTTTTCACATTTTCATACTTCCCTTTCAGATCCATTTTTATATGCTTGGGGCCCAAGAATATTTTAAAAATTAAATCTTAACAAGTAAAAGCACTCTTGCACTTGAGAAGACAGTGAAGGGAAAGGAAGGCACATATCCATACAAAGCACAGGGGTTTGTCCAACCAAAGTTCATGATAGGTCTTGGTTCTCTCTAAATTTAAGCTTCTCCTGGATTCTTTGTGTTTATTAACAGTCTCATATCTAGCTGTTAAAAAGGCAGAGAATATCCTTTAAATAAATGAGCTACATGACTGTAGCTCTTCCAGTTTCCTCACAGCATTGCATATTTAATGTCTCTCTTTAGACTGCAGATCCTGAGAGGATAAGGGAATGATAAGGCAAAATTTTCCATTTCTATTAGAAACCGCTTCTTTTTATCATCCCTGGTTTCAGAGAAAATGCTCTCACAAGTGTATTTCAAAAGCACTGTACAGGCCAAGAAACTGGGGAGGAAAGAAATCTGAAGTGTGCTATTGTATATAGCCCCCCAGTATGGGGCTGGGGGCAGGGAGGAGGGACAGAAGCATCTCACAGTGTGACAAGTGATGGAACTGGCAGTGTGACCTGACTTTGAAGATTGTCTGCAAACAACCTTCATTTCATGCACTGCTGTTTCAGATGCAGAGGATGATACTTCAGGTGACAACACTGCTTAGGATGCCACTCAGGCAGAAAGGAGAGGACTGCTCACATGAGCAAGATTTACATCAGGCACGGTTTGTATCATTCAAACTGCCTGTGCATCATTCATGGTGGTTCAAGGTACCAAATGTGAGCTCGAAGACCTGAAATTTAAAACTCCAAACCTTTTGTGCTGTGCAGCAGGGTTACAATAAAGTGTAATTCCTTCTGTTTGGAGAGAGAACTCAACTTTCATTAGCCTGGGAAACCAACAAAGCAAAAGTGTTCCAAATAGATATTACAGAAAAATGGACAGACAGAGCAGAAAAGAGACAAAGAAGGGGTAGATGGTTGTGAAGGGCAATCCAGTCTCTCTCTGTACAGAGGTGTTATTTGTTAGCAATAGCTTTATTAATGGCACTATCAATCTCTCATTCAATATCACAGAGTATTTTTGCCACAATTTCCCAGTCTCTCTGCTGAGCTGTATCAGGAGAAGCTGTGTGTGTGACTGGCATGCTAAATTTGGGTGTCACACTGACATGCTTGGCACGGGTTGAAATGTCTGTGCTAGAAGCTGCAGAAGCTGCAAGTGGAGCTGTGTTCACATCACCAGCAGATGAAGCACACTAGAGCTGGGGGCAAGGCATCAAATTGAGCTGAACCTGCTCTGCTGGACTCGCTCACTTGGTCTCAGCAGCAGTGCTGGTCAGGGCCAGCAGCAGAGTGGTAAAAAAGCACAGGTAGCATCATGGGGAGGCATGGCACTGGAAGCACATGGAGCAAGGTGTGTGGGAGGGGAAGGACCAGGGGAGACAAGAAGGCAGCAGGAGCCATTTCAGACAGCAGAAGTGGGACACTGGCTTTAAGAGAGCGAACACGAACAGAGCAGAAAGTGAGGCAGTCACAACTGTGGGTGTTGTTCTGAAGGATTTAAGGGGGGTTCAAGTCAATTCATTTATCCCTTCAACTTCCATTGCCATCAGAGACCAACGAAGGATAGAAACGGTGGAGAGTTTGGGCAGGAGTTTTCCAGTCTGGACACAGCCCACAGTTCTATTATATCTCTCTATAATGAAGCATTTCACTGGTGCCAAGACAGTTCAAAGAGCAGATACTCTGAAAACAGGATTCTCAGCTGTGTTTTCCAGCAAACTGCCTCACGAGCAGGACTCACTCACAATTAGTTATGTTGGCAGCCAGCATTGCATTGCACCTAGTGAGACACATCCAGTAACAGAATGTGACATGCCACCATAAGGACAGATCAAACCAGGACATTCCACAAGAAAAAGTGCTCCAATAGAGGGGCTTAAAGAGGCACTAAAGAATTTATGGGGAATGAAGTGCAGCTTCAGGGAGGGTGATGAAATTATCAGCCTCACCAAGAGCAAACACAGAGCCAAATGGCAGGATCATATAATCCTGTGCTATTGACAGACAACCTTTTTGGGAGTCTCAATACATCCATCTTCTTAATTGAGGCTGAGCTGAACTGATTTGATCACATTAGTGCTGCCAGACAAAAAACAATCAGAAAGAAAGTTTTTTAACTTTTTTAAGTGCTTGAGATTTTTTAAATAAAGAATTATTGGTAACTGCAATTTGTGAGTAGGAACTGGGAGAAGTTATTTCATCAGAACATCCTTTATGTTTTTCAGTATAGATACATATTTTTAAAAGATGTTTGGTTTCCTTTAAATATTCAAATTTTAAAAATTCAAATTTTCACACACACATGCACACACACACACACACATATACACACACACACAAAAAAACCCCAATAACAACATTTAAGGGACAAAAATAGCACTCTTCCTTTCACAAACCCCCAGCTGTGTTTTCAGTGAAAGTCCAAAAATACTTTATGGATTAAATACAACATCTCTCCACTTCCTCCCTTGCCATCACACACTGCCTTACTTCAAATTGCCCTGCTACTACAAGGACTAAGAGTCTGATTCAGTGATGGTTGACTTGACTTTAAGGAGAGCTGAAAGCACTCATTTCTCTGTGGAAATGAGTCAATGCCTCACGGTGCAAGTCCTTAAGATGTGAAGTGGAATGGTGCTTTATTCCAGCTTGCTACCTGCAGGGAGGACAATGCATGGCCAGCAGCACTGGGCAACTGCTGTTCATTTTCTGCATGAGGAGCAGGAGCATTATGGAGTCTCTGGTTTGAACTGGGAAACAGGGGTTATTTTCTGATGTAAGACTGGTCTGGTAGGACTCAGCCACCAACCAAATCAAGCCCCTGCCGGGCTCCTTGGCTCAGTGCTGGCAAACCCACCCCGTGCTTTTGGCACACATAAGTATTCCCCTGCAACTCAGCAGAATCAGCTTCAGTTCCTCCCCTACAGAAGGCTTCCTTGATACCCTGAGTAAGTCACAAAAGGACAGAGTTTTAAATGTATTTAAATTTTTACAATTGCAGTGCTTTTTATAGGATACCGACTGGGCTTGTACAGATCAACGCATAAAGACAGGTAGTGTTTACACCAGCAGCACAAGGAAGGGCAAAATGTGTGACCAAGACAAGTTGTGAGAGGTTCAAATAATACACAACACAGGCCATATGAACCACAGCAGGTTCTGCTCTGTAATTGAGACCCTTGTCATAGAGCAACTACAGCATTTTCATTAAAACAAAAATCTCCTAAATATGTAAACATCTTTACCTACTTCCTATAGGTTTGCAGCTTCTGTTTGGGGTTCTTCCTCCTCTGCTGAAATAACCTGAGCCTCACACATAATACCTGCCAGGCAAGAAATGCCATATGTTGTGGGTTATCTGTAAATACAGGCATGCATATTGGCAGGGCAGGGTGTATGTACTAAATGATTACTAGCTGGTGCAATTGCCAAGTTTTCCTCTCATTTCCCACACTCTGGGAAGCATTTGGATAGATTTTCTCTTTGCTGATGCCAGTTTATAAGGCCTCAATTATCCTTAAGATAATTTCAAATTTGCCTGAAATGGGGAGAGATGGCCCTAAAACACAATACTCTGGGCCTAAATCATCTAACAAGGGGCATGATATAGCACCTTTCAGTATGTCTGACATACAAATGCAGTGTTACATTTTGAGAGCTATGCAGACCAGAAAAGAGGAGAAGAAAGCCACCAGCATATCCTAATCCATATAAGTCCATGGAAGTTCTAGCTTTTTGCTGTCAAAATGTCTCAAGTAAGTTTGCCTCTCCAACATGAAGTGTCACATTTCATGTTGAACAGCTACAAGAATAAAACCCTGTGTTTGTGCAGAAACCCAAGATATTGTTGAAGATGAACTGAGACTCCCTTTTCAGTCTCAATGTCCCAGGTGCTTCCAAACACCTTAAATGTTAATTTAGGGAGGAGACGTATATACATTGGGACACATTGGGACAGCACAGACTCTCTCACATTACGTGGAGTGCACAGCAATAACGTGGGAGAAGAGGGACAGAAGAGGAAAAAGGGAAATTGCTTTGTCCTTCCATGGTGCATTCAGTATTTTCTGGAAGTTACTGAGAGCCTGAACCCAGCCTTGGCCCTGACAACAGACAAAAGGCATCAAGGGAGATTACACGCCAAAAGGAGAATTACTGGGTAGCACACCAGTAGCAGGTACTCAAAAAGCATATGGAGTACAAGGATGTTCTTCTCCCATCAGGAAAATCCCAGGTTTGAAAGAAGCCTAAGGAGGACACTGTCAATTCTGAGTTGGCACAGGCAATCTGTCATTTAAAGGAGGATTGCTTCAGCTCTCACAGATGCACAGAGCTCAGCATTAAAGGAATGCCTCCATTCTCCTCTACTGCCTTTGGAGCTGGGATGTTCTCTCTTGGAGGGCAAACCCCTGAAGCTTCCTCAGTGCTCACCTGGATCCTGGAGCTTATACTGGCCTCCTGCATAGCCACACCATCCTTTGGATTCAGCTCTAGCATGTAAAGCTCTAGCATGTGAGGCTAGGGCCACTCAGCACATTGCAGGAGGCAGTCAGGAGCTTCTCCAGCCAAGCTCCATTCCAGGCTGACAACAAAAGTCCAACTGCTTGGGCACAGCTGCAGCAGCAGGGCCCCTTTTACTGAACCTGCCTCTGATATGCCAAGCCCTGCTGAGCCTGTGGAAATCAGGTTTATAATAGCAGCTGCAGCCATTAGCTCCCTCCTTTGTGATTGCCAGCATTATTATGCTGTTTGCGAACTTCACTTTAAGTGACCAGACTATGGGCTGGGAGAGATGAGACTTAGCAGAAAAGCACATACACACACTGACACACTAAGTGTGACAAACCCCAATAGCAAGGTTGTGCTAATAGCTTGCTATTTAGTGACATAAAATCACTGCTAAGATAATACAGGCAGCCTAAACCTCTAGGAGCCCTTTGACAGAGACAACAGATACACTCAAAAAAAGCCCCTTTCACACCATTCCACAGGGCAGTTAAATGCACACAGGACACAAAACAAACTCTAAGAAAACAAGTACCTTTCTGCCAGAAAAAATACGCCCCTTTTGCTCGTGTATGATGCAGAGAGAGGGGTTAAAGCACTCTTCTCACTGAGGAAAAAGACTGAAGTGGGCTTTGGACAAGTTTTGCTTTAAATTGGAATTCTAAAAGCGGCTCTTGGAAAAAGCTGTTCTTTCTACCCTCCCCTCTCCCTCACAGGAGGGCCTACTACTTTCAGCCCAAGACTCAACCAGGACATCAGGAAACACAGCAGCAAAAATAAAACTAAATACATGTATCTAAAGGTCTTGTTCCATATTTGAAAGCTGAACACACCGTGGTCATGTAATCACATGTTAACTGATTTGATTGCACTTGTGTGATTTTCTGATGTGGACACAGATTTAGAAAAAGCGCGCTGAGGCAGTTAATGTCCAGCATGGCTTATTACCTCAGGCACCCAATTGTGTTTATGTGACCCTAACTGCATGCAGAGCTGGTGCAGATGTGGGAACAGTTTGGTTATGCCCACATGAAAAGGCACCTGAGAACATGTGCAGCACAGTGCAGACACGCTACGCTGCTCTGTGTGGAGCCAGCTCAGGCTCAGAGCTGGTCCTCGCTGACTCCATGCAGCTGTTCATACAACAGTCTCCAGCATGCACAGGGTGAATTACCACATGTGCAGTCCCCTCTCTGCAGAACTCTCCTGTTCAAGGACAAAAGCTGCCTCCAGGCATTAGTGCCTGTGAACCTTTCCAGATGGGAGCACTCTGAATAGTACAAAGACACCAAAGCTGGTTTGCATGAATCCCTCTTCATTCAGAAACAAGAGTATCAAAGATTCCCTGATCCAGGATGTTCCTGCTCCCCACTGCTGCGTAGGATGACAGCCATGCAGGAGACATGAAGATGCCATTAATCCATACATATCCATGCTAACAGCACAGCTGTTGGAGAGACACAAGCAATGCTGTCAGAGGAGCTGAGTTAATTTACATCATCCAAGGTTCATTATCCAAGGGAATACACTGGAGAGGGTGGCAAGGATGATTGCAGTCACAGCCAATCTGTTCCCACTGAGCCAAAGTACAATTTCTGACTTGGCAGGGCCAATAAACAACTGACCCACTCACACCCCTGTTTACAAGAGTTTGGCTCTGTAAGCAGGAGAGAGAGAGAGACCAGCATTCACCACACTTCACTTTATGGCTGCTAATTGTCTTGGATGAATATTTATTTATATAAATAATTTACTTGTGTATCCTACCAAGAAGACACCTGAGCCCTGCATCCTCTGCTAGTGCTGACTTTAATGATCCACGTCCAGCACATGGGTACCACCATTCCCACCGTGCTCCCCCAGCCCCCAAAAAGGCCCTCGCCCATCTGTGCAGGAGGACAGCTTAAATGATCAAGAACTAACCATGGCATCCTATCAGTCTGAAAACAGCTCCTGTGGGATCTGACAGGCTTCCTCAGGGCAAGCACTCTGCAGATGAGGCCTCGCTGCAGAGACCTACAGTCCTTGGCTGCTAATGCAGGCAGCTGAATTATTTGTAGTTAAACAGTTGGTCCAGTCAATTTAGATTCTTCCAATCCTTGAAAAGTAAAATTTCTTGGATTACATTTGTGAATGAGTCTATCATTCAGCTGGTTTCAGTGGGCAACATATCTATTTTGATTTATGAAGCTATTGGGATGTTTTACTGAGGCTTTAGTGCTCAGCACTGAAATACCCACAATTATGTATCTCTTAAGGGATGAACATAAGCCTTAGTAAAAACCTCAGCTTTGAAACTTCAGAAACTTCCAAATTAGGCCAAAATCTAACCTTTTAAAAGGTGTGTATTTACTTGTGATACATTACAAAGCACCTTGTGTAACAGATGTTTTTGACTGATGTGTTTCTATCTTCTTTTAGTACCAGGACAGGCAGCATGAACTTTGAATACAAATGTAGAGACTTTATTTACATCAGGAATATGACAGCTGCTTCATATTCATTGCCTAACATATAATTTTAAAGAAAAATAACAAAAATTGAAATACTTAAAGTTTGTCAAAATGTAGTTTGACTCCATCTGAAAAGCATATGTTTGTTGCCACTGCATGTCCCAACAATTCTGTATCACACAGCCCAGTACTCCAGGAATGGCACTTTAATTTTCATAACACATTACCATCTATTAGTGAGACATTTGTGCCACACTATATTATCTCAGACTCTAAATACTACAGCATTCTCTAAGGGTCTGTTTCTTCAGCTATGCCTGTTGGTACCCTTTCCTCATGCATTGTGTCCCATCAAGGCCTGTGGGTTCAATTTTATGGATAAAAGTTTTACAAGATGAAGTTAGATTACTACAGCAATGACTAGTCACACATGGAGAGCTCAGAGTATTTACAAAATAGTCCAAGCTGAACATAATGACAGTCAAATGTTTATCACTGATGGAACAGAAGAGTGCACTGCTATTGCTAATTCTCCCTTTTCTACAGCTAAACAATTTCAGACTCCAGGACAGAGCGTGAAGAAATATTTACCAGCACAACATGCGTGCCCTGTGTACACAACTGAGCTGCAAACACACCACATGCAATGATACTAAATGTCAACATTTCAGCCTCAAGCAGGTGCTTGTCTTCAAACCAAATAGATTGGTAACTTTTCTGCCAGATGCATTTGGCAGAAAGCTCTGTGTTCAAATATAGGCTCCTCTGGAGCCTCAAGAATGGCTCCTCTAAATATTAACTAACATCAGGAATGTAGAAAAATGTAAACAGCTTCCTTAACCACTTTAGGCAGCTACTGCTTTACCTTTGGAAATAGTATGTGTAGATCTAAAAGAAAAAAAACAAAATAGTGAAAAACTGAAGGCAGAGGAAAGACGTATTACCTGATTGCAGAAAACTAAAAAACCCCAGTATCTTCATTTTTATGATGAACACCATTTACCTGCTTTTCAAGTATTCCTGACTGTATTCCCTAGCTTTGGTTTCCTCATGAGTCTTTGGTTGCTTGACAAAGGCAAAGACCTTTATATTTGCTAGTGCTGCCCCTTCCCTGTATCCTGGATTTGCTAATCAGCTCACAGTTTGCTGGCAAACACTTGCACCATTCAGTCAAGTCAGGTCTATGCCCACAATCTCAGAAAAGGTCTTGTCCTGCATTTCTGGAATATTTCATTACTCCATAATATTTTTGCCATGTGGTGTACCAGTCAGAAGATAGGAATCAGTTCTCTCTGTAGCAGGTGAGAGGATGTGTCCTCTTTTCAGTTCTTTCATCTCTTCCTACCTTGCTACTCTCATGAATGTTGCCTTCACATAGTCTGTCAGTAACATTTTCAAAATATGCTTCTGGACCTCTCATAACCTTTAACAGCAGCAGAGCCAGGTTTTAACTGTCCTGATCACAACTTCTTGTAGCAGAGATAAAGAGGAAACCTGATTCAGACTCATATCAAACATCAGTTCTACTGTGATCAACAGGGAGGTCCACTGGCATTCACAGTCCTGGTGCACAAGTAACACCACAGTTAATAATCGGTGCTACATGTGGTTTACCCTTGATGCTTTACAAGACAAAATTGAGATAATACCTTGATACAACATCTTTACTCACAAATGCTCTCTGTGCAGTTATGTTACCTCCAGTATCACACAACAAAATTAATATTAGTCACAGCTTATTCACCCATCTGTCTGAAATGTATGGGAGGTACCTTTTCAGCTAAAAATCTCTCATCAACTTTCTTGCCTCTGCTTCACCAACAGCTGGTGAAAAGACAGCTCCTTATCAGTGGGATTCAGACCACAGGCATACATGTGGGCATGACTGGATGTACCAGTTTGGCCAAATTTGGAGAAGAATATCCTCTGAGGGAAGGCAGGTTGCCACCATCCCTCCCCCCACCAGGTTTGGGAAAGAACTTTTCCTCAGAGGAAACTGAAAGAGATAAAAACTATTTATTTTACTAACACACAGATAATTATAATAATGCTACATGATAAAATGCTGTGGAGAGAAACCTGGAAATATTTCTGAGTGCTTCTGTAGGTGTAGGTCTCTCTGTCCTCCTCCTCGGAGCTGGGTCAGTGTGGGTTCCTTCCAGGGCCTTGGAAGAAAAAGATCTCCCGGTGTATTCCGATGTTGTGAAACAGTCACGAAGAGAAGAAAGGAAAAATAAACCCCAAAAGTCCCAGGAAAACAAAGTTCAACTCTCCCTCTGGAGAAAGGAGCCGAAAGCTGGCTGGAAAGCAAGATTGCTTCCTCCATGCTCTTGATGCCACAGCAGGAGAGAACCCAGAGGAGTGTTTGTGTCCTTGAACAATTGTTTTGAAAAGTTTGTTCAGTTTTTTTTTCCTCTTCCCCCTCTCAGGCTCTGTTTAAAGGCACAGAAAGGCACTAGAACTGATTTCTAGAGCAGACAAGAGGGGATACACTTATGATAAAGTCACCCCAGGACACTGGAGAATCCAGTACCAGTTTGGCAGAAAGAATGTGAAATAGCAATGCAGCTTTCTCCTTAGAGTGTGTATCAATAAACACTGCTTCAGACTCTCTGTTGGGGTATCTGACTTCACTGTGTGTGAGACAAGACATCAATACCCAACTTACAACAAGGAGATAGAAGCTTAAAAATTTTTCTGGTGGAGCCAGAAGTCCTCTACTTCACCAGTAGTGTGACCTAGTGCTATTGGCAGTACCTGCAGAAGAAGAAAATTTAGGAAATATATTTGACCTAAGGATACATTCATAGAGTGAAGAGTTCAGATTTCAGTGCTTAATCTGACTGTCTCAAAGACATCCCAGTCAGAGATCCCTCCAGACTTGGAATAAAATGTGGCCTTTTCAGCTAAAGACAGACAGGGTTGTATAGCTGTGTGTGCTACGTATGTGCTTCTGCCCTGAACACCCTAAACAGTTTAGAACAGTTTAGAACAAGAATAAGACCTTTTTCAGTACTCATATCAACTCATTCTAAAAGCTAAAAGGCCCTGAGAGCCCTGGGCAGCTGAAGTAATAATACATGATATTGAGCATTAATATCCCAAGGAAAATTAAAAGTTAAGAAATGTGGTTACCTTTTGGTTTCCAGTTTTCAACAAAGAACAATATGCTGTTTCTCACTTGGCAGTCATGAGTTATAACTCCTTAGTCATAGAAGAAAACAGTCCATCAAATTTTTTGATGATTCAGGCACACCTCCATATATTTTTCTTCACTTAAACATTTTGACAGATGACCAGATTAATTTCAATTTATAGCTTCTTCTTCCTCTCCCAGCAAGGCTCTAAAACTGGTATGAAGGCTAAAAAGCATGACAATCCACAAATTCCACTTCTCAGTCTTTGGTAAATTACTCCTATGTGACTGCTTTCACTTTTCTAGAGAGTCATCATCTTTCACTCCTTTTGCATGCAACGGGGATCTGTCATTTCCCCAACCATTTATCTTCATGTTACAGCCTCTATTTGTTTGTCATCCCTCCAACAGTCCCCACTTCTTCCTCCAAGTGCCTAGTGACCCAGCATGCACTTTATTTGTGGTTTTAATAAAAAGGTTTCCCCAGAAGAAGAGATATTCAGAAGATGCTACAGATGAGGGAACTAAAAATGTACAGTCAAAATAATGGGAATGCATTTCCCCAGGATTTTGAAACACACGAGGAAAACAAGGCTATAGTTCAGTGGAACTCCATTACCACCCACCAACATGGAAGTTCTGGAGGCTACAGAGCACTGTGCTCTAGGACACAAGGAAAGAGAAGGCTGGTGTGTCAAGCTCAGGTGACCAGCGACTACCCAGGGTATCAGGAAACCAGATCTTCTCTTTTCAGTCTGTCATGAACTTTCTTTCCAGCCCCAAAGCCACTCAGCTTGTATGTTTTAGCACACACTTGTTTTTTGTAAAGCAAGTAAAGCAGTAGCTTTCTGAAATGCTTTGGTAGAAAACATGAGATAGGTCTTGTCTAGATGCCATACGCAAATCTGACTTCCCTATCAGGTTGAATTTGGTGTACAAAGCCACCGGTCTATATAAAAACTGTAGATCTAAATGTACATTCAGGCAGCTGTTATTGGTGACTTGCAGGAAAGGGTGGTTTTGTTCTGTGTACTCTGCAAATACAGCAGTGATCAGATCTATACAGACAGTTTGAGAAAAGGTCAGGGCTCAAACTTCCTCTAGGAGTTTCTGTTGTTTCCAGAGGTACTCATAAATTTATCCTGATTTGTTGGGTGAAATGTTACATAAGTCAGAAGACTCTCAGGGTCATGTTTTTTTGGTGAATTCAGAGAGCAAATGTACTTCTATTTCCAGAACAGAAGAAACAGTCATCTACCTCATTAATTATTCCCTTCTGAATTCACTGAGTATCAAGACTTTTCCCTCCCCAAATCCACTTTCTTCATTCTTATCCATTCTTCCCTCAAGCACAACCCTCCACAGGAGTGGTATAATGGCTTCCTGGTTAGCCTGGGAGATGCAATCTCGTTTTTGCTCGTGATGGTACTGATGAAGCCAACCAGAGTGATTAATTTATCCTCTTCTTGATATATGTGCTCACGTCAACTTCAGGAAAGGTTCTGTCAGCCAGGTTAATGTTAACACTAGGGTATCAACTCTTCAAAGCTTTAACTAGATCAGATATGACACAGACATGACATGGACATGATTTTCATCTATCTGACTCAAAGAAAGTGAAAATCAGGTGTAGGAGGCTTACTTTCTTCCCCTGTGTTTGTATCTGTTCAGTCTTTCTCACATACTTTCAGACAACCTGGGTTATGCTGTGACAACTGAGAATGCATGTGTTTCTCACATCCTCTTTAAATTGCCAATGAAAAATTTGTTTGTCCCAGCACACCCCTTGAACTCAGAATGAAATAAGATTAGAATGGTTAAAGGGTGAAAAGTGACATAAATGATTTACAGTGCTTTGCATGCATACCCAATGGAAGAGCTGCTATTCTCTTTAAAAGTGAATATACTTCCTGCTTTAAAGTGGAAGGAGTTGTACAACTAAGAGAAAAAATATTTTTAAAAAATATTAAAAACATGTATTCCCCTGATTTCCCCAGGCATAAACATCCTCTGCCTCCTTATCTGTGTTTCCAACATCTGGCTTTAGCTCATTAGACTCCCAACAGTGATATAGTTGGAGGTGATGTATAGAGGAGAGAGGAAGAACAGCAGAGGCAAAATTCTCCAACACCTTCTGGGCCTAATTTAAAGAAGGTGTCAATCATGGGAAGCATTAGCTAGGAAAAGCTGCTTCTTCAACCAGCTACAGATACCAGGGTCAATAGATGAAGAGGCAGGATGAATGCTTCAAGACAGAGGCATATGGAAATTGGAACACTCATGTGGGTGCAAGACAGAGGTCATGAAAAAACACGCTCACAAATAAATATATACACATCCCATCTCTGTCTCCTCCTCAGCACCTCTTATCTCCCTTCTCACACAAATCAAGCTGGGGACTGGGAACCACAGATGTTTGGTCACCCTTCAGGTAGCAGCACTGATAAACACATCTTCTCTTCCCCAGTTTCCAGTTTGTTATTATGTGCTGCTGGAAATCGCTTCCCCAAAGTTACAAGGTGTGTGTCACAAACACACACTGTTGTGCTGGGAGAGCTGCTTCACAGGAACTTCTGCTAATCCACCTCAGAAAAAAACAGCAAGATGGCTTAAAATGTTAACTGGGTGGTTCACCAAGCTTGGCTAATGTTCTCTTACTCTTCGGTTTAGGGAGTGCTCCCTCTAATCACTGGGCTAGAGGCAGTAATTTCTCATTTTGTGGGTAAGGATGAGAAGCCTGAGGCAAATACCCAGCTAGCTGGGATAGTACTGACAGGAAGTATGTTTTTATTTTTGTCTTAATGCAGAGCTAAGGTTTAACATCTTTGAGATATGTTTAACAGAGCATGGTCAGCTACTCAACAGATTCTAAGGTGAAAGCTTCAGACCACATCTGAGAGAAACACAAAAATGCTGCCCAAAATCATTGACCAGAATGCATTAATTAACACACCACTTTCTGTATCCTAACAGAGGCCAAGACTGTCTTCTGCACCAAATCCCAGGGTCCCATACAGCCTCCCCAGCTGAATCTTGCATGAGCACCTGCCATCATTCCTCACACTATTTTGGCTAAACATGTAATGCATTAATCACATTAAATGTACAGCTTAATTCAGAATATTGTGGCACTTTCACCCTTACAAAGTTTGTCCCTTTCTGGGGGATGTCAGTAAGACAAAATTTTGGAATGGATTTGTTAGTTTGAGTTAGAAAGAAAACAAAGATCTCAAATTCAGAAAGATGCCAGAAGAACCTTGCAAACCACATTTTATAGACACATTTCATCAACCATGAAGGAATAAAGCACAAATCTCTTTACCAAAGATAGCACATTACAAAACAAGAAGAGAAGACTATAGAGATCCTGTCTTGGGTCACCTTGACACTATCCTTACCACAACAAGCAGTGAAAAATACATAGGTATCTGCACTTATTGAAAAATTCAACAAGAAACAACTTAGTAAAACTTGAATTTTAACCACAGTAACACATTTTGAAATTGTCTCCCCCATCAACTCAGCTGACACAAATGGTCAAACTTAATGTCTGTCCCAAAAGAAGTCAGTAGCACATCATCATCCCCTGGGCCACCAGCACCATGCCCAGCAGTATGTAAAATAACCATTCTTTCTATATTAAGACAGAACTAGAATTGTTTCTGTGGTTGGTGAAGGCTGCTAAGACAAGACTTCTGATTATGCTGCCCTAGAGATCATAGGAGGTTTTGTGGGAAGTAGAGGCTGATTCTATTTCAGTTTCCTGCAGAACAAGACACCACAGCTGTACTGTCATTATGCAGGGTAGGGTCCCAGTTTTAAATTACACTTTGAGTTAAATCATTATTTTTTTTTTTTTCTGGATCTGTCTCATCTTGTATAGGCAATTTTAAGGAAAGAAAAACCTGGTTTAAAAATGATTTTTCTAGTTTGGAAATTGTGAGGTCAAGGCATTTCTTCAAATGTGCAAAAGAGGGATTACATCTTCCATACTCAGGAACTGTAGCCACTGAAACATGCACTATAAATATCAAAATATCGACAGTACTGAGAACTGGAACAGAATTTTTGGGTTTGAATTTCAGCTAAGCTCTCAACTGAAAACCAAAATTTTTGCTGATAAAATGGAAAAGTAAAACTTTTAAGACAAATGTTTAACTCTTTATAATGTTGGTTTTGGTTATTTTTTTCAAAAGGAAAAAAAATGTTTTTTCTATGCGGTACTTTAAAATGCAGTCAGTGCAATATATACATTCTATAAATCCACTCTGTGTACAGGACTTTGGGGAGGGTTTGTCTGTCTGACTGAAATCTTAGCTGAAGTCTCTTGCTCAGTTAATTGTTTCCAGGTAACTGTTTTCAGATCTAAGCTATCCCAAATGTCACAGCAGAGCTGTCAATTCTCATTAGAAGACCATTAATAAAGGACCAAATGGCAGAACCAGAAGGTGACATCAGCATAGGTAACCACTTCAGATGACTCCGGGAGCACTTGACCTTGAGGCGAATTCCCTGTGTGTGTCACACGGATCCCTAACTCCTCACCTCCCAGGCACAAGGTGGGTGTCTGGCTGTCCCCGGCGCTGCCGTGTGACACGGGCACACAGGAAGGAGCCACGTCCTGCACACGGGCTGGCAGAGCAGCTGGCAGGGGAAGGAGCCATCGCTCTGTCCCCTCGGGGCGGGCGGCTCCCCAAACCTCTGCTATTTCCCCTGCCTTGAACCTGAGGTTGCAGCCTGTTTATTTAGCACGCCTGGGCACCAACAACCCCGGGCTACGCCCTCAGGTGTGTGCGGATGGGTACCGAGAGGCTGGGGAGGCGATAACACCCGCAGCTCTTTGCAGGGCAGGGACCTGAGCGGGGCAGGGCTGTGAGACTGCAGGGCTGTGAGGCTGCAGGGCTGTGAGGCTGCAGAGCTGTGAGGCTGCAGGGCTGTGAGGCTGCTGGCAGCCAGTCCCCATCGTGTCCTGGGCGGGCAGAGCTCCAAACGCTGCAGAGAGAGCCGGTGGACTCAAGTGGGCCATGACCTTCGCCTGCTACTGGCACGGGGGAGAGCTGCCCAAACCTGTCCCTTCATTCAAAAGATGTTTTCTCGAATCTCTGTGAAACTAGGGCAACTTTAAAAAGATTAAAAAAAAAAAGAAAGAAAAATAAAGTAGACAGATGGTGAGACTTGAGCAAACCAGGAACCAGTTTCAAGTAACATTGGTATCCACTGGTGCTTTCAGTGGGAAATTCACTATTAATCACTATGCCTGGCCTGAACAATTTTAGGCAAAATCTGGCTATTTTAATTACCTTATTGATTATTTCCCTGAGCTGTCATCCTGAAATCTCAAAATGAAACACAACAAATTTGACAAATAGAAATGCAATTTGTTCTGTGCAAACATAGCTGTGTAAGAAATGACTCCCTGAATACCCCGGCTCTAACAAGCACAGCTAGGTGCACACCTCTGTGTCTATTCACGTTTTTGTTACTCTGTGATCTTCTACAAACATGTGTTGTATGAAAATACTGAGTACAATGAAGAACTGATACTGTGGATTCATGAAACTTCTAGAATAACATACAGGCAGACTTGATATGCAGCTCAAGTAAAGCAGTCCCTGACCCAGGAAAGCACTCCAACACATGCTTTATGTTAAGTCTGTGAATATTGTTACTGAAAGCAAATGAGACCACTTGGTGTTGGAAGTGTTTTGCTGGATTAAAGCCCAAAAAAAGAGGGGAACTGCACAAAAGACTTTTTATGACAAGTAAGAGGGGGAATTCTCACCAGCACTGTCAGAAACAAAGAATGACTGGACACCTCCACTGGTTACTAGGATAGCTAACTTCCATTTACCCGTGCCACATAAACTGCAAATTCTCTGCCAAAAAAAAAAAAAAAAAAAAAAAAAAAAAAAAAGTCTTAAAAACTTAAACCATTAAGGGAAAGATTGGGAAGCTGTCATGACAAGTACTCTGTAATTCAAGACAAAAAAATTATTTTTGCAATATATCACTACAATTTTAGTTTACAATTATAGATGCCTGGAAAACTATGTTTGTAAAGGAAGTATCCTCACCAGTTATAGGAAGCATTAAAATAATGAAGGGCTTATATTAAAAAAAAGGGATTAAGACCTGTTTTTTCTAAAGCAAACTATCTGTTGTATATTACCTAGGTACTGTATACTCTTGGGATAAATAAAAATTTGTCCAAAGTCACACAGAGGTTCATGCAAAAACCATGAGTGAGGGTAAGTTACCAGAATACCGAGCAGCTAAGTCAGGGAGAGGAGGTCACAGGGAGGCAGCAAAAGAGTGTGATTTTAGTGTACCTCAGCAGCAAAATGATTCTGGTCCCCTGAAATGCAATCCCCCATCTCTTTCCTTCGGAGATGAGCAGACCTTCATTGTCCCTCCCACTCTGAGACAGAGGTAGATGCCAGCAGTCAAGAAAAACAACATATCAACATGGCTATTCAAAAATGAAGAGCAAAGTCTGGGAAAAGATCAATCTTCACATACATCAGCTTCACTGTTCCTCTGCCACCTCGGTCACTGTGTGTGAATTGAGAGCATGACTGCAACATTGATTATACCCAAGGAAATGATTCTGCAAACAGGGCACTTGTGTCCACAGTTTTTAGATTTTCTATGGTGAAACACAAAGGCTTGGTGTGCAAACATGGTGAGGAAAGTATCAAAGATATTTTGACCAATTTGATGATTAACCCCTGGTAAAAAGGTTGCTCATCCTAAATAGAATCTTGTCAGAAATGCTCTCCCCTTGTCCTGTCAAAGTGTGTCAAAGTGTTCATTCATTGGATGGCTAAAAGTTTGCAGGTTCTGTGTAACTTTGCATAGATAGATTCAATATTTTATTTCTCTGCCCTGATTCCCTGAAATATAGTTGTCTCCTATCATTTCACTCCCAGGTAATAGCCCCAGGCTGTTGTCAGAGGACCTCAGAGATGTAAGTCTTTGACATGGATGGAAGCAGTAGACAGTGTAGTGGCAGTTCATCTTAATAGCATGTTGTCCTGTAAAAAATTCAGCCTTATCAAGAATAAGGAAAATTTCTATTTGAATTTGGAAAAATGAATACTGTATTTTCTTAACTGAAGATGGTTTGGGAGGTTTTTCTCCTCATCTAATTTATGTAGCCTAGTAGTATGATTACTGATTTCATGGAGAGAATTTATTCAATTTTGCATCAGAGTGTATTATTTTTTCCAGTAGGTCATTTTCAGAATATAAAGGAAATTTGGCAGCAAGTGGTTTCCAGTAGCTGGAGATGCACGTTTGGTGCAACCTGTACATTTCTGACGTATATTTCACCCAGCTGAGGGGAGTATCCTGCACACAGCAATAGCCACCCCTCATGAGAAACCCAACCACAGAACATCTCGACTCACGCACTTGGGACTCTCTTAGCTTCAGATATTAGTCTCAGAATAATCATACTGAAAATGATAACTTTCTCAGTGTCAAAGATTACTTCCCTTGAGGCTTCTCAGTTCCTTCCTCCCAGACTATTTTCCTTCCTTCATACTTATGTCTTCTTTCTCACCTACCTCTCCCCTTCCTCTTTTTTCAGCTCTATCTACTTTACTCTTTCTCATCTTTCTGTTCTTCTTCTCTTCCATCTTACTTAACCCTTCAGGAAAGAGAAAAGAACTTATCTCCACCATTTGTGTATATGTCCCCAAACGGACACTTGTCTGGGACTTGATTAAGGTATGTCTTTCTTAAAATTTATATTGACACATAAAAAGAGCAAAAACTATAGCAGCAAAGATGATACAAACTTGAAAGATTAAATCATTTTTGAAGGTCTTTCTCATAATCACCATCACTTTTTTAACAGTGAGTTAGGGCACCAATTAGTTGAAAGCATCTTAATTCCTGTGATTTCGGAAAAAACCCAAAAACCTTAATGCAATTATTCTTGGGAGCAAAAGTGATCAGTTTCAGTAAGGGTGGATAAACATAATGGGTTGGGCTTTGTTTTGTACATATAATTTTGTACATAAAATTGGTTCTGTTATCTCAGGACTGTTCTCTACTGCTAATCTGTTCCATGTGTTGTGTGAACTACTCTGTATTTTGAGAACTTTTTCACGTCAGTTTTGCTTGAAGAAAGAAATCAGACATACTTTACTGCTTAGCTATCCTGTTGAGTCCAAACAAACAGTCCCATTAGGTGACATCACCCTTACTAACCTTTAAGTAATTCCACCTACACAATACTCCTTCAGCAGCACTTGCACACAGTGAAATGGAACATAAAAAAAACTAAATCAGAAAACGTTGCCAGTTGGATTGAGTCATCTGTACTTGTGAACATCTTCTGAACTCTAATGCAGCTCCAAGTTGAAATGAGGCACGTTAACCTGCACAAGGGTAAAACTGCACAAGCACTTCAATCTCTTTGTATGGATACAACCTTGTCCTCACAAAACCATCTTACATGACTGCAGTCACATTGTGACTACATCACACAGAAACTGAACAAGTAATGAAACAGCAGTGATCTCCTTATAGAGACAAATAATGAGAGGAGGCAGATCAGGTCACATTTTTGCAAGGTGAATTACCTAGGTATGGTCCCACAGATGCAATGTTAAAACTAAGATAAATATTCCACGTTGGTTCCTTGCATCAGAGGTGCTGGATGTTGGCATCTCCATCTTTGCTGCCTGGGAGCTATCTGCTGGTTAATGTCAAACTACTTAGGTGCACAAGGAGAGGTGCACATGCTCACCAAAAAATGAGGTAGAAAATTTAGCTTTCTTTTTAGCCATTGACTTAGTGGACGGTGTCTGTAGAAGGCTCTGAAGGTGCCTCTCCCACTGCTGCCTTTTGGGCAAACTCTATTTTTATAGAACTTAATGAACATACTCTTAGTTAAATGAAGTCTAAATGAGAATTCAGTATTCTTTCAACTTTGAAATACAGTACGAATATGAATGGATATGTTCCAACATAAAAATATGAACATTTCTATTCCTGCTCTTATGGTGGCTTCTTACACAAGAAAAAAACTAAAAGCAAAATCCCCAAATGTGGTAGCACTACTTATTTAAAATAAATTAACTTACTTTAAATAAATTAAAAAACAGGAAATTTTTTTGAATTCTGTAGTGGCTGGGTTTTTTCACACAAGATGATATGTGCTAACTTTAGAGTCCTAGAACCCTCTTAAAGAAAAATAACACATAGATGAGAAATCAGTAGTTCCTTCATTTGAGAAATGATAGAGTGTTGACAAAGAAAAAGTAATTTTCTAAATTGGGGGTGGTGAGAAAAGTGTTTTCATATTTTCTTTCATCTTTTTTCTCTTCTGTATTTTGTTTTTCACCCAGCAGATTTTAATAATTTCATGACAGCTCTCATAGCACAGTGTCTTTTGTCACTGATAACCTGACAGGACCCCATAAAGATGCTCTTGCTTCATCACTGGCTGGTGAAGAAGAACACCTCAATGACAGAAATTCATGACTACAGTTTCACTATTGGGCTATCTCAAGTTTTTCCCAAATCTTCAGTCTTCACTTATCTATCAACCTGTCAGTTTGCAGGACATTTAAACTGCTCTCCTTTCTGGAATATCTGGGGGCCCAGATTTACAGAGACAGTTAAACTTCAAAGATGGACTTAGAGTTCTTGTGGGTTGGATTTTTTTGCAATGTTAGAAATTCATAAATAAATTTATATTTGCACCTTTAGGCATTTCAGTGTGCTCCTATCCAGTCCTAAATATTTTATGGATTACTTACTTGAGCATGTAGCTGTTGACCTTAAATTTCTCCTTATCAGTCTAACCTCAGCTGAAACACATCCTTCACATACCACACTGGCTGTAAGTATTTAGCCAGTATTTGTTAAGATTTGTATTTAAGGTTGGTACAAGTTTCGGCAGTAGTTTCTGCAGCCGTTCTAAACATGGATTTCTGTTCCTTAAAATGCCTTTGAAGGTATGTTTACACTGCAAGTCAAGCCAAGCTTGAAGTTGTTCTCCAGGTCAAACCTGCTCACTCTGTTGCTCATACGTGAACATACGCCCAGGTACAGACAGAGGAAAAGCAGTCTCAGGAACTCCCTGAAAACTGACAGCTGGGTGATATGGGCTGACCTTTCTGTTCCTGGTGATATGGGTAAATCATCCATACCCAGGACCAAGCAGGCTCATCCCATTCTATCCTAAGCTCTTCCCAAGCACAGTCTTAGCAAGCTACAGCCAGTGTGCAGAGCTGAAATCAGAGCCAGCAATGCGGAATCACACAGGCCACAGAAGTCACCACGATTAACCTCCTCCAAGTATGCTCTTAATCTCACAACTCAGTTAAAACTAAACAACTTAAAGGGAGCAATAAATCAAGGCAAAAGTCCTTCAACATTCTCGCCAGAGTTTTAAAGTTATACAGAACAAAATTCAGACAGAAGAGATCATACTTAGGCAGGAGGAGTTCCACACAGAAAACTACCTTGCTAAAACTAAACCCACGGCATGTTCTCCTTTTAACTTTTAAGATGGTTTAACTCCTCTGTGCACACACACACTGAAAAGAGAGCAGAACTTTCTCCTTGTTCTGTTTTAAAACAGGCCCCCTAAGTTTGATTTGTTAATGACCTTTGCATCAGTCCTCCTTGTTAGCTGCTGGAAACAAAGACAAAATACAAGGAGAGAGTGGCAAATGTAAAAGGTGTTTCCTCTTACTCTTGTCAGACACGTGAACGTGCAGCAGCAGCACTGGACATTCCAGCTACTGCCAGCTGTGTGTGATGCATCCAGCAGCTCAGGGAAGAGCTCATAGACAGACAAACAAGAATGAGTATATTAACCCCCTCTCACTCATCCTAGCATGAAATTCAATGAACAGAGCTTGAGGCACAGTGCTGTAAACTTAGCATCTTTAAAGGCAAAGGGAAAAATCCAGGAACATTTATGGAAAAAAAGCAAAATCAGGCATGTGCCCACTCTGTGGGGGTAGCCAGATGCCTAATGGTGATTACTGCAGACTCTTTCATCTAAATTCCCTGCAGGAAAGGAAAAGATTAAAACAATTTCACGTCATCTCTCTTATTTCAAAAACATGTGCAAGTGGCATGGGATGAAGTGCAAAATATTAATAATAAAGTCCCCACTCAGGCTGTTTACAGGATGTTAAAAATCCCACAAAATACAACAAACCAACCAAACAAAGCACCCCAGTCTCTTCACCTGTCCCTCTGATGAATATCTTTGGCATTATTTTCCAGGCAAGGACCAATTCCTTGAAAGTTCCTAACACATTTATTTAGGGATTTAAGAATTCAAATTGAGCCCTGCATGGTGGGTTCTGCCTCTCCCCACCCCCTTGAAAAAAGACAAAGACAAACAGGAAGAGCGAGCAAAGAAATGAAGTGTCTTAATCTGATTTTAGCTTCCACTCTCTCTCTCATCTCTCACATTTTTTTCATCTCATAGGTTTCCTCTTACAAATTCTTTCCTTATTACAGTGCTTCAGATCAGAGTTAGGTTTTAAACACCATCATCCTGGTAAGCGTAAGCATGTTTTAGGAAGACTCATTTTGGACAAGATGGGTTAATTTTGAGGCTGTTTACAGTGTTATTCATTCATTTCAGGAACATCCAGTACATAGAGTTTTCTCCTGGAGGGAGAAAGTCTGCAAGAGAAAATCCAGATAATGCAGCACTTTTTGGCTATTGAGAGAGGCTTAAGGCCAAGTACTGCTCTATTACTTCCATACAGCTACTGTTTTCAATGGGAACAAACACACAAACATTGACAGAATTTAACTCATCACTCTTCTCTTGACAGATTCTCTCCAGAATCTCATCGTGTGACTGATGAGGGCCAGGCAGAGTCCTAGAGGTAATGTTCCTGCTGCTAAATTTATTTAACATTTAAATGACTGTGTTAACAGAATCCACAAAATTGCAGATATAGAAAACAGTGCTTTTTGAAACTCATCAAAAAATGCTGATCTGTTAGTCAGCATGGATCATTTCTACAGCAGGGTTTCCCAGAAAGCGTCGTAGGAATGGGGGAAAAGAAACTACTCCTCTCCTAATCTCCATGGATTTCAGGCAGGAAAATCAGATTTCATAAGTGTACAAAAGACAAGAACATGTCTAGGTCCTTGCCTCTTGGCCACGTAATCATTTTATCACAACTTGACAAGCACAGTAACAACAGCTGTTTGTGTGGTTTGTAAATTACCTGTAACTTTGCAGCAGACTGAATTTCAGAGAGGCAAAAAGAGTCAGTGTGGACATTGCTAGGCTGGCAGTATCCCTGAGTATTAGAACAAAGGCAGAAGATACTAGAAGATATGGTAACTGGCAATAGGACACACTTTTACACACAATATCACGGTGCTGTATGAGCTGCACAGACTGAAAACCACTGTTGGACAAGTCTAAGTAGAGAGTGGTGTTCTTTGGACTGATATTACTCTTACCTCTCTTCCTATAACTTAAGTACCCTGATAATTTGATTACTCGGAAAGATGAATTGGCTGCATAAACCCAAAAGAATTTTAAAAAATCAGAAAGAAAATTTTAAAAACTTGACAATTCTGTTGTAGGAACTGCTCACCAGAGAGAAATCCATGCGACACAAACCTAGCCCTGGAATTTAAGACTGGTTCATTCACTGACCCAAGGATTAAGATGGATAAAAGCTGCCAACTTTACTGTCTGATCAGTGAAATGAGATGGGAAGTAAATATAACTGGAAGTCATTATGCCTTTGGATTTTATTTTTAACCTCTTTTTGTTTGCTGAGTGTATTTGGCATGAATGTTACCATTTAGAAATGGAAGAAGTCCTAATAAACATTCTAATACACCCTTCAACAGTTTCCTAATTGACCCCTATGAAGCATTCACTGGCACATTGGCCTATGTTTCATGGAGTTTCCACCATTTCCTTTGAAAATCATCCTACATCCAATACATAAATTATACAACCTGGAACAGGCTGGGTTGCAACCTGTCTGCCCTTCTTATTTAGCCTCTTTTCTTTTTCCAGCCTGTCCCTCCCAGGCGAGGAGATGATAGAAATTTCTGGTGTGGAAGAGGTTGGGCCCTGCTGATCACCTAGATCTTTCTCTTCATAACACTGGCTGCCATTCAGCCAAAATGCTTCCTACCTCGGGGTTTGTGTCATTTCACATGCCCGCAGTGATTCCTCTCATTTGTCTTCATCTGGCACTTGAGCCAGCTGCTGCTTAGCCAAGTTAGGTGCATTACACATTTTCATCTTTCCTTGTAAGCAATCATGTCAGCCCCTCTAATCATCTGTGTTGCTGTGCGCTGAATTTCTTCCAGTTTGCCTGTATCTGAGCATCAGGAGCTTCCAGAAACAGTATCTGAAACTGCATTGTAATCTTATGCAGGTGTGGCAGTCGCTCAGGCTGCCTGCAGCGTGGGGGGTTCAGAATGGGTGGATTACCCTGCGCTGGAACCAGTCTCTGAGGATAGCGTGGTTTGAAAATGCCTTCAGCTATCTTGCTATTAGTTAAGTTTAAGTCTCATCCCTGCCCCAGGGAGTATTATTGGCCCCTGCTAGACATGGCAAGGGATGATTGGATAACTTTGATATACCTCTCTCTCTTTCTGGAACTCTTAAGTTTGCGCACCGGGAAAGAGCGGGGTTTTCTTGGCCTAGATCCCTTTGGGATTCCCTGCCCCCTGGGGGCAGAGAGGAGATACCTGGAATAAAGCTACAAGAATTCCACTCTCTCGTCTCTTTGTCTTCGCTAATCGCTCGTTAACCCTGCCTGGTCAAGCATGATCTCCACATATGAAGNTAGCTCGGCTTGGTTCTGATCCAGATCCCTTGTTGATCTGTCTCGGGCTTGGAGCGTGCACGGAGGGATGCGTTCCCGCAGCCCCCAGGTAACACAAGCAGCACCGGAGCTGGGGATTCGTGGACCTGCTTGACCAGGCAGGGTTAACGAGCGATTAGCGAAGACAAAGAGACGAGAGAGTGGAATTCTTGTAGCTTTATTCCAGGTATATCCTCTCTGCCCCCAGGGGGCAGAGGGTCCCGAAGGGAGCTGGGCCAAGAAAACCCTGCTCTTCCCTGTGCACAAACTTAAGAGTTCCAGAAAGAGAGAGAGGTATATCAAAGTTATCCAATCATCCCTTGCCATGTCTAGCAGGGGCCAATAATATTCCCTGGGGCAGGGATGAGATCTAAACTGGCTAATAGCAAGATAGCTGAAGGCATTTTCAAACCACGCTATCCTCAGAGACTGGTTCCAGCACGGGGTAATCCACCCATTCTGAACCCCCCACGCTGCAGGCAGCCTGAGCGACTGCAACATGCAGGTTTTTGGATGGCATTTGGGCATATGGAAGAGGGGAAGATGCAATTTAAATTTCAAGCAGCCAATTACCTCAGCAGCTGCATTCAAGGTACACACCACAACACGTGCATCTGAATCCAAACTACCTTTTGAGAGAGGAGCTGGGGGTGGAATTGATCAGTGCAACAGAGCACCTTAGGCTCAGGGAATATCAGGGGCAAAAGGTCCTGTTAAAGATCAATAAAGGAGTGTCTGTAAGCTCTGACACACACCAACAGATCTCGGCTATTGCAGTACCATCAGCCTTTGGGCTGGGCTTCTAAATGAAACAGAACTTAGCCAGAAATGAGGCTCCTCACCCTGTAATAGATTCAGTGCAGCAAATAGGCTGCCTTCTCTCCTTTATGTGATGCTTCCAATAAATCTTAGGTAGAAGGTGGTGGGGGGTGTTTCCAATTCCAGCAATGCAGCGTGGACACAGTAAAAGCATGGTTCATGCTTTAGAGTCTGCACCTCAGAAAAAAATGACTGAATATCCTCCCAGGAAACCCTATTTCCAGTCTCTTTTTTAGATTTCATTCGAAGACAAATATTTTTTTCAGTTAATGACACTGAAATTATATCACTGAATTACTGAGAATAAAAGGCCGTCTTAATAGGTGTGTGATGAAAAGCAGATATACACATTGAGATTATTTTCCCTGTTGCAAGACTAAAAATGATTTTTTTTTAAACCTGCTCAAATTTAACACAAAAGAAAAGGAATCTTGTATTTTTGAGCATTTACATGCTATCCTCAGGGAATTCTCAGCTTAAATAATGTCATTGTATCTCAGAGATGACAATAAAAAAAGAACTGCTATATAAATCATGTTGGTTTATGGTAATAGCAGCTTTCTTGCCAAAAGGTGACTAAATTTTCTATTCCATTCCACATGTGAATGTATTCACTTCTCCCAGCAAGAAAACACTGAACCAACATGGGTGTCAGAGTGTTCCCTGTGAGGAACCACACCCCACATCCTTGGTGATTTCCAGCTGGCTTATGCTAGTGTAAATATGGGATAACAGTGCCAAACCAGGTCTCACAGTCAGATCCTCAGTGAATGTAAACTAACACTTCAACCAACTGCTGTGACTGAGAATAGGTCTCTGTCAGTAAATTACTTTCTATTATGCCTTACAGAGCTCTGCCACAGAGCCCCACTAAGCCCTGGTTAATATGGGACTTTATTTTCCCTACCTGTGGAAAAAGCTAATCAGCATGAAACAGGGTAAGCATATGAACAGATGTCAGCCACTCAGTGCTTATTATTCACTGGCATGACAAGGAAGACCAGGTTTATACAGCTCTGGCTGGAATTGTTAGATAAGCTAGACTGAAACTAATCTGACAATAATATTACTAATATCATGCTGTGTTAATTGGTTGCACGAGCACATGAATTTCACAGTCAACACCAATTCTGATCTATTTTGAGCTAGCCTCATCCCAGATCTACTCTTTTCCAAAATATTCTGATATTACAGCATTTATTCATAGGACTGTGATGCCATTTACTGCATGTTTCTTGCAGAACAGAAAAGGAACGTGACCTTTGTGCAGGAGCTGCTGAACTGTCACACTGCCCAATGGAAACATTTCCTATCAGTGGAAAGACAGCAGAGGAAAGCTGACCCACCTCACCAATTCCTTCAGAGGACTATGATGCCTCCAGCATACACATCCACAAGACCTTTAACACAGACTTCCCAATGTGATCAGTGTCAGTCACCTACCATGTCCTTTGTCCCCTCTCCATGGTGTCCCCACAACAACAGGTTGACTGTCCTCTGTATGCTCCTTTAAGGCAAAATGGTACTCACAGGCTCAGGAAGGAGGTGAGGATATTGCAGACACCCCAGGTACAGAAGGCACCTCCTGCAGCCTCTGCTCTCCAGGGGCTTTCAAGGAGAAGACAACTGTCAAGGACTCTAACACTTTCTCCACGGATAGCTTTTTCCTATCCCCCAGTACTGGAGATAAGCTTCCCTAGGACTCACAGCAGCTGTGTTAAGGGACCTGGGCTACATGGCTCTGTGAAACTCCAGGGACACCCTAGGCCTGGGAAGGTAGGAAGGGAATCTCCTCTGTCATTCTGTGGGTAAGCAGGCACAAGTCCCTTGGGCTGTAGTTTATACAGACACACCTCCCACACCTGTGGGAAACCACAGGCTGCCCCTCACTGCCTGGCTGACTCCGTGTCCTCCCTTCTCTCTCCACATCAGATGGCAACAAGCTTTGATCAAGAACTTGGGTGCCTAACATGATACAGTAGTGCTTTGTGATATACTGCTTCCCAGCCCTCTCTGTTTCCCCAGGACTACTTTGATCTGTGCTCTTGTAGGCACCTTTTACCCTTTCTTCTCCCTATTTACAGGACAGCCTGATTAGAGCAAATTACCAGCTTTTCATAGATATGATGGGTTGGGTAACATAAATACTGGAAGAACTATTTTAATTGCAGAAAAGATGTTTTATGTTGTCTTTCCTATGAGTTTTCTAGAGTTTTTACTCTTTTCAAGGTGGACAAGATGGGGATAGACAACAAGCAATTTCAGATTAGTGGTGACTCTTACACTTAAAATCTGGTTTATATTATTCATTGGGACCTGTCTGACATCTAATGAGGAGACTTGGAGAAGTGGAAAGATAGTCTGAGGAATTTCAGCATCCTACTGTGGCCTCTGAGGGCAGGTCAGATCCAAAGACCTAATGTCTGATGTGGATGGTCAGCATTCAAGGATCAGGCAACCAGAAACTCTCTTCCACCCTGTCAGCCATAGGGCTTTATTTATGAATTTTCACCTCTGCTCCCAAGATTTCCCTTTATTTTCCTTCACTTCATCCTGCTGCTGAACATAAATATCTAAGATTCTTTGTCTTCAACCAGAGGTCCATGTGAGCAGGTTTCTCCCAACGTTTTCTCCTCTCCTTTTCTCCTGAGTGTCCTTTCAGTTCAGCATTGCTCTGAAGCCTCTTCGCCCTTCAGAAAAGGCTCAATATTTTTGTTTGCCAAAGGCTCTGTGAGTCACAGAGAACATGACTCCTGTGGTATAAACAAAGTTCAAGGCTGAGGTTACTTGGTCTATAAGAGGAAAGCTCTCAGGCAGTGGAAACAATAGTATCTCCAGATGCCAGACCTCCCTCAGCAGACACTGTCCCAAAACTCCTGCATGAAAAAAGGGTCACATTTCAGCCTCCTGATCTGAAGACAGCATGGTTCAATTTAGAGGCAATATTTATGGCTATATGGCTCTCCTCTCAGAAGTAAATGTAAACTAACAAGTTTACATTTTATTAGCTAAGAAGTTAATCAAGAGTGTAACTTTTTGCTTTACCACGTTGCTATAGGTTCAAGGCATGTCAGAGTTGCAGGAGTTGTTCCTGGGAGGCAGTGGGAGTCCAGGGGAATATTGATATGAATATCAAGGGAGGCATTGTTTTTTTGTTACACAAATACATGTGATAAGATCACACCAGCTGTTTACTCTCAGGATCACTTACAGCATGGGGCCCTGACTGAGGCAGTCATGAGACATGGTTGTTCCTAACAGAAATTTCAAGTCAAAAAATGCAGTTGTATATTTTGCCACCAGAAATACCAAAATACATTTTTTTCTTCCCATTTTCCCAGTCAGGTTTCCTCAACATCAGCAAGAAAACATTAGCTCAAGCAGTGGGTAGGACATTGGCTTGGTTATGATGCCTTGTACATATTTTAGTGAAGATTGTTTTCTGTGGATGTACTTTAATCTTGCAACCAACAGATTATGCTTACTTAGGCATATACCAAAATTAAAGAATAGAGATCAGCTCTCTTCCAGTAAGCGTTAAACTGGTTTCCTCTATGATATAATTTTAACATCTTTTTGGGATAAGTGCCAGTGAGACTTGCAGAGAGAGCTTTAAAGCCAAATGAGCAAAAAGTCGCTGCTGAATATTCTATATTTAAAAGTATGCATTTCAGGAAAGTCTATTTAAAAAAAAGATCAATGAGAATTTTTCAGTGGGGGGAAATGCCACTAATGCACTAGGCCTCCCAAATAGCTCACAACACTATTGCAAACTACTACACGAGCAATGTGGATCAAGGCTAAATGCCTTTATTTTGAATATTCCCCTGTATTTCCATGGACATGGTTGTGGCAGCAACATGGCAAATCTTGCTACATAAAGCCCATTCTATAAATTGTAGAAGCTATGATAATTTTGGTGTCCAGGCCTGTCTGTGGGTCTGTAAGAGCAGATGGGACCTGAAAGGCACGAGTTATATCTTTTTTTGGATTAACATATGATTAGAAATTAAGGAATCCTTGTGGCATCTCCTGAGGACACAACGTACCTTTCTCCCCCTGGGCAGTTTGTGACAGGGCAAAGCTCTGCCACTCCCTTTTGTTCTGTTTCTGCCATGGAATAGAACTGAAAGCTTGGTAGATTGTTTGGGTTTGTGGTGCTGGTGATGTTTTCCCCTCCTATAATTTAAGGGAAAAGCCAGACGAGATACAATTTTCCCCTGAATTGGAACCATGGGCTAAATATGTTACAGGCTTTGTTCTCTCCCCCTCCAACATACCACTCTGCTCCTCTTCTCCCTACTGCCACAAACACATTTCTGCTTTGTTTAACTATTTTTTAAATAGCATTGACTAGATAGTGTCTCTCACAGTATTTTTTTCCTTTCTGAAAAATTGCTGTTATAGTCCTTCAATGTAACAAAAAAAATTTCCTTTTTATCCCATTCTTGGCATGCCAAGCAACAAGCCATTGAAAAAGTGCTGAAAAGTGATTTGAAGACAACTAATCAGTCCCAAATTTAGTTTAACTTCACTTTTATCTGATGCTTACCTGTCCTGTTCTTAAAATTTTCTGATGGAGACTCTGTAACCTTTGCAGCTGATCTATTCTGCTTATTGTTAGAAGTTTTTTCTCAACAGCTAAATTAGTTTTTCATAATGCAATTGGAAGCCCATTTTTTCCTGCTCTACCTAGGCTAGACTGTGTGAGAAAAATATTCCTTTTCTCTTCACAGCAGCATATATGAAAAGTTCCTTTGCCTCCATTCTTTCTGACACATTACTTTATTCTCTAGACTGAGTTACTCCACTCTTTCAAACCTTCTGCACGGATCATTTCTCCAAGAAGAAAAGGTGTTGGAAAGCATCAATTTTTGGGCATCTGAGAGTTGGAAATGCTTTAGTTAAACAACTCTCTAGCTAGCAAGCATAATTTTCGTCAACAAAATTAGCAAATGACTGGAACAATCAGCAAGACTCTCCCACATGGGAATATAAAGCCTCTATTGACAAGGACATGGTTGAATTAGTTACTCTATGTCATTTTCAGTAAAGACAGCTTCAGAACCCACTCTTATCCACAGATTTCTTGCACTTAATAGTAATTCAATTTCCAAAATAAAATAAAAACAAAGACACAGCTTTTAGACTTGCTCAGCCTGTTAGATTTGGCATCTTTCTATCCCAGTGACTAAGCATAGCTATGTTACTGCTTGACTTTGATTACATATCAGATAGCAGTAGCTCTACAATATGAAAAAAACCATGAGTTTTTAGAGCCCCACAGCATGAACACAGCAATACCAGATCAATCTTTAGCTTAGAAGTAGTCCTGGATTCTTCAGAAAACATTAAGTTTGATCTTGGAAGCATCCATGAATAATGCTTTCCATGATCTCCAGTTGGCAAGAGACTCAATCCCATCTGGACAAATGCTGATCTGGCTTTGTCTCTCTTATCAAAACTCCAGCACAGTGACCTGGCACGAAGCCACAGTCCTTGAGAAACTCCAGCTAGGAGGAGAACACCCTGTGTCTCTCCAGCATGGAAGCTGCCAGGAATGCATTAAACCTTCAACACACTGCCCTGGGGAGCTGCGCCACATTCAAAGTTTCCTTCATTATCTTAGAAGAGGTTTGCAGCCTGGAGTGGCACTGCCAACTGCCTTGGCAACTTTAGGTGAAAGACAGAGAAGAACAAAGGTACAGGAGAACTGGACATTCCTGTGCACACAGGTACACCATGCCTTCAACAGGCTGTAGTGAGCCTGAGGAGAAAAAGCCCACCACTCTTCCCAGCTTGTATCAGTGACTCTGGGAGTGAATAATTTTCTCTGCAGGTGTTTCCATCCACCTCCTAGCAAGTGCATTTCTGACCTCCCCTGCTTCGGGGTGTCTCCATATACAATTGCAATCCTTTAGAGTAGCAGTGGGTCAATTGTGCACCCTCACCTTCCCATGGCAATCATCAGGAGCACCTCTCTCTTCCTCCTCCTCCTCTCCAGCAGCGTCATACCATGTGACTGCTGTATGCTTTTTCCTTTTGGAAACTAACATACCATAATATTTTGATGCACAAATTACACAAGCGAGTGCCCAGCTAGGAAGTTTCAAAATAGCACATTTTTTAATAAGGTGCAGATACTGCTTGTTTCTGGTTTAAGTGATGTCTTAAACCTGTACTTCTGAATTGCTCCATCTGTTATAGAAAAAAAAAGGACACAGGCAAATAAGAAAAACCATTTATTTCACTTATTTACTTTCTGCAGGAAGCTCCCACTTTGCTGCTGAAATCCTTCAGGGATGGGTGCTTATGACAAAACAACCTGCCTAATGAAGCAATCTGTGTGAAGAATACTGGAAAATAATCTAAAGGAAACTAAGGGAAAAATATGTTCTGGCTTATCTTAATTTTTGGACAAAGACCTCAATAAAACTGCAATCTCACAATGAAGCACATTCCAAAGGGTTCTGCTAAGCTTGAGTATGCCTCAAAAGACACTGATGTCTCTTGGAAAATATTCTGGTTTAGAACAATTACAGTTCTACTATATTTTTCTTGAGTTTCTCTTCCTTTTCTTCTCTTCCATGAAAAACACCAAGGTTTTTCTTGAATGAAGTCATCTGCTCCTGTGGCTTAAAGAATACATGAAATAAAAGTGCTTGGATTGTGAAAAAGCTATAAATCCTATAGTTGGTAGCAGCACATAAAACCACAATCTGGGCTCTTTAACAGACAGCAAGATCCAGAAGTGGAAGAGATTCATGATCAATGAAGTGACTTCCAGCGTGGTATAAATACTTATACTTCCCAGGCAGCATGTGGAATTTGTGGTTGGCAGTGTTTGCATGACAAGGAAAAGTCCAGCAAAACGGAGCAGTTAATACACCTACCATTGCATCTCCTGCAGGTCCATTGCATCAGGAAAGGAAATGCTCCTAGTACCTCCTCTTCATCCCTGGCAAACCTTGTGTGGATCACAGTGCTACTGGCAAATTTTGGTAAGGCAGCTTCACATTTTACCCTTTCGGATGGTTATTCCCACACCATGTCAATCAGCCTCTGGCTCTGTGCTCTCTCTAGAGGCCCATGCAGAAAAAAGCTCATCATCTCCTGTGACAGAAGGCCACAGAAGAAAGAAGGTTTTGCTTATTAAAGGGTTGCTTTTGCAATTTGTCTTCTTCATGGAAAGAAACAAAATTAGAGTTTGGTAATCAGCATGCAAAGCACTTCACAACAGACCAAAAGACTCCTGTTCCTAGGATTACCAGCATGGCTGTGCTAATGGAAAAACAGCGTTACAGAGGTAAGATCAGCACAAGTAAATATCTGATGCACAGGAACATTTAAAATTAGATATATTTTTAGATATTTTCTATTAATAAAACTTATTGAAATGCTTATTAGCTATACTTCATATGATTTAAAATGTCCCTTTTCTTTATGAGTTTGAGAGCTTAAAAAGGAGCAAAACCAGGGCACAACAGATGATCATGTTTCTGCCTTCACAGGAACATGTTGTCTTGGAACTGTAAGACCTCACATGTCCCACTTACTTGTATACTAAATGAAATCAGCTTGTAATGAGCCTTATTTCCTCACATCACAGCTATTAGAGTTTGTAACCAGATGGACAAAAACTTCCTTAACAAATTCTTTATTACATATCCTCTGGCCAAGCTTTTCTCAAGGTGACCTTACACTTCAGTGGTTGCAGTCTAACTTTACAGTCATTAGCTTAGGATCTTACCACTGCAGCCACGACAGACTGAGCCTTGGGTCTAAAATCCAAGTTCAATTAACCCATGCAGTGTTCCATGCTGCTGCGTTAAACAGGTGGTGTGGCACAGAAAGCTACTGTGAGTAGGACTACACTACTTCCAAACTTATTAGGATAGTTTGACATATTCTGGACTAGCCTTAATTGTTCCCAAACACATAGTCCTTAAAGAAGAGTGGACAGCACACCATTTATAATTTAATTACACATCTATGGAGGTCATGCAGAACCCAAGCACTCTTTTAGGTAGCATCAATGGGAAATCTCAGTTGATAATTTATTGTTGCAGGGTTTTCAGGCTTTTCTCCATACATACAGACCTTTCTTGATCTTGTGTAGGAGAATGGAACTACAAGATGTGACCTGAATATCTCTCCACATGTCTGCTTTAACAGCTTTCAAGAGCTGGCGAGGAAATGTAAGCTCATCTTCTTGCTCCCTTGGACAATGTTATGTTGTCACAGCAGGAAGCAGATGGGACCTCTAGTGAATTTTTTAGGGGTCAGTGCATGGAAATGCAGCTTCTGAGCAAACTCTTTAGCATAGCAACATGTGGCATTCATGCCTGAGTCTACTGTTAGCAAGGCTGGGATTAAACTGTAAAGTTAAGTTAGGCTTTGATTATTTCTGTAGGTTCTTAAAGTTACATATTTTGGCAGCTAATGCTCAACTCAGCCTAGGAAAGTTCTGAAGGAAAGGGTCTCTCCCCCTTGTTTGCTCTTGTTCTCTCTGGGCAAGCCCTTACAAAGTTGTTCTAAATTAAAGCTATTTTCAAGGCTGTGGGACTCTACAGACTCATTTGAAACAATTCACAATGAAAAAATGGTTCAGACAAAAGCTAACTGAAACATTCAGAAACAAGATTAAGGCAGGGGGAGCCAATTGCCTGAATCCCGTGCTCTTGCAGCCACTAGCAAATAGTCCAGTTCAAAAGACCTTGGAAAAAGACACTTTATGCAAAGCCAAAGGACCATACCAGCCATCAAGCAAATTCTCAAAGCACAGTCATTATCTGGTTTGATTATCATTCTTTTAATTGAAAAAATGAATTGATAAAGTTAAAATGATCAAATGAAGAGCATACTAAACTTCAGGAGGAGGGGCAGAAGTCTATATTTGCCTACAATCATCATTGATTCCAAAGCACCCCATAAAGGCTGAGGCACCTACTCAGAGAATTGCAGTTTATAACCACACCTGATGGGTCACATCCTAACCCCACCCTCTTTCTCCTCTGCACTACTGCTGTATCCTATCACAAGGGAAGGGTTTTCCTGCCACAAAAGGAGCCTCAAGCAGTATAAGGATAATAAAGTTCCTACCTAAGAAGAGGCCCATTGGCTGTCAGAAATGGAGAAGAGTTTGAACATGGAGTGTTTGAGAACAGAGCACAAGATACTGTTCCACCTGATGGGACATAATCAATACTTTTTGGATTTTCTAAAATATGCCAAGAACTGATGCAATTTCTATGCTGTCCTAGGAAGAGGAGAACAAAAAGACAACTCCTGCTCTGTACCACACTGGCTCCTGTACAGTGCTTCAAAAACCATGGGTTTTACCTTCAAGTCTTAAGCTGTGCCAGGGGAAAGTTTAGGCTAGACATTAGAAAAAAATTCTGTACAGAAAGAGTGATTGGGAATTGAAAAGGGCTGCCCAGAGAGGTGGTGGAGTCACTGTTCCTGGAGGTGGTTGAGAAGACTGGACATGGCACCGAGTGCTCTGGTTTAGTTGATGAGGTGGTGTTAGGTCATAGGGTGGAACTGATGATCTCCAGGGTCTTTTCTGACCTAATTGATTCTGTGATTCTGGGAAGCCTATATGGGACATTCCAGACTGACATACAGGTGTGCCCTGATGTATCTGACTCTGCTAAAATTGGGAAATCATCAGTTTAACAGGTAGTGTCACTTGAGGTGGACTGGTGATTTGCAGCCATAGGGATCCCAAAGCTTTTGTAATGTACATAGCCTTGAACAATGTTTCCTCTGGTGATGCTTTCCTCAAGTGCCAAAATCTCAAAAGCTCAATTGATCCTGAAAATAGAAATTATAATATCATAAAATGAAGAACATTTTTCCACAATTGAGCCAATTCAAATGAAATGAGAGTATCTTTAAACATTTCTTCTAGACTTTTAACTTTTTGTATCATAGGGCCTAAAAAATTCTCCTTTGTGAGAAAATGAGAAAATGCTTTTGTCTGTGATGCCTCTGAAGGTCTCATTCAAAGCCATGCTCTGAAGATCAATAGCAAGGATGATTAAGGAGATGGCAGTCTGTGTTTGATTGTCTCTGAGGAAAGGGGAATCTTACAGACTTGAATGGACATTTCTATCACTATTTAACAAAGAAACCTTGCCAAAGTTGACTACTGTGCACCTCAAGCACAGATGCCAGTCCTACCTTATGGCTGAGGACAGAATTCAACCCCTCAAAAATAACTACTCCAATAACATTATGCACCCCCCAGGTTTTTCTCCTCCTAGTGCAGACTCAGGTTGGTGTGGCAAGTTCTTCAAAATACAGCACTTTAAAAAAACCATTGATGTCTTCTTTCCAGGTTTAGCATGACTGAAGGCTGCTGTCCACAGTAAGCAGTAGTGCCTTCTGGTACAGGGACAGTCACAAAAAAGCACACTTTCCTTCTGCACACACACACACACACACAAAGACACAAGAGCAAAACTATTGAGGAAAGAAGGCAAATTTCCTTTGGAACCCACTAGCCCAAATGGTGAAAGGCCAGTCAGCCTTCCTTACATCTTGTCAGGCTCTCCACAGAGGGTGAACAGAAGAGATTCTGGGAAAGAGAATTGCTGAGAATGAGGACTTCACCCAAATATCAGTAAGGAAGGAACTTGTGTAGGTAGTGGTACTCTTCACCTGCCTTTGCTTCTGGAATTTCATCACAGGAAAAAGCAAAACACCAATATACAGTGCATCAATATATAAACATCAAGTTGCTGCACAGTGCAACATATCTAGAAAGGATGACTTTTATATTAGTTGAACACACCTGCAATCAGAAAACTGAGACAGTGACAGCAGCTGGTGATGGAAATGTATGAAACAAAAGCACCTGTTTGCAATAGTAGCAGGTCAGATAGCTCCACTGTGCCCTTGGAAAGGTGAGCATAGGTTGAAGGACAGCAAAACACAACTTCCCAGACTCCTGAAGCCTTAGCTGACACCAGCAGTTCTTCAAATCCTACAGGCACACGCTCACCCACAGTTAACCCGGGGAAATTAGCCTCTCATTTGATTAAGTGATCTGTCAGACAGGTGCCTCAATACCATTCTGTTTCCCTTCTGTTTTCTGTTGCATCTGCTTTCTCTGGGTGAACTGACCTTGCTGTCCCACAGAACCAAGCACCTGCTTTTGTAGGGTTGTAACAAAGCTCCCCAAGAGTCTCACCTCCCATTTAGGACTGCACTGTGTTCATGTAGCTATAACACAATGTATGAGGTCTACCACTGCCTGAGACAAGGCTGTACTTGAGTCATAAAAGAGGGCAGAAAGTGAAACAGGAAATCACCAAAGGAGCAGAGAACAAAGCAGCAGAAAGCCATAGAGTATTACATGATTTACATGATGGGGTAAGGAAGATGCAGCTCCTGTACCCATTTCTCAGCCCCCACCATCACTTCTGCTGCAGCAGCAGCACAGCCTGATCCAAACCATGACCCTTTCTGGTCCTCAGGAAGATAGGCAGCACACTCTCAGGAAATGTGGCCCCAAGGAAATCCTATGGGGAGGAAAAACCAAAATGCTCTCTGATAAGAGTTGGCTAGAAAATAAGGTTGAATTATGAACAAAGCCACTATGAATATTCATTGTAAGTAAGCAGGATTACATGCAAGGAAATGCCTGATTCTAGCATTAATCTTTCATTCTACCCCAGATTGCTGTGAGTTTTGACAAACTGCCTTGTAAAATGGGTTAGATAGTTTCTCCTTTTATTACAGGAATTCCCTGTGCTTCTTGTACTCTATATCCACAGAGATCTACATTTTCACACGTTCAAACTTCCCAGAAAATAACCCGCTTCAACTAATTTATATGCAATTTCTGTCTCACCAGTGTGCCACCCAGCACTCTTGCCTCACTGCAGAGCATACTCTTGATGATACTGATCCTTTCCCAAAACCAAGCAGGAGCAGTTATTTTTGGCACATGAGCTCTTACTCAGACCCATCTGCACCACTCTATCTACCAACTGGATGGTGACAAAAGGTAAGCATTAGAAAGAAATGAGACAGCTGGCAAAAGAGCCATAGGCAATAGTTGAGAGAGATCTTTTCCCATTTGCATGCATCTGACCTCGCTGCTATTCACAGCTGATTAACATCAACTGCCATGGCCAACGCTTAATTCTCACAGAAAGCCGCTGCTGGTTTCACTTCATTAATATTGACATCTGAACTCTGCAGCTACACTGGATTACTATTAATAATTATTTATGATCAGCGATTTGCACAGAGCATGCTGCCCAGTGCTGGGAGTCAGGTGAGGAATCTCCAACATCAATTCACAAGCTGTCCACTGCTGTGGCCATGCAAGGAGCCGCTTTACCTCGCCTCTCTCACACTGCCACCACTCACACTTGTGCTACCATCAGTGCAGTGTGTTCTCACATGTAAAACTCACACTTCTGGGTAGGGTAGGAAGCTGCAGCAGACTAATAATATTCCTTCTTTGATGAAAAGTGCCAGGGGAGGTGAGAAAAGCTAAAAGGTAACAGTAAAGGTCAAGACTGTAAAAATGCAGGTGCAGAATATTTTATTAGCCTAGGCTTCTGGTTCAGAAAGATGCCTAGAAGTCCAACTCCTCTCAGATGTCTAACTAGCAAAATTCTACATTTCCTCTGTATTTACAGGTGGAGCTACTGAAGTTTTATGCAGAGTACAAAGTCCTTAACCTTCTCCAGCAGTGAGTGGAACTGAAAATTTAAATTCATACACATACTGATGTGTTAGGCTGAATTAAGGCCACAGCACTCAGTTCCTTTCAGGGTCAACCCAACACACACCATGAGGCCCCTCCAATCCACCACTGCACCAGGCTCCCATGAGCAAGCCTGGGTGACTAATAAAGCAAAGAAGTGGAGGTGGAGGCGAGTGTGGGGTTTGCACCCAGCCACATCTCACAGTTTCCAGGTATCGTTACTCAGGTCAGACCAGGCTGGAGTGTCCCACGCAGCTCTCCACAGCTCACGGGTGGAAAAAGTGAACCAGCTCCCTTCATACCCACAGCACAAACTGGCTCTCCTGTGCCAGTGACTGCTGCTGCACTTTGCCAGGCTACACTCGTGCAACTGACTTGGTAATTTCTAGATAACTGCAGTTAAGTGTGCAGAATTACTGCCTAGTCTCAGCATCTTCTTGCTTTATTTTATCTTGATTTCTCCCCCAAAATTGGGCAACCCAGAGACGTTGACAGGAATGGTCTAGTAAAACAAAGGAAAAAAATCAGAGCCTCTGGCACTGATGTGGTGCCTGGGAGAATGAAATCCCCAGGACACTTTACAGTTCCACAGGTTATTATTTTTCTCTTTCCATTCTCCCACTTTCTCCCAGATGGAGAAAATCCTCAACCACAGGCTCATAAAATAATAAGCTTCCACTTGTTTTTAACATATTTTCTAACTTTAGGCAAATATAGGACTATTTCCCCTTAACAGTACATTTTCTTCCTTCAGTGCTAAATACATTGAACTGAGCTTGACTGTTTTCTATGAAAAAGTATCCTTTTCTAGTAGAGAAGTTCAGCACATCTTTATTATTTCAGTTTTCACGTGACACTGCAAAAATTCAGCAAGCTGGTATCGTTGCACCTGGTTTCTAAAGCTTCAAGAAAGAGTAATCACTGTATTTGAAAGTGCTCGATTTTTAGAAGATTACAGAGGCTTGCAGTGCCACTGTCACTACTTTGTGATATACACAAACCCAAATCAAAGAAAACTTCAGCCTGTTCAAGATTTTCCAGTTTTAAAATAGTTTTTTTAGCATGAATTTAGTAACTGTTGCTTCTGCCATCAAAATGTTTAAAATGCAACTTAAAAAAAAAGAAAAATTATTAAAAATTGCATGTCATTGTTTTTGCTCTCATAGTCTATTCACAAGAATTCCTCACTGTTACAGTGAGGAAAATATAAAGGAAGAAAAGAATGGATTTGTACAGAAACCCTCTTTGAATTGTACCAAGAAACAAAATCCTGGTATCAGTGACACTACTATCAAAGCATATGTTTAATTCAGATGAAAAAATAAGAAATTACAAAAAAATTCACTAGTCATCCTACTCTTGGGTCTGTGTCTGCATTCACAGAATTTAGCAACTGTACTCTTATACACATTTCTTTCCCCCTTAGCATATATACTTTTTAGCTATGGAAACAGACTTTTCAGCTCATGTCCAGTGGCATAAGAAAGCACATAAACATAGAGATAAAAAGAATCATGTTAGTCTTTATTCTAGAAAGTTTGCTAGACCTCCATCATTAAATTCATTAAATATAAGATATAAATTATTTAGAAAGAATTAGACATGTTTCTAGATAGAGTGCTCAGGAAGGAGGCTCCTTACAGTCATAATGGTTGATAGTGGTTGCAATTAGAAACTAAAATTGCAATCTACAGGAAATTAGGGCTTTCAGAATTTTATTTTTCCTCTGAATCTGAAAAAAACCCTCATTTTCTCATGAAATCTAATTTGACCCCCTTTGGCCTTTTCAAAAAGTTCTGCTTTGATTAAACTTAGAAGTTTTCCTATATGTTTTCCTTACTTACATTGTATAAAACAATGAGAAATATATTGCAAACAAAAGAAAAATGTCTAGGCAAACAAGGCACAAACTTACTAACATTTGCTTTACAATTTCTTTACATCCAGTTGTGTTTAAAATGGTGTGTGTTTTAGTTAAATAGCATGTTCCAACAGGAAAATGTCTTTTCAGTTAATTTTTCCAGAGCCTCAGTTCCTTTCATGAGAACATTTTGGATGACAAAAAAAGTAATTTACTGCAAGTTTGAAAAAGTGGAGGCTGAATTCTATGCCCTTGCCTCTCTCTGCTTTTTCTCAGGAGGGGAGCTGCTTCAAAATCCCTGTGTTTTCAAAAGCCTGAATTAACTCTTACTCCACCATATTTCAAGCAATGAAGCCTGGTTTCCTATCATTCCTTGTCTTGTGATTGGATTCTCTCAGGTGTAAGGAGGTGAAAACTAACCAAAGAGTTTCCTGGTGTTTACCTGTCTGCAGCATGTACAGAGAGAAAAACTCTCTGGCATCCTGTGGAAAACAGGAAACACTGCAGGTTTTCCCTCAGTGGAAATAGCAATAAAGTCTCTTTCCTGAATTTAGTCTTCTCTTTCCCTAAAATGTTTGGGAAATTTGAATCTTTTGGACCTCTAGTGCTCTGCTGTACTTGCTGAAAGTGCTCTGACATTATTGGGCAGGCACACAGATAAAGTTGTATGGTGTGGTCACCAAAGCAAAACCTCTTTAGGACACGAAAGAAAAACTGGAATAGCTGCCTGTATGTGACGTTGAAAGATCCTTGCATTCTTTTGCAGCCACATTCAGGCAAGGAACTGTCTGTGTTATGAGACAATTAGCAAGCTGATGAGCAATTCACATATGAAAAGTGCTACATAAATCCCAGCATCATTATAGTTAAGAGCAGAGTAGTAATTATAACTAAGATTGCCTGCATAGTTTCATCCCCAGTTTGAGGGATTAATGTGTTTTCCCCAAACACTCATAACTCTGTCTAGTCTAATCCTGCCCTCTATCCTCTGGTGAAGTCCACTTTCATGAGACTGATTCAATGTAGTATTTTTAACCCTGCAGCCTGACTGGTGCTGGTCTTGTGAAAGACTCAATTAAAAGAATTCAGCTGCTGTTGGAAGAGTTTGCTGTGGTGAGTGCAGCAGAGCTACACACTGGGGTTTAAGAAGAGCTTTCTCTTTCACTGACAATATAAAATGAGAACATAAAAAACATAACTATTGTAAAACATTACCTTCAGCCTGCCCTTCCAAAAGAATGTCTTCTAGCCTTTTTTCAGAGGGCAGAGTATTCTTCCATATACAAAGGTAATTTGCATTACAAGCATAACAGGAAATGAAATAACCTTAAAATACAAATCAGGAATATATCCAGTATGCAAATCAACATCTTTATGAGCTGCAATAATGAAGAACAAGCAAATTAGTAGCACTTCAAACTACCTTTTAATTCTTTCTGCATTCTCTTGGCATCAACAGATAAACAGGGCTAAAGATCCCACTAATTGCCACATACAGCACCACAGTCAGTATATACATATGACTCATATGACTTAAAAATAGCAAATAGTCACTATATACACCATTTAACTCACAGAGGCTACCTGACTCTGACCTCACTCGTGTGTAAAATGGGATTTAACCTCACCATGTAGAGGTAATTGCCCTCACAGAGATGTAAAGCTGGTGGAAACAATATCCTCACCAAAGCCACACCACTAGTCAATGCTGTTCACTATTTAAAAATGAAGCTATCAAAGCTCAGTAATTTTGTTCCACCAAACAGAGTGGTCATGAACCATCTTTTAAGTCTTTAATCAGGCACTTGAGCCCTTTGCATTGCCACACACAAAATTCAGGCTACAGATTAATTTGATTTCTGCCATGTGCATGAGGTACCCTGCACCAGCAGCTGGTTATCATCTGATCACATGGAGCTTTTAGTTGTAGCAAGTCAAGGGTCCTCTGACTTCTGCCCAGGTAGGGCCAAACTGCCCCAGCTTTCCTTCTCTTGGTTGTTGAGAATCAGGGCATGCACAGACTCTTTCTGTGGGGTACATGATGCATGACAAGGTCTTGCCCTGTGCCCACCAAGTCATGCATCACAGTGCTTAATTAATGCCAGTGCCAGCTGTAGGTATGAAGGGTATCCTTGACAGGAAAACTTAGGAAAAGCTGTTATTTTGCTGCTCAACTATATTATTTAAAGTTTTACACAGTAACAGTGGGCCTTGGAGATAAAGCTGTGCAAGTTGCTCAAGAATTAGATTACTCTCTAAATTCACAGCTCAGGGTCAGTTCTTGAACCAGACTCACTCCCTATGAATGAATTGGAGCTCATCTTACTGAGGAAGTGCTTGTATTTTTTTGTGATCTCTCCTTTTCCAGGAACACTTCCTTAGTATACACACAAAAAATATGTTACTATCACACAGACTCTCCCTTACTGATTTTCTCCATCATTAGGAAGCCAATTCAGAGTCCTGGCATTGTTTAGCAAACAGACAAAGTGCTCCAAGAAAGGACAACAGTGTCACATTTAGGACACTTCAGTATAATGGGTCCTGTAAGAGGGGCACTGGGCATCCCTCAGACAGACAGTCTGTCAGATCTATTCTTGTTTCTTGTGAAGTCCCTGACTGGTAGCTGAGATTCAGCTGCAAATCAGTTTTCCATCAGCACAGAAAGAAAATCATACTTTGTAAGGCCCCATCTACAAGGTTCAGTGCAAGTTTGGAGGTGAACCAAGAAAATATAGCACATTTACATTGCAAATAGACTAAATAGCATACAATTAGTTTAGGAAGCGTGGTGTTTGATACTCAGTTTTAAAGCCAGTTTTAGAGACCTTAAGGAAACCATGTATTTGATTAACTCATTCTTATAATCCAAACAGAGGTAGATTGAGAAGAAGTGACAAGTGTATTTCTTTTTTTATGAAAATGCATAGAGACAATATTCCATCTTTCCACCTACTCTAATTATGGTAATACACAGCAAAAAACCCTCAAACCAAACCAAAACAAAAGAAGCTTACTTAGGCCTGATCCTGCAAACATCTGACCAGATGAAGAATGTGTGAACTGGCTTTCCCAAAATAAAACATGCCTGACACAAAGTACTGACACAAAGGCCAGGGTCCTTTTGTGCTTTACAGACCTGTAACACACAAATATAAAAACTTTCTCAGGTCAACTACTCTCAAAAAAAGGGTATTAAATTATTTTGGTACCATCATGCAGTATGTGATGTCTGCATGTGGCTATTTCAGATTCATAACACTTTATTTGGCCAAAGGCCCAAGAGAATGAGCTAGTTACCCCCTTGCCTGAACAGCCATACTTTGCCTATCATGGGAAAAGCAAAGGAGGAGATAATTTTCAGACAATGGTAAACTTTAATTAGTAGTCTCCGAGGTTATAATTATTACTATTAGACTGCTCATTTTTAATTATCTCGAGTAAACCCATTAATTTTTATCTTTTTCATATCAGAACTTTTCAATCCAGGTTATAATATGAAATAATATGTGTCAACCTGAAACTTAACATCTAACTCCAAGGACAGATAAATTGACACTGGCACTGTTCATTTTAAGTGCCTTAAGTGGTTTACAAGGTTTAATATAGAGAAGATTGTGAAAATACTAGGTTTAAATGCCCAAGGGCCCTTGGGGAAGAACCAAGAACTGTGACCTTTTGGATGTCTGACTTTGCAGACACAATTGTTTCAGTGGTTTTCTTTCTCTTTCACGCCTTTGGGTTTTGGTTGTTTGGGGTTTTGGGGGTTTTTTTTCGCTTCTGTCTGAAATTTTAATTAAGACAAGCTTCCCAAACACCACTGCTTGGAGTTCAGAGCAGAGGCTCCTGAGAGCTCCTCTGATATCTCACAGCAATAGTTTTATGTGTAGCTTGAAAACTTGTTTCTACAATCTCCTACAGTCAACTGCAGCTATTCAAGACTCCTTTATAGATATGATGTCCATCAGTAACCTTGTGTTCTATTGCTTGGTGCCAATGCTTTCCTCAGAGCTGACAGGAAGTATTGTTCAACAGGTCTGGGCAAGTCAGTTTTACTTCTCCATTTTAATGTTTTATTATGAGTTTTGCCTACGTATCTAAGCTCAGCCCCTGAGTCTTGCTGCCTGACTGCCCCACAGATTTTTGTTGCTTCCTTCCATAGTTCACATGTTTTTAAAAAGTTCTCATTTTATCTTTTTATCTAGAAAAGACATCTGAAACAATCATAGTTTATCTAGAAGAGCTAAACAAAAGAGAGCAGTGAAGTTTTGGATTAAATGTTGAAATCAATTTCTTGCCCTGTTTGCTCAGGTGCCTCCAGCCTCCTTTTAATAAACAGAAGGTTCTTTCTCAGCTGTGCCTGCACTGAAGGCCCCCCAGCTGCCTGGGAAGTGCAGTCAGCTACTACAAGAGCAAGGAAAGCTCCTGAGGTTGGCCTCTCCACTCCATGGTCAACATGCCAACTAGGAACCTTGTCCTAAATTTTCTCTTTCTCAGGCCAAACACTTGAAAGTCAGGGTGGCAGATATGCTCTGACTTCTTCCAGAGATGACACCCCCAATGCATTAAGCTTGAAATATGCTTGTTAGATCAAGAATGAAACTCCTAGCAAGTTTGGGGTATATAAATGTGCAAATACAGGACATTTGGAGCAAATCTCTTAGGTATCACCTCAGAAACTTCAGCTGGTTGTTCCTGTCAGAGGAAATTAAAATGCCAATGAGGATATCAGAAAACATGAAATAGAAGCCATGGCAACTCTCAATACATTAATTTCTCACTGTTAAATTGGATAGTCAAAATTGCCATTTTGGTGCATTTTATTGAAAAGTGGCTTCCACAGGATGCTAAGCAACTATGCCTATTGCTTTTCTGCAGCTCAGCTTCAATGGAATCCACTGAGCTTGAGCACAGTTTTAAGTGCTTTGCTACCCAGGACAAGAATGTTTAGCACTCCTTTCTTTTATAGATGCAAATTTATACTTGTCTGCTATTCATTGATCATCTCTCCCCGCTTGACAATGACTGACAATAAAGTGATAAAATGAGGAAATGTAATATGACATTTATTCAGCATAAATACTTTGCAAAGCTACAGCTTCACAATTTCCTTTCTTTAGGTAAATAATTTGAAATACTGTAAGCAATGATAGTGGATGGCTGGAAACACAATCCCTCAAAGTCCAGTAAGACTGAAAGAAACCACCAGTAATGACGCACTTTCTTTTCAATTGCCCCCATCTATTTTCAGACAGTTCTGTTTGTGCTGGCCTAATGGCAGCTTACTAAAAAGCAATGAAATATATACAACATCTGTGCAAGTAATACAACTTCCACGCAGGCTAAAATACTGGTACTGCTGTATACCTATACATAAACCAAAAATAGAAATGTGCACATTAAACTAAGCCAAGCTTTTCTGCAGCTGTGCCTCTGATCTATGGATGTTTGTGAGGTTTAAACTTTAATCATGCATTCTCACTTACACTTAAGACCAAAGAACAAGATACTTGAAATTTCTTGCACAGAGGGTTACAATGCAACAAGAGCTGCCTTTCTCAAAGTATGGCTCTCCATAGAAATGTTTGGATTAATTAGGCAAGAGATGCGTCTTAATTGTTCCTGGTACAGCTAGGGCTTTTCCCCAAAATGCTGGATATTGAGGAAGGTCAGACCATACTCAAAGAGCCTGGATTTCTGTTCTATATTGCATTTTTGTAAAATGCTGTATCTCTTTTGCTGAACTCCTGTAGGTGGTAGTGTTGGCATAACACGTTATGAAAAATTATTGAGGCCTCTTGAGATGATGCCCAACCCTCCAGAAGACTTCATTCTAAGGCACTTAGGCTTAGCACCAGGGTTTGCTTCCTCTAAGGATGGTACTCCTTGTTCTTAGGATCTGCAAACAAATAATTAGATTACTTTAATATCCATATTTTCTCAAGAAATAGTGACAGCTGTGGTGTCAGAACAGGTATGGAGAGGAATACAAACAGAATTTATAACTAGGACAGACCCCATTGATGCTGTTATTCTTGAAGTTTACCTTACATTTCTTAAAATAGTGAACAAAAAATGTTGCTACTTTTTCTACCTCAATCCTCTACCTTTGCCTAAACAAAGACCCACAAGAAGTGTCATCTAGATTTGCTACAGCTTTTTGATAAATTATTGATTTTTTAAAAATCCCAGGACTTTTTACTTAACAAAAACTTTTTTTTCGCGAAGAACAGAAAAACAAAAGTTAGGACTTTACTCAAGAGCAGACACGATGTGTTTTGATGAAAAAGATAATTATCTAATTGATAGTTCTGTTCTTTGTTCATATAACTCCAGTTACTGGATGTTGAATCAAACACACAGGAAATGCCTTCCTGTAGAAATGCAAAGTTTCTGTTTCTTATTCTGCCATAAAACTCCTTGGTAATAATTGTAAGTATGTCAAACAGAACTAAGCTTCAAGTCTGGATCATGGAAGCAATAAAAGAGGTTCTTCCAAAGGTAGGTAACAATTGGTGATTCAAACAACTGCCGTCCAGATGGAAAAGGACTTTAAGAATTCCTTATCCCCTTACCAAGGGAAGGCTAAGAAAACGTCTCTGATAATAAACCAACCTCAAAAAGCCCTCTTGAAACTTTAACAGGGTTGGTCAGTGGCACGTGAACAGAAGAAACCACGGCTCAGGAAGTGTTTGGAAGGCAGCAGTCTGGCAGAGTGTACACCAGCACCTCTGTCTGAGGCCCCTCTCTTGCTCAGGTCATGCCCACAGTCTCTCCAGGGCAGCAGGACTAAAACAAATGCCATGTCAGGCCATTCTGGATTTGTCAGTCTTCAGTGAGCCCAGCAAGGACTACAGACTACTCTCCCTTTACCTGAATGATACCTGCTGCTTGCTCTTCTTACCAGTACAAGAATAGTGGCTGCTGCATCTTGGAAATGACTTGTTTCTGCTAAAGCTGTGTTTGAATTTAGCAGGAAAGTCGATTTCAGCTGCCTCTCCCCTTCCCTCTCCCCCCACCCCCCCATCCTTTTAGGCAAATTCAACTGAACTGTTAAATGTCAAACACAGTAAAGATTAGGCAGTTCCAATGAGTGGCAGAATTAATCAAATGTCTTAGTTTCACAAGATTAGGCTGGCAAGTCTCTGTTAAAAAGCCCATACAGTAAATTTAGAGCTTGTCTTTACCAATGAAATCAGCTGTTTGACAATATAGTATCTCTGCCAGAATAATCCAAGAATAAAGAACTCCCCTCAGATAATCTCCTTGAGATCTGAAGATTCACAGTATGAAAATGAAGACAAAAATTAATAAATAAATGAAGCTATTAACCATTATTTTATAAATCATTATTTTAGGAAGTATTAAGCAACTATTAGACTTCCAAAACTCTGAATCACACAGAAAAGGACTGCAGAGTCCATCCCTTGTAGCTCATCTGTGGTTTTGAAAAATCTAGTTCTTGCATATTACCTGACAGAGTAAAGCACAAAGACTACAAATCTGGAAGCAAAGTGTGCTTAAATGTTAGAATTAGGCACATATCTCTGCTAGCCTGCCTCTCCAAATAAGATTCAGTGTTGAGGGTTCTTTGCAACTTTTGAATACACGATCAGAAGCAAGGCTAGCACTCCCCTTGCTTAGAAGTGCCACATTCCTCCTTTTAATATGAGGTTATGGCATACAAAACCTTACCCTTTTTAATCAGTAGTTCAGACCTAATTGGTGGTAATTCAAAATGATCCTTTTCTGACGGAGGGTTTCATAGTGAGTATAAAATAACTTTGTTTGCTGCTCAGAGACCTGACACAGACATCACAAATGGTGCTCATTAGCTGAGGTGTCTGAGCCATGGGGTCCTAACTAACCTTCTGCATTACTGGCAGAGCTTCCCCACCAGAAGCAGAAGAGAGCAGTAAGAGAAATGCTATTCTGTGCTTACCCTGAAGGTTACTGATACAGAAAGCCCTAAGTTCAAATCTACAAAATGGAGTCTCCTGAGGTGAATTGCTATTAAGTAAATACTACCAAGCCTCTGCTGGAAAAGTGAGACTAGGATGGCCATTCCTTGAGATACTTGTAATGAATTCCTTTCATCCTAGATTGACATACTGCCTAGAAAAGATTATAAAACATGTGGTTGTGGCTATTAGTACTGAACTCCTGTGCTTCCAAGACTTTCTGGGAAGCTTTAGACTATCGATTACAAAGAAAACATTCAGCAATTCCTCTTTCATAACCTTAGTCTTCTAAAGAAACAAATTAAATGATAGTTCAAATATAAACTAAGTAAATCACTTGAAATCTGAATTAAAGAATATTATGCTTCTGTCACCAAAGCTGTTAGGTATTTACCATTGTCCTTCTGTCTCACTGAGTTTTCCCCTGTCTTAAAAAGCATAAGACTGGGTGAAACACAAAGAATGGCAGAATAGCAGGAAAATAATATCCACAGATATAGTCATGCATTCCCAATTGTAATTTGTTCTGGCCTCCTTTATTCCCCTCTTGCTATTTTTCCAGGAACTTGAAGATGAGTGGTTACTACGCATGGAAACACTGAGCTTCCGTTGTTTGCAGGAATGCTCACAGACCGTGTGCAGAAAGAAATTGTGCCTAAGGAAGGCAATATGCTAACAATCTCAAAAAATGTACATCCAGGTAAGGAAGAGGCTCAGCCTAGTGTTAGGCAAACTACTAGTTGTGTTTTTTTGGGTTAAACTACAGATTGGATGACTACAAGATTTATTGAACAAACAATCCATCCTCATTGATTTGCAGGTACAATAAACAAATTGCTTTTACAAATTGAGCACATACCTATTAGTAGGATCACTTACTCAGAATTAAATTGGGGAGGGGATGTAGGTTAAAAACAACAAAACACAGCATAAACAGAGCCACCTAGGTAGAAAATGTTTCCAGCAGGCAATTTTCATAACCGATTGCTCAGCTGCTAAACAAGCGGTGCACACTTCATGCATATTCATTCAGCCACCAATGCGTTGCATGACAAATATAATCAAGCCTAGGAAAGAGAAAATGCAAGAGTTGAAAGAATTAAGAGAACGAGTAAAGGAAAGCAAATCACTTTCTTCTCTGGTCTGCTGGTTTGAAACCAATCCATATTAGTAGATATGAAGTTGTAAACTTCCAGCGTCTGACTGTGAACTGGTCCATGTGAAATGAGCTGGCAGACTTCTTCCTGTTCTACTAAATGCCAAAGCCTGTGAATGCCTGTACATAACTGACTTCTGAGCTCCTAGAAACCATGAATGCAAGAATTAGAATCAGCACAGTAATATATAAGCATCCACAACTACTGTCTATTTTCCTCAAGGATGTAATCTGATCCTTTCTACGGAGTTTACGTGCCTGGTCTAACCATTCTTTTCCTGTTATTACAGAATTACTGTCATGCTTTGAATGCTAATGTCTGGCCAGTTTCTGATTAATGATCCAAAATAATATTAATCTCTCTATTTCAGAAACATTAAGGCTAAAAAGCAGAACTAGAGAAAGATGTCATGCTCTTCCACATATAAGAATGAAAAAATGCTATAATGTCTAACATTAGAAATTCTTAGAACTTGTCCAACAAAAAAGAATGTTTAAATTTTGCACTAAAAGGTTGAAGTTTTTCTCTCATTCAAGTAAAATGTTAACTGGATACAATCTTCATAAACTATGTGAACATATTTGTGAGCCTTGGATCCAGTTTTGAAATAGCTATAAATTACTATTATTTGGCACCAATCTTTCATAAAGACAGAGGATATGTGCGAGTATTTTTTTCTGTAATAATCATACAAGATTATTTTATTTAAATGGCAACTATCATCTGAAGCTTGCAGGTTCAATGCTAAAGACACTTGCCAAGTTGGGTCTCAATTTGACTTCACGTGCTGCGAGCCAGGGAAGCTCTATGTTAGCACCAGTTATGACCCAGTTTTGATGACCTTCGAGCACTAGAGAACAGAGCACACTTAGTGCTACCAGTTCTCATAATTTCAGCCTTGACTAATACTTTGTCAGAGGAAGTAAACCACAGCTTCACTACAACTCAGTATTTCATGACACTTTGGAACAAATTTCCAAGACATGCTTTCAATGAGAAAAGACAGGGATCTAGAATTAGCAACAGCCACTTCCAAAACCAAGTTTCCCAGCTTCCCGATACAATAAAACAACAGGAATGATAAATTGCACTTACATTTTGCCTAGTCCTTACTGCAAAGGCCTTCTTGGCATGTCAAGAGGAAAAACAGAAAAACCTCACTCTTCCAGTACCAGCTGAACTGAATTCATTGAGCTCAACACAAAGCTATTTTTTCTTGCTCTGTCTTCTGGCAGTAGCCTCCTTTCTGTGAAGGAAAAGACCCAAACAAATCAGTGGTGTATCTACAGAATATGCACTTGTGAATTCGCCAAAAACTGAAATAGAAAATCTTGGTAATTTGGAAAGCAATTCAGCCCCAAAGCATTTGGATTAAGTTCCACAAAATGTTTTTTGTTTGCAAGACTCACCTGGCTGAAGAGCAGTGGTTCTCGTAGCAGAGGCACTGGTACTCATGTTTTTGAGTTTTGTGGTTTTATTTTATTTGGGTTTTTTTTCATGGAAATTATTAGTCTATTTTGAGATTCACCCTGCTCCTTCAGATGCCTAAGCCTCAGTGAGGTTTAGGGCTGCAGAAAAGTTACTGCTCAAAGTCATTCTGAACTCTGAATCCTGCTGTTGCTGAGCACAGGTCCCAGCACCAAGAGCTTCCTGTCCTCACACCTTTCTTCCTGGAGAGGGAATGCAGACACACGCTGCAGACTAAGGAGTTGATTGTAAAATGATTTAGCCTACAACAGCGATATTTGACCAGCTCATGGAGACCAATGGAGTCGGTACAGGCCCCTCCTGTGGAGCTCTCAGAATCAGTTTTTAAAATGTCACACAATTGATGGGGGCTGAAGCTAAGACTCCAGCTGAACTTATGATTAAAAACAGTATTGCAAGCGGTCTCATGCACCAGCAGTCTCTAAACTAATTTAGCCACATCAGTAGCACTTTCATGTTGGCTGGCCTTATTGACACAGTTATCATTTCCAAGGTAACAGCTGAATTTAACAGCTTGTAGACCTCCTTCCCACGAACATCTCGGGGTGTAGGTGTGGAGGACTCGGAGGTTGGAATCAGGAAGGAGCTGCCTTCTGCCTATAACTCTCCCACAGTGTGACGGCTGTTTGGGGAATTAAAGCATTACACAAAATACACACAGCAGCCCCTTGGTGCTTCCTTACTCGTATCAGCATGTTTCTGCTCAGAGAGGGCTGTAAGAGAAGTATATATAGTATCAAGATATAAATACGTTAAAATGATTGCTCCATGACCCAACATCACAGGAAATGTTCCGCCTAATTGTGTAGATTCAAGTGCTTTGAAATGAGCCACCAGGGGCTGTGAGCCTAAAGAGAATCTGTGTGCCAAGCCATTTGAGTTTGTGTTTGGTTTTATTTTTCCACTCCTTTTATCTTTTCTAATATACTTACATTTAGCTCCTTGAGTCTGCGCCTTGCAGGAAGTGTGTGAAGCAGGGTGAGGCCTCACCAGCTGAGCAAGACTGAAAGCCTGTGTGTAGAAGGGGAAGATGAGCTGCAAAGGCATCAAATTTGTGCCTGGAGTAGAACACTCTAATCTGAAGATGGCAGGCTTGGTGGGGAACACCAAAAAGCCTGACTGTCACATTGCCATCACAGTGGTGAGGAGACATTGTTCTACTAACTGAGGTGCAGGAGATCTTGAAAATAGTCTCAGTATTTGAAATACATGGGACAATGCTGACATAACCTGAGTTTAGTACTGTAATAAAGATTATTGTAGCACATCTTCCAAAAAATGCAGTAAGTGCAGTTGGAGGGTTGGCAGGCTGCTGCCAGTACGGCTCTGCTGGAAGAGCTGAGGAACTTCCTGAGTACTTTTGTCTAAAACAAACAAGAGGTTTTCCAGGAAGTTCTGAGTAATCATCTGACCTTGTACGTAACTTAACAGCTACAGAGAGGAAAAAACTGCCCTGAGATGGAGAGACAAAGATTAAAGTAAACAAAAAAAAAGCACCAGCCTGCTTGAGGAAATTAAGAAAGAAGAGATTGAAACGTGCCACAGGAATTTTAGCAGAGAGCAACCAATCCAGTGAGATTTGTGAGAGAAGTTCAAAGAATGAAATGTTGTAAAGACAGCCTACTGACTCCACACAGGAGATTTCCTCTGGTGTGTAACTCCAGAAGAGCCTTCTCTCCCCTCCAGAGTTTAAAGTTCTGTCTTTGTGCTTACTGCTTTCCCCAACTAAAACAGGTTCTGTCTTTAGAGATGATGGGGGCACCAATATTCTCCACAGGAAACCACAGTGTAATCATAACACAGAAAAATGAAGAGTCCCTTCAACCTGCATGCTTTGTTCAGGGATCCCATCCCCACCCACAGAAATCAAGTCAACTGCTTATAGCAACACTGGCCCATGAGCAGCTTTTCTACTCAAGCCAAGTTAATCACAACAATGCTCTGGCTTTTCCACTTAGGCAATCACACTTCTTAGGCTTTGATTCTCCTGCACGAGGAAGCTTCAAACGGACTAAAATAAAGAGCAAGTCGAGAGAAAAAAGGAGATGAGCAGTTGCAGAGAAAATGAGCTTTTCATGCCTGTGAACAGATGCCGTGGGAATCTTAACACTGAATATCTCTCCAATTTAATTACAAGTACAATGTCAATTTTTGGTTTATGTTTGTGCATGCATATAAATACGTTCCAACAAGTGTCTATTCATGTGCTACAGCTCTCTCCTCATCTCTTAATATTGCCTGTCTTTGCAGTTGTGCAAATATATCTACACACCAGAGGAAATAGAATTAACTCCCTGGAAATTTAAGGGGGGGCACAGACACACACACACAAATAAATGCCCCATTACAGGCCTCTGCTGTGGCTCTATCATTACATAAATCACAATAGCAACATTGTAGATCAGCAGTAGTTTTAGGGCCACAGATAGCACAGCATCCAGTCTCTCCTGAAGCCATCTCCACCACTGCCCCTCAGCCATCAATATTTCATTGCAGACACCATGGTTAAAGCCTTAACTTATGCAATATATACACCACAGATCATTGGCTTGCCCTGCAAAAGATTTTTCATGCTTTAAGCTAATTTTACCTTGTGTGCAAAAAATCTGAGCACACACCCTCTCTCTGAGATAACCTTCTTTAACCTTTCATATCAGCACAACAGTATCCGACACAATCCACTGAAGGATCAGAACAAGAGATGAAAGAAAGAGTAGATTACAAAGAGGAATTTAAATAGTAGGGTTCTGGCCTTGTTAGAAGTAAGTATTTGTGTTGGTGCAGCTGTCTAAAAATACTTTTTTTTTTTTTTTTACTTTAAAGTGGTAAACAATATCACTGATTTTTTTCCAGTCTGTACAATTTTTAAGATAAGCTGATTCCGAAGTATACATTGTTCCTGGTTCTTGACTGCCAACAAACACAGTTTTGGGGTGGACCGTGGAGCCTATTTACTTTTAGACTTCTAAAACTAAGATTGCAAACAGATGAATGGATGCCTACCCCATCCCCCTCCTTTCTTGCAGAAGAAAAAATAAACAACGAAGGTTGATGATTTCTTTAGAGCAAACACCAAAACACTTGAGACAATAGAAGTTTTATTTCAGACTCCTCACCAGGACCAAGCTTATAATCTGCAAAACATTCAGTCTTGATGTGCTGAGGAGGAGGAAAGGACAGCTGTGTGTCAGCATAAATCTTCTCTGTGAAAATACAAACCAAACTCTGTGCCCTTTGATCTGGATGGTGATAAACAGTAGAATGACTCAAGACACCACTTTTTTCCACAACAGCTTAAAAAAAAAAAAATAGCAGCAGAAAATAGTTTCAACTTGTATGAATACTAACACCTCAGCAGGCACAAGCATTTGCTAAATGTAACAGTGGCCTTTCTGTTCCTTCCGTTTCCACAGTGGCATTTGGGTTTCTGCTCACACGAACATCCTCCTTTTGCACAAGTCAGACTCTAGTCACAAGCATTATCCTGGGGAAAATAAACTTCAAGGTAGGCTTGATTTTGATATTATGAATACTGTTATAAGACAATAATCAAACACAGTGATGTAGCTCTGCTGCAAAACACGAGAAAGATGTCCTGTCAGAGTCTGGTCCCTAAGTCCTCTGGTTTATGCCACTACCTGGACAAACTAACTGCCAGCCAGGTACTCAAGACTATTCCTAAAGTTACAAGCAAAGAAAAAGGATTTTTAATTTTTTTTTAATGGAATCTAAACAAATATATTACATTTTTATTATTAATACATTTCTGTATAATACATTCACCATTGATAGGACAATTGGTGCAGTTCCATTGAAACAGACTAAAAAATAGTGCCAAGATAATGACTTTTTTCCTTTTCAGCTCTGGAGCTGGAATACCAGCATGTGTGGTATCACAATAGGACCAGATTATGATCCACCAACAGCAAGTAGCTTCATCCCCCAGAAGCAAATACCTTCCATGAAGCACACAGGAAACAGGAACTCTTGGCATTGAGCCAGCATTAGGGGGACTTAAAGCTACACTTGGTGTCAGGGCAGAACAAGGAACTACTGTTCACAATGTGACCCTGTGACCCCCCAAATTCCAGTGCATCCCTACATGACCATGAGTATGAGCCAGGGGTACTGGCCTGGTCTAAGCATCACTAATACATACACCTTCCTCGAGAAAAAGCTGCTGTGTGATTATTCTTGAGAATGGAGGCTGGAGCAATCTCTGAAGAACAAGTGTATCAAAACTAGTGTAAAAAAACCTTTGCATTTTATCTGTAAATTTCATCATTCAAAGATCACAAAGTATTCCTGTACACTAATCATACATTGCAATACCTGTGTAAAGCATAAGGCATGATTATGTCCATTGTACAGGATGAAACCATAGAAGATAAAGGCAACATTCTCAAAAATGGCTATTAATTTTGGAAACCATGGGGATTAGAAGTGTTCTAACTGCAAATCTCTCCATAAGTAAAGTACAAGCTGCTTTGATACCTTTTGTTCCAATAACAGTTTTAAAAGTTCACAGCACTTCCAAGAAAAAAGAAAGAGATTTTTCAGATGTTGAGACCTTCAAAATGAATGGACATTCTTTGAAGTGTTAACCCTATGGCTGCACTAAGAACGTGTTCTGAGCCACTGACAGAGCTGGAAATGAAATTTTGGGGTACTTACTGCTTAGGAAACTAAATGTGCTTTTCCCTTTTACCCCCTTTGGTAGGCATATGGATTTTACCTGTCATCTAAGCTGACCAACCCTATAACCCAGCAGTCAGCCTCCAGCCACCAGGCAACTTTGAGGCTGCAACAGAAACTGGGTGCACAGTTTTGTCACTCTGATTTAGTGTGCTAGTACAGAATTGTACAGAATGTAGATAACAGACACTACACTGTTTTACTTCTCAAAAGGTAATGCCTCTCAAATATGCTTTTAAAAAGTCCATGCACAGGCAAGTACATGTCTGCAACATAGTCCATGCCCAATGTCTGCCTTGGCCTTTTCATCTTTTCAGTCCTATTGCTTTAGACATCCATTTCCATGAACAGGCTATGAATAGGGAAGAAATGCCCAGGTTGGTAGAAAATCCCCCCCAGCCCAAGGAAAAATCTGCTGTTAAGTAAAATGCTGCTACAAACTGCACAAGACAAAGTCGACTTTTAATTCCTAATAAATGAGCTTTCAGGTCTTACATTTAATGGGCACTTTTACCAGAGCTTGAACAGCAAACACAACCTACAGCAATAGCTAATATATTCACAGTCCATTAGGAAGGAATGGCCAAGGTTTAATTTTTTTCAGGTTATGTTCAGATTCTTCTTAACTATGCTCACTGTTAGGGCCAAATTTATTAGGACAGTGTGAGAATTTTGTACAATGAATAAGTGCCCCACAGATTATTCCTTCATATAAATGAGTTCAACCCTGAAAAAAATGAACCTTGACAACTTTGCTGTATCTTCTGAAAAAGGGGCCTGAGACAAAGCTGTATGAAGAAAAATAGGACACCTGATAGCACAAGTACAAGCAACGACTTTGCCTTGGCATATTCTGAGTACACACTGGAAGAGCAAGAGCATGCAAACTAATACTACCTAAGGGATGACTCCATCACATGCTGGCCATTTGCACAGGGTTGGCTCCCGGAAAAATGTTTTCCATTTTATATTTAGCCTGAAAATCACAATGGCACACAGTCTTTCAAAGAAAAGCAGTTAGTAAAGGGCCTACCTCTCTACTCTAATTATTTGAAAAGCAAAAAATGCTGCTTCTGTCCATCATCCTTTGCCTCTTCTTCATTTCCACTTGAGCCTCAGGCCTCAATGCTTCAAAGACACAGAGTGATTTCTCCAGGGGCAGTCAGCGCCACTCTAGTACAGTGAAGCTTTTAGCTGGTGGTCAAGGAGTATTACCTAAAAGGAAATCCCATGTGCAGAACTACTTCCATCACCTGTGGTTCTGGTGGAGGTGAATGTACACTAGAGAAGCATCTGGCTTCAGGCATAAGTAGCAGATAGAAAATTCCTTTATAAGGGTGGGAGGAAAGACAACAAGTGAGGTGAAAGTTGTAGCAGACAGCTCTGCCTCTAACAGGATGGTCCTGGGTGTAATGGAAAGCACATGGTATGAGAAGGGATTTGGCTTCCTCCAGAAAGCCCTGCAGGCTGTTGGGAATGGAGCAGCAGAGCTGAGACAGCCGTGTCTGCTCTCTTCATCCACCCAGATGCCCACCTCTGCAGTCCCAGCAAAGCAAGTCACAGCTCACCTGCCACACCAGGTCCCACGAGTTTGTTAAACAGCCTTTTGTCACCAAGTTGTGTCAGTCCTGAAAGGGATGAACATTTCCTATGACTGGCTCATTACTGTCTTCCCTGTGAGTTTCCTTGGGTAAGCCCTCATCCAAAACAGATGAAGTTAAATTCAGGTCAACAGCTGACAAAAATCACAGCCTGAAGCAGTAAGGCTGCAATGGCACTAAGTAACTGAATAGCAGGATAACACAGTATGATCACATCCTCACATTTCTTGTTTTTCCTGTGCTGCAAAACTAAAACATCACCCTACACTTCAAATATGAAACATTGCTCCCACTGCCCTGCATGTCCTTCTTATTTCCTTGAAGCTGGGGAAAAAATGTCACCAAAATATCAGAATTGTTAATGAATTGAAATCTGTTGTCATTTTCTATCTTTTCTGTGCAAACATCAAAAACTATACAAGGCTGAAGAAAATAAAGATACTCCTACCTCCTACTAGTCATTTAAAACACAAGCTCTTTCAGAGAGCACAGCTTTTGTGGAAAGTGCAACACCCAGCTCAAAAGAGTTCAGATCCAGACATAGAGCTCCTGCAAGTGTAAATGAGACTTCACATAGAATTAGACAAAAAACTGTAAAGAGGATAATGAGCAGGCAACATTTAATTTTCATAATAAGCAACATCCCACCATAAAAGTGCTGCAGTATAACCAAATATATCCTGTTCCACTAAGGCAGGCACTTAAAAGCCACCAATTTTCAAAGATTTCCAGATAACTGGGCTTCCATAATTATGTGGTTCATTTTATAGATTTTGCTTCCATGATCCTGGCTGTTTTACTGCTGGCTTACAATCCACCATCTGCTTCTAAAGGGGTAAAGGGAATTTGAAAAGTGAAACAAACCAAGAGATGGTAGAGTTTGGAATCTGTACCTGTACTGGATCACTGACCAAACTTTTTTCCCTTCCTATAGCACTATCCGCCTTTAGGACATGCTTCATCTCATTAAAAACATAAAATCAACTCTTTATCCAGACCAGACCTGGGGAAGGCAGTTGAGGGGTGAGAAAGATTGAAACATCCTTGGTCCCATCATTTTGAATCTCACACCATGCAGAAGAAGCTGAGATACATCTTATATGTATTTTCCACTCTCAGTACTGTGAACAAACTCATTGTAGGTCATTATACACAAAACTGAAAAACTAAATTTTGCTGTTTTAAGTACAGAGTTGCAAAGAAGTGTTCAATCAGTTCTAAGAGTAGGGGATTTAAAATTTCCGTCAATTTTGAATGAAATTTCTTACTTAACATCAGATCAGGGTGACCATTTAACTAAGCATGCTTTGACTCCCTTTCCCTGAACTAGATGTGCAGAGTAAATCTGACAGACCATCTCAAAACATCAGAAGCATTTAGAGTTATCATCTACATTTTAATAATGGCTCTTATCCAGAAACTTAAACAGCAGTTTTAGAGATGTGTGTAGCAATCCTCATTTCCCATTACTGGAAATAGAGATGCAATGACGTTAAGCCCTTCAGTGAAGGTCACCCAGCACATTATCTGCATCCCCTCCTACTCATCTTTTTGATCTCTCTGAAGCACAGATAAACAACAGTCTAGGTCATGGTTCTTGGCCCATTTGAAAATTTGCCTACTACAACACACACTTCAGCTGAGGTATTTGGGATCTGAGCCCTTGGTAAGAAGCAAATCCTCCAAACAGGAAGCTCCAGGGAGGGGAAGTGAAGCGAGCTAGGCTCTAGTCCAAACTTCTCAGCCTGTTGCTCATTGATTCGTTTAACATCCTGTCACTGCCAGCACCCTTCAGGAGTCACCATTGCCTTCTGTGGGCCAGACCTGTGTCTTCATCTGTCACACACAGGCACTGGTACTTCAGGTCACCACCCAACACCTTCAAACTGGAGCACAGAGTGCAAACTGCTAATAACTTGGCACCAAAAAATGCAATTATTTCAGCTAGAAAGAGAAAAGAAAATCACCCATAGTGATATGGGTGGCAAAAGCCCATTTCCCTGACACAACTCCCACCTAGAACCCTTGCAACAGCTAAGTTAGTCTTTTTTCACAGCTGTGTGCTATTCACTTGGAGTTTCTGTGACAACAATATTGTCATAAACAAAAGGACTACAATAAATTTCTGCACTTTAAAACAAACTGAAACAACCTCCTTAAAGACTCAGGGACACTTGCACTTTTAGGTGCTGCCCTAAAGACTCAGAAATACTTGCACTTTTGGTGCTGGACTCTAACATCACAATTGATGGACCTGTTTTAAAAAGGTTTAAATGTTCTAATTGAAGTTTAAGTGTTTCTAATTGAGTTTAAGGGTTTCAAATGTTTTAACCAGTTTTAAAGGGGGATTTCAAGAATTCTAAATGTTCTAAATGTTTTTAATCATTTTACCCAGTTGTGGAAAGTTATAAGTTGGATAAGAGAGAGTTTTAAATGTTTATTAAGTGTTTTAAAATTAAAAGAATAAAGATATTCCTATGATTTAATCCTAAGTGGAACAGAGAGTGCCCAGCCCCCTGGCCCAATATTAAAGGCTCACTGGCACCCTGTTACTAAATTTGGAAACTGGCGGTTGGGTCTGTGACTTGGATGTATCCAGGCCGGCATACTAATGAGGCTCCTTCCCGCCAATGTAAATGAGATAAGAACCTCCCCTAAGCAACACCATCCCATTGGCGGAAAGGACCCTCTAATTAATTAGTATGCCCAATAACATCAGGCCTGAGGGGAGGACACATCCACAGACCCAACCCCTCTAAATTCTCTATAAATTGAAACCTCCCCAAGGGGAGGGGGCTCACTTTGAGCAGCCAACCTCAGGGTGCGGGTGCTCAGTGGGTTCCTTTGCCTCTCTGCAGATTAGCTGCGGCAGAAGGCGCGGGCCAGGAAGTGGTCTCTCTATTCCACCTCCAAGAATTAAGTTTGATTAATTTAAGCTTGATTTTTCCCTGGCTCGGGCTCCTTAGGCTTGCGATAGGCAAGCCTGAGGCACTCAATCCCCGACCGGGACCGACCCCGACTTTTTGCGAGCCACATTTTATTTTCTTTTTATTTGGGATCCTGGAATTTTTCTCGTCGGTGTTTTCAATAAATCAAACTTCTTGAAACCTGACGAGAGAACTGTCTGCTTATTTCTGACAAACATTATAAATTCCCAGCCAGGCAGACTATAATAGAGTGGTAACTTGCTGCAATGGTTTGTTTTTGCACCGTTTGCTAGTTATAGTAATACCACCTTTCATTGCTCCCTTGGTGATGTGTAGATTGGCATCTACGGCAGCAACAATCCTTTTGTATGTGGCTTTGTACCCAGAATGGGCCATACATGATTGTTATCTAGTCAAGTATGGCTGGAAATTGTATCACCAGTTGCCCAAAGGGGAAAAATGAAAGTAGAACAGTGCACAAATCAGTAACTTAGATAAAGGAATACACAAATGATTGTCCAACTAGCTTTGACTTTTTTTCTGACTTAAAAAATTTATAACAAGGGTTAGATGTTGTGCAAAGGACACAATTATTTTCAGCGTCTGAGGATCTGTCTCAGAAGAATAAACTTAATAAAGCAGGTTTAAAGCCAATACATCACAGGTGCTACTAGTTCATAGAAACACAGTCATGCAGTGACCCTGCTATGATCTGTACACGGAGAACTATTACCCTGGAAGTCTGACAGAGGAGCATAATAGGAATAATGTACCCATCTGCTGGCTTTTGTCAATACTAAAATTATTTTCTGGCTATTTTCTTGTCCTCCTTACATGAAAAAACCTTTGAAATATGAACATTTTGGCTTTTGAATTCTCTGTGTGTGTGTTTTTTGAAACAGAAAAACTAAATTCTCAGGGCATTACGCCTCTAGATCCTTGTGAAGCCAGTATTTCTTTTACAGACTGAGTGTCAAGAGTGATGCTGAAAAAATACAGATGTGAACATTAAACACTTCTTCCTGTCATAAATGCCCAACTGAATGAGTTTTGCTACAGATGAGGGAGATGAAACCTTCAAAAATACAACTCAAAAGAGGCTACTTCACAGTATTTTCTGAAGGCCTTTAGTGCAACTAGAACCATACACAAGCCACTTTCCTCATCATGTTTTGCTTTCCAAGGAAAGCCATCAGGAAGTCCTTGCATTCATTAGGGATCCCCTAGCACTTCACCGTATTTGTTTGTTAACCCCTCATGATGTTCCAGGAAGAGATTATCATTATTTATGGTTTTTCATAATCTGGCAAATAAATAAAAAATGAGAAAGGGTAGCTGGCTGACTGCTACCACTGAGGACGTTTTTGCTTTGGTCAAAAGGTACAAAATAGATGAACCAGCAAAAGAGGGAAGGGGAAGAATGTTCCTGATAAATTCCACTACTGAACCTGCAATTAGGGAAGCTCAGCTGCACATCTATCCTCATTTCTACACACAAATGTATTTCTGATGCAAACTTAGATACAAGTTCTCTGTTTCTCCCAGCTCACCCAAACTCTTCTCACTGCTGTATGGTCTTTGATTAACACAGGTTTATTTGGTCACTGAGGCTTTTCTGATCTGATTGCCTCTTCTTCATAACTGCTGTGCTGACCTCTGCCTGTATTTGCCTTCTGCAAATTCATAACTCCTAAGATACTTTCTTCTACTTAAACACACACAAGCCATTTTTAAGAATGTTTCCTTTTGTGAGGATGAGGAGTTTTTGTTTTGTTTTGATTTTGATTCTTTTTAAAGCCTAAGGCTGAAATAAAGGTGGGGAAGTCCCTCCAGGACACCATGAGTCAGTAACACTTGGTACTCTGGCATCACAAAGCATCCCATAAGCAAGACACAGGTCACAGGAATCTTGAGTCTTGTTCTGGGCTGTGGTGCCTTCTGGCTTCCATCAGGCAGAGCTCCACCTGGGCTTTTCAATCTCCTTGGTTTTGTCATTCATAAACCCTGTTTAAAGTTAACACCTGCACCCACAGGCTAAGACCCCAAGGCTTGAGGAAAATTGTCAGCACTCCTGGAAGGCAAGTTTTACTGCCTGACATTTCAGGAGGCAGCTTTGAAGGGCAAACCTCTACAAATTACTGGAAGAGAATCCTCAGTTCTTCTGTGTCCCTGTAATTCATCACTCAGCAGAGGAAGCCTGAGAGGCACACTGTCTTGTGAGGGGTGTCCCTTTTCCTTACTGATGATCCTGACTTCACAAAGTGTCTGAAGCAGGTTTGTGTGTGGAAATTGCACAGACATGACATAAATCACCTCGGATTTCCTAGCAGTAATGTGACCCCAAGGCAACATATTCAGTAAATTAAAAATAAATTACGTGATGGCCTGATGTGACTTCAGCAGACCTCATGTCAGACCCAGCCTGAGGGAGGAATGTGCCTTCCAGCTTTTCCATAACAACTGTCTTTTAACAATGAGTTAATTATCTACAGATACTGTGTGTTTAGAAGACATAAAACGAGACAAACTGATTCCAAAAACTTTAAAATAGATTTGAAAATGCACCTCTAGGGCCTTACTTACACCAGCACACAGTACCTGTCTAGGTGACATCACTGCTTACAGCAGCTCTGAGAGGACACAAAGGATGGTACTGGAAAACTCTCAGGAGTTTGGGGATGGCCATATTACCTAGGTGAGAGCTCACAAATGAAGAGTGACTCTCCAACACACTTCCAGTCATGCTCACAGGCTGTGTACACCCCATCTGCCTTCCTTTCCAGCAGTGGAGGGGGGCTTTCTGAGACTCTGCTTCACCAGACAGAGCTCCCACCTTCCAAAACATGTGCATCTTTATGCTACTGAGACAGATGATGAACTTAATCAACCAGTCACTAAAAATGACTTTCTGACTTTGGCTGCTACTCAATTATCCCATAAGAATGAAAGTTATGAATCTGGACAGAGGATTTAAATTATAGTTGGTGTCTGTGTTTCTACAGCACCCAAAATCAGAGCCCTGTAACTTCAGGTAATTTAAGACAGAATGATAGTTTTGAACCTGAACATTACAAAATAATTTCTGGGTTTTTATAAATGTTTATTTAGCAGCCCTTCAAGATCACAAGGTTCTTGTACAGTAAAAACAAGGGAAAAATAGTTTTGTACTTTCAAGCTCTCAAATGTGAGTGTTCAGTTCATTTTCATTTCTCAAACCAAGTGAGAGCTTCCTAAAAAGTAGAGGACAGCTGTAGTACAGATGTGATGACTGAGTTCTGGAACAGAGAATTGCATGCAAATTCTGCCCATAGCACTATTCCTCTTCTCATGCTTGCGTCTGGGCAGAAAAATAAAATCCACAAATCTGCATCATACAGCTACTCATCTTTATTATGCACGTATAAACATACAGCTGTATTCTGATTTCACAGAAAACCCAGAAAACAAAGGATTATAAATTCATATGCTTTTTATATTTTTTTTTTCCCAGAGAGCTGACAGAGACCCAGAAGAATATGTCTGCATCTTCTAATGACTTTTGGCTGGTGTGGTAGTTTATACAAAGCTGAAAATAAATAAGGTTCAGCTTCCTCTGAATACAGATAGATGTCCGCTTCAGTTCTTGTTTATTTACCAAACCTCTCTTAAAAATTATTATGGAAACTTTTTCAGATGTTCTCCTCCTCTCTAAGTTTTTATAGAAGTAGCTTAGTTTATAGGGATTAAAGTCAAATACATGCTTCATTTTCTCAAAGTGTCTAACTGATGTACACAAAAAGTGTATTTTCATTTACCTGATGACAGGTATTACATATCTTCATACATATGGTAAAAAAACCACTCTTACCTTAAAAATGTAGCTCACTTTTACTCTGAAAATGCTCTATTAATTCTTCCCATCATCACTATACTCAAGTTGCCACCATAGGTGTCAATTAGTAACTTATACTATTTCCCTCTTTTATATTAACTCATTAAACCTTAGAGAACACTGGGGATGAAATCTTTCCTGGGACATACTCTTGGAACATATTCTTCTAACTGAACTAGAACTCTCCTTTTTAGCCCAAGTTCCATGTCATCTGAAATTACTTTTTAGAAAGTGGAGACTGAAAATGAATGTACAAAATTTGATATGGTCTCTTCACTACAGTGAAAAGTGGCAAAAATAACCTCTTTTCCCTGGAAGAAGTTGCTTTGCATCTCTACCCTATTATACAGTCAGTATTCAATATTATTGAATTGAAAATTCATTCCATTAAAATAGTAGTTATCCCCTTTCTTTTCTTTCAGGCTAGTCCCCAGAGAAATCTCTGATCTGCTTGTATTTTGTATTTATACCCTTCATCACAGCACCTAATTTATTTCTGTCCTGTATTCTCTGTATCCTGTATAAGGCTCTTCAACCTCTCTAGTCCTTCCACAGGGCTTTCTTTGCAGGCCAACATCTCACACTAAACCCACTGACCCAAACGGATCAAATATTCTCATTTTATCCTGTGTCCTGTGGCTGCATTGTCAAGGCACTAGTGAAATTCAGTCCTCCTTCTGGTAAGCAGTAATTTGACCCCTCAAAGAAACATCATAAGACAGTAGAGAAGATGATGAGAAGCAGTACCTTGGGATGAAATGGCATCAGGAGACCACACAGCCAGCAAGATTTGTGCACACACCAGGTTAAGTCACTAGGTTTGGCCAGTACCTCGTGGTGAGAAAATGAATGCAACTGGTTACAACCTAAGATTTAAAATCCATGTGAAAACTATGGATAAAATTGGCAAAGTGTTTCGCACCTCAGATTTGAAGAGCCCTTCTCACTTCTGCCTGGTGTTTTAAGTGCAGTGGTATTAGGACTACCAAAAAATGGCCTTGCACAAGTCATGAACAGGAAGATCACAAAAGAGTCCTGTAAGAGGACGTGGAAAATTCCCATCCACAGGACACACAAAACAACCTTACAGTATGAATCAAGTCTATGAATCAATTCAAGTGCTTCTGAGTGGAGGAATCCTTCAAGCCCATAACTATAAAGCTTTGAAATTAAACCTACAAATAAAAGTTACAGCAACCAAACAGCTAACAGCTCTATGGTGTCTCCAATAAGCATGAACTCAACTTTTTACCAAAATGGTGTAGTTCTTAGTCTTTGCTAGGAAAAAAGGAATTTTCCACCAGCAGGAATTTTCCCCAAAGCTGGAGAAAAATCAAGATGGATAAATTTGACTTTCTACACCAGTGGGCTCAAATCAGTTCTTACCTTCCCCATCAACAGTTTTCACAGGTGTTTGAAAGAGGTGAGGGAGTGGAGGCCATGAAAACAATAAGAGGGAGGAAATGGTTTCACAACTCGCAAACTTTAGGGAGAACTTAAACTACTAAGCAACTTCTCCTCATTTTCGGGTTGATAAATTTAGCTTACAGTTTGTAAATTAAAAAAAATAAAAAGGTTATCCTTGTTGAAGGGAAAAAGGTAGGGTTTTGCTGCCTTAGATGTTTGGAAGTTTGTTAGACAAAGCAGGCATCAGAACAGCATCCAGCTCCGGTCTTCCTCTCAAGAATGGGCTAGTGAAACACCAACACTTCACAGTGACTCCAGCTTTCTCCTGAATGCAACAGTGCCTGACACTAGATTTTAGCAGAAGGCAGTTCTGCAGTGAACATTTTTTAGTTAATCTGGTTTTGAACAATACGGGTTTTTTGTTTCAAAATCCCTTCCTCACAAGCCATTACCCTTTCCTTTCTGCCTGGCTACATGCCCCAACATCTACCTGTCTCTCATTCCTTCTCTCCACACCCCCTCAAAAAAAAAAAAAAAAAAAAAAAATTTTTTCCTGTGTATTACTATGTCAATGTCTTGGTACTGGAATTAGAATCTGTTGCTTTAAATGCTGGACAAACAAATATTTCCCCAGAGTCGCTCAGGAGAGCCAGTCCACAGAAAGTTATTACGAGTTGAAAGTTCTGCCAGCAGCTGGACTTCAGGCTGTAACTATGTCTAACTTACTGCTTTGACAGGCCCCTCTCCAACAAAGCAAAAGGATACAAGCATCCCATTTGAAAAGCTGTCTCCCTGCAAACTCAGAAACATGGATTGCAGTGAGGCAGAATAAAACATAGCAGAGCAATGGAAGAAAACAGTGAAATGTCTGGAGAAGTGGAAAGTTCTCAGCCACACCAAGCTCCCTCTGAAATCTGGGCAAGCTGAGAAGACCTAAGGAGCTGGTTAGTTTGCTTGCTCTTTCTGAAATTTCATTAACTTAAAGGGCAAGGCTAATTTAGATCACTCGAGCAAGTGTCCTCATGGGGTCTGATGCCTCTGGGAAGCTGCTTGTGCAGAGTGTTGTTCCACCTGAAGAGACAGGTAGCAAAGGTTAAAAGTGAGCCAGCTGGCCTTGACCCTTCCCTCAGCCACATGCCAACAGGAATTCTCCATGTCTGAGAGGATGAGTTCTCTGCCTCAAGCCTTGCTGTCCAAGTGGACAAAAATGGCAGTGGACAACCCCTGTAAGAGAAAGAGGAGGAAGAGGGGAGGAAGGGAGGAGGAAAGGCAGTCTGGGACAGCTACAACTACTATTCCTCTGTGGTTCTGCACTGGCAGAATGTAATGCTGATGAGTGTGCACCCTACCACAGCTGAACCAGCGTCACACACATCTATAGCTGCCTTGATGCTGATGGATTAGTGCCTGTTGGCACTGGTTAAATGCCTCTGTTGTGCCAATTAAGATCACGGTGATATTAATTAATGCAAAGACGAACCCAGCTTTCCTGTATGTATAGCTCTGTACTAACACTTGTTGTGTCTTTATGAACAGGGGCTCTGCAGGGAAGAGATTAACTTAACAATGTTGAGCACAGTAAAGCTCTTATCCCTGGACATTATCACCACTAAATATCAGAAAAACAGATTATACTTTCTTTCCTGCACAGACTTATTACCTATTGCCTGAGGCAAAAGAGAGGCTGGTCTCTCTGTTCAGCTGTAACAGGAGACCTCAGTGATTTTCATTTTAACAGCCTGCAGCCTGAAGAAAACTCTTGCAGGCAACCTTGATCCCACTAAATTCAGGGGACTGTCAGAGGACTCTCATTTCATGCAAAGAACAGTGAAGTCAGCTATAAATCACGACATTAAGGAGGAAGCAGATCTATTCTTTCCCTTCTCCTCAAAAAAGTACTGCTTGTTCTCAGAGCAAGCAGCCTCTGGAAATGGTTATTTTCTTCCTGGGCTGATTTGAGAGTAGGTGTTTTCTTCAGGAGAAAAAAAAAAAAAAAATCCACAGTAACAATATGCAAACTGTGCAAGACTAACAGCTCTTTCTACTCCCTGAGATTTCTCTCAAGGATCCTCCAGTTAATTGAGATTAAAATCAGCTTGGCTGTTCATAATGCAAGAAGTCAAACAGAACACACCCTCCAGCTTCCAGCTGTGTACAAGTATATTGTTCATTACACCAGACCCCTTCCAGACAAGGCACAACCCAGCCTTGTAGCACACAAAATGTATGGGTGCTCTTTAACCTAACCCTCAACAAGAAGTCCCAATTCCTATAAAAATTTCCCAAACTTCCACATCCTAAGAGTTCCATGCATTACCTGTGTCTCTTCCCATAACTTTGTCTATCTTTAAATTCTTCAGGGCAAGAATTCCCCCTCAGTTAGGTCATTTACAGAAGGGCAAACACAAGGGAAACAGCTATTTATTCCCTTGGCAAAGCCACAGATGAGTTCAAGGGTTTCACCAGAGACAGTGTGATACACTCCAAGGTGAAATCAATCACCTGAGTTCAGTGCTCTGCTATGGCATTGACTGGCTAAGCTGGGGCATGCAATAACTCATCTGTGTGTCCCTGCTTTCCTCCATCTCTAAGACTACTCCATTTATTCATATTCATTTTGGCCCAGTGCTTTCAAAGCTGTAGAGGCAAAAAATGCTCTAGAAACCACAGGGAAAAAAAAAAAGAAAATCAGGTCCCTCTCTCACTTTAGTGAAGGTCAAAGTTCCTTAGAATCCAAAGAAAAAATATTTTCTTCTTTTTGGCTTAAATTTACTTCTGCTGTCTTCATGCCAATAAAGGAATTGCGTTTGTTGCCTCACCTTTTTGGCAGATCCAGGCCTTTGTTTTTAAAGATTGGCCAGTAAAAAGTACAGATAAATGTATGTATAATATTAGGTTACATTTCTTTTCTGTGCTAGAATGCTAACTTGATGTGAGAGCTTTTTCTTGTCTTTTTAAACAAGATTTCACTTATTTCCCCAAATTATAGCATATCTTTCTGCGGAACTTCTTGTTTGTTATGCAAGTGCATACAAACCATGTCAGAAAGTCTCAGTTCAGTCTGGATAATCAAGGAAGGGAAGAAACATGAAGGAAAGAAATAACTTGCCTTCAGTAATGATTAACTCTCCCCACTGGTCCTGTCCCTAGTCATGATCAAAGAGAAACTTCCTGCTTTACTCAAGATATTAAAATACAGGATCTGCAATTATTTGACTGGATTCAATATGGATATAAGACTGCTTTGCTTCCCCTAGAAAAGCGTCTCTCATTTTATTTACTTTAACCAGGAAAAACCTTAGAAGAGGACATTATGATTAATCACATGCACTGTCTAGAAACCCTTTGAGTAGTTTTGCTGTGCATTCACTAAGTAAGTCTTGGGATCCAGTCCAGTTGCTTTGTGGCTCTCTGAATTACTCAGCAGCTGCTCCTCAGACACTGCCTTACCGCTGTACTGTGGAGAATACGAAGCAGTCCTTGTCCTCAGGGGGAGCACGTGGCCCATTGCACATCCATGCTCACCCAGCCCTGCAGCATGGAGGAAACAGCTGGCAAAGACCATCTCTGTACATTACTGACACTTCTGACACAGGCCTTTGGCCCCGTTTAAAAAACATCATGGCTGATGTAGGCTCAAACCCATGAAAGGCAGTGAAGAAGGGTCGCTGTCCACAGAGCTGAACGAAACTTAAATAACAACAGTAGCTTTTGGAAGACTAGGGAAAAACCAAACCAAACCTAACAGCAAACCCAAAACAAAACAAAAAAGCCCCACCAAAACCAAAACCAACACGCATAGACAAAGTCTCTTGATTTTAGTTACTGCCTTGGTCCCAGCATTCCTAGAGATAGAGGCATTCACCTAATTCACAATCAGGATCAGCCCTTGACTTGATTAAATAGGCTGCAGTCCAGGTTCATAAACTGTTGTGGACTGAGACATGGTCATGCTTCCATGGCCTTTGTTTGTATAAAAAGCACCCAACTGGTGGGTGCTGTCCCACCAAGAACAGTCTGTGCATGAGACAATGGAAACTGCTGCACCTTTTCTCCCTCCAGCACCATTTAGCAGCTTCACCATACCAACCTCAAGGGGAGAGAAGCGAGTCTTGCTTTCTGTTCCACCCCTTGTACTTCTTGCTTGCGACGTCCTCTCTTGCAAAATGAGCTTTGTCTTTGTGGCAGTAAAATTAGGTGTTGCCTGGATGGCTGAAAGCTTTCCTCTGTTTCTAAATTACAGAAAATGATGCTATTCTGCACTGAATGTTGTTGAAGGCAGAACATGCCATAAAGGTGGAACAAGGTCATCACAAACTGCACAAGCTGGGGAAAATTTCCAACTCTTTGGAGACCAAAATAGGTAACCTTGCAAAAGGAAACAAGCAAATGGAGAAGAGGTTCTCTCTTTCACTTAAAAAAGTGTACAAGCCTACAAATGTTTCATTGTTGTAGGACAATACAGAACATATCATTATTTTCCTTCTAGAGTGAAAAGCTTATGAAAAAGCTAAAGATTTGACTTCCTAAAACTAGCCAAAGAATCTGTGGGGAATAAGATGAAGAACATTCAATCAATCCATCTAGAGTTCATAGAACAACAGTAAGAAAAGATCTCTCTTAAAGAAGGGAAATGAGCCTTGCTAGTTTCTGAGACAAATGATAGAGTGGCAACCCTGATCCAATCACAGATTCATCAATCCAAATTCTAAAGCCTGTAAAAGTCTGCAATATTTTTCTGCAGCTCTAAGGTGAGCTGTCAGTTAACATTCATCAAGAGACCAGCAATATACAGACACATCACAGGTCTGTATTGTTCTTCACTCTGTGCAAAGGCATCACTAACATGATCTGGTACTTTTACAAATAGAAAAGCAACATATCAGAGGAGAACTTAAAACAGGGTGTGTGCTCTTATTTGCTACTCTTTTTGATTTTTTTTTTCCTGGCCATTTGAACACAATGAAGAAAACTGAGCAGAAATATAAGCATTAATGACCGAAGAAATGTTGGTGATGCCAGTTTGTCTAAGTCCATTCAAAAGTTTCTCTAGCTCTTTACAAGCTGTTGAAATGCTATAGTTTTGCCACCAGGAGTGAGTCAAAGCAGTAAACTTCTTTGCCACTACTCAGCACATACATCTCTCATTAGAAACATAACAGCAAAAGCTGCCACTATTTCGTAGAAAAGAATACTGCATTAGGAAAGCTACTTAAAAAGCATGAACCCTTTCCACTGGTATCTGTCAATCACAAAATCTTAGGCAATTCAGTACATTTATCCAGGACCAAATCTCAGGAACACAAGCTTTTCCAAAAAGCACATATGGATATCTATGATGGAAGTAGGCCAGTGCATGACACAGCCTTCTCCTGCCACCTTTCAAAATGAACTATTATGACTCTACTGACAATGAATCCCTGTATTCATACAGAATAGTATGCTTATTTCTATTTTGCTTTGGAAAAGACAGTTCTCTCCAATTTTGGTTTCATTCCAAATTCAAAATCTCCCTTGAAACAGTGCTTCAACCCTTCAGACATTTCTGACAGCAAGCTCTATAGAACAGCATTTGCACACTGCAGTTTCATTTTTCCCGTGGCTGCCGTCTTTATGTTACTGAGTGCTTGTAGTCCTTTTCTTCTCTGACTACTGAAGGTTTTAAACCACGTGTTTGAAATGACTTGCTGAAATAAGGCCAGGGAGAATGAGTAATTATGATTCTCTTCTTCCCTCCCATTTTGCCACTGTACTGTTAACATGTAATTAGGAGTCTAACTTTTAGTTAGGTGCTTAAAAAACCCTGAAGCAAAGGGTTTTAAATTATTAGTGAGCCATTTTTTTTAAAGGGGAACTGAAATAAGTGTACCCTCCTCTTCATATATTTAATGATCATAATGGTTTAACACATTATTCTTCAATTACTAAGGACAGGCTTGCAGAGAAAGGCAGTATTTTCTCTAATTAGAGATATTAAATTTCCCTTAAAGCCATGGTGGTCTACAGCTATGAAAACTACCTTCACTAAGTGCCAGTCTTAAACTGCACACAGGAGGACATTTTTCAAATGCAGGAATGTATAATTATGCCTGTACTGGTACTTTTCCCCTGTTGGTGCCAGAGATATTTCTTGTTTGAAAGATCTTCTTATCAAATACTTATTTATTAAGGCACTTATTAAATATAAATGTGATAGAGACACAGGTCAATCACATACACAAAAAAAGCATGCAATCATAAGAGGCTGTTGCTTGTTTGATATCCTGTAATGACTTTGGTGGTTAAATCCTCTTTAGATTCTAGTGGCAATGGGAAATTTCATCAAGAGAGCACCTGCAAAGTCAGCTGATTCCTGCTCAGAAGGCCTTAGGGCTCACTAGGGACAGTGACCCATGATGTGCAAAATACTTCAGCCTGTGAGCACAGCTGAAACCTTCATATGCTCAGAAGGTTTGCTATTTGCTTAAGGCACATGACAACTCTTTCTCTCAATCCATCCAACCCTGTGGAAGCCTTATGCATGGCTTCTTGCAAAGTCCCACGAGCTTGGATGAGATTAATGGAACCTCACTTCTTAAGGACACCACTTGCAGATGCACAGCAGATACCAGTTCTCATTAACAGGGGTTGTAGGACTTTTAATAAAATGCAGAATAGCACCCTCTTGTATGTTTTGAGGCCGAGATTGGCATGTGGCTGAATCCACACATGTAGCTCAGTCTGCACCTTTACACCACACCCAAAAATAAAGATAAAACGAAATCTCTGCTTTTCAGCCTCTCTTCAGATTTGCACTTAAGACAACATCTAGGGTACCAAACTTCTGAGTGCATCCAAATATCAGCTTTCAGTTAAGAAGTGAGATGTTAGCAGCAAGTCAAGGTAAACTTTAAAGGCTGCCTTTGCCTGAACTGGTGCAACAGTGTCCACATGTATGAGCAGAAGTATGCTACTGATTACAGACCTACCAGAGTAGTGCAGACTACTCTGGAAACCCCCAAAACAGAAATATCAATAAAGCACAGAGTAAACACCCAGACTGGTTGAAAACAACCAGCCTAGGTCCAGGTATTGACCATCACTAAGACCAGCTAAATAGATAGAATTTGCAGTGCTCCTTTCAGGTCCTAACCAGTTATTCTATGAGGCACAGTACTGGGTGAACTTGCTACATCAGATGTTCTCTGACTTTAATAATATGCTATGCCTCCTTTTACAGCATCTGCATCACTTCTGGGGGTCAATAACTTGGCCCCTTACATGAGTTCTGCAAAGTGACTATTTCCATATCTCTGGGGCTCCTGACAACACTTTCCCTCATGTTTCTCTAAGAACAGCAATAAAAAAATAGAAAATAGCATCTATTCCCATCCATAACAACTACTGGAACTTACTGAAGAAAAGCTATTAGCATTAAACCCCTGCCAAGGTAAGAGGAAGATCCCTCTGGTTATCAGCTATTCCAGGTTCAGACCACATACAAGCTATCCAAGAAGGGTCAGGGAGATTTTTATCATGACCAGCCTATGGAAGCAGCTGAACGTAAATCAGCCTAATCTTCTTACCATCTGGAAGGCAGCATGTATAATCGCAGATATTAGGGGATTTTCCAATTTCACTGTCACTCTTGCAGCTACCATGATGCTTCTTCAAGCCTTCCCTTCACTTACAGTGCCCTATGACCAAAAGGGCCTTGCTATCAATTTTACAGTTGTTCGTGTTCTTAGAAGAAATAAAAACCCAAGTAAACGTCTTCAGTCAAGGAAACTCAAGAACTAATTGTTAAGGTAGTACATTACGCCTCAAAATTTATGAGGAAACCCCACATCAGAGCTCCCAAAGCAATATAAAAAGTAATTTTAAAAGGTTTATTAGCCAATATGTATAGTTCATTATGGGAACTGATTCTGAAACAATCTTTGGCATACCCGCCATGAGATTCCACTGGGGCCAATCCTAAGTACAGGACTATTTGATGATTTCCTTAATAAACTGGCTGATGAAAAGACAGTAAGATTATTAATTTTGCAGGTACATCAAGCTGGGAGTGATTGCCAGTACGCTGGAGGATACAAAGAGAATTCAAAATGATCCTGAAAAAATAGCAAAAGAGAAGTCTGAAAAAAAGCAGAATGAAATTCAACTGGTAAAATGCAGGTTAGCATGCTGAGGCAAAGAAAAACAACTAGACAAATGCCCAGTGAGAATAAATGGGGTAAAAGGGCACTGGTCTAAGTTTCTGAGCAAAAGAATATCCAGCTCCTGATGGCTCAGAACACCTAACACCCTCCCCCATAATGCCATAAACTGGCAGAAGCAAACTCAACCTCGAGCAAACAACGCAAGGTAGCTCAGTAATCATTCCTACCTGCTCAATTACACTTGAAAACATTAGGTTGTCAACAAGATCAGGCAAGTGAAACGCTTCAAGTTACAGTCTTCGGTTGTGAAAGACTCAGAGGTTAAAATACAGTTGTTGTTTTCCTTAGAAATATACTGCAAAGCCTGCCATCTTCAAAAACATTCACCTAGAGACCAAGACTTCAAAGAGTACTTAATAGCTGATCCCCACAGATCTGCCATAGAGAAAATTCTAAGTTATGTAGCAGGAATAAAGAAACAATGGCCAGCATAGACAAATTCTCTTCTTGATCTTAACCTACTAAGAGAGCTAAGCATGTGATAAAAAGATGAGGTGTTATTTAAGGACAGTGAGTTTGAACTTATTTTTTCTTCCAACTGTGTTTAAATTAAATTAAGAATACTATGATTTTTGCTTCTTCCCTTTTTGTACTAAAGAAATGTACCATAAGTAAAGCAACCTGGCTTGCATACTGTTTTATTCTGCATGGTGACACAATTCCAGCAAAGAACTGGAATTCCTAGTAAACAGGAATTAAGGATGGAGTGATCTATTCATCTCATTGCGTGGGTGTTTGAGATCAGCACCAGATGTCATCTCTCTTCCCTTCTCCCATACCTCAGCACCACACAACACACAAAGGACTAACTTAACCCCTCCATCTCTCCCCCCTTGCTCCTGGAAAAGCAGCTCATACCACATGCACATCCTAAATCCTCTTCTTGGAAAGATGAGCTGGTAAAATATTAAGCATTAAGCAGTAGACATTTTAATTCTCTCTCTCCTTTTATTTACGGCTACCACGGATTTACAAGGAGACTCTAGCACACCCCTGCAGTGGAGCACAATCTGGCTCATGTAATGAGGAGGGGATAGCATGTTCCCCGCTCAGGTCCAGACCCATCCTCCTCCCCCATCATTGCTGTAGTGGCATCCTGCTCCCTTTCCTTTCCTTTCAATTCATTCTACTGTAAAAAAGCTTCAGTAACACTACTTTTCCCCTTCAGCAAACGCCAGGAAATAAAGTCAGTAATTTTTCAGAAGTCAGGATTTCAAAATCACACTTGTCACCTTCTCACAAAGAATTATTTTTCCCATAATCAGTGCCAAGTAATTCCTAGGCACATAAGTACAGAAGCTCATTGGGATTCATATGTGAAAGTAATGCAATGTTTAATAATTTAGTTAGAGAACACTGTCATTTCTGTAAATTTTTCCTGAAGTTCTTGATTATCAACATTTATGTTGTTGCAATTAAGGATAAACATTCTTGAGGGTTTTGCTGACATAAACATGAGCTGTTTAAGCAAATTACTCCCCAAAAGCACAGATTTCAGTGGTGGGTTTTTATCCTACAGATGTTTTATCTTGGCATCAGTCAGCCACTCACCATTTTCTGCCAGCTTCAGTGATCCAGAGTGTCTGCTCTCAGGTTTTGGCACAGCAAAATATGTGTAACACTATGAATCACAAAACTATGTTATCAGCTTTGAAACATTACTGTTGTATTAACAATTGAAGGTATCCCACTATTTTAGGATGTTGCTTTGGCCTTACACCTCCTCAGCTTGAACAAAATTTTCATTCCAAGCAACAGCTGCTGCTTCATTGAGCAAACACATAAATCTTTTCAGAACCACAGCAGCCATAAAATATTGATCCAAGCCCGTGTTCCTGGCCAAGGGACAGGAAGTCTAACCTATATATGTACACCTGTGGGCATGAAAAGCATGAGGTTTATTAGAGTGGTTACTAAAGTTCATTGTTCTTCTACAAACTATGATTCATGCTTGGAGCTGAATTTTATTACAGACAGCAGTCTAGTCAAATAGTAAAAGGTATGATGCAAGCCAACTATTTGACTTCTTCCAATTCTAATATTACAAAGTAGAGGGGGAAAACCTGATTTCTCCAAAACACTGATACTTAATGACATGACAGGCATCACTAGAAATTATTTAAGTAACGGTCCCGGCCCTTCCCCCCGTTTTCAATTCCCTAGCACAATTTTAACAAAGGATGAAGCAGGCACGTTTGGACCCAAGTAGATCTGCTGGGAAATGGACACTCCTTATTCTGCTGACTGGCACATGCAAATCAAATATCAGTTGGACCTTCAGCTCTCAAAAAATGATAATATTTACCTCTAATCAGATATATTCTGGTAGTTCACACCAGTCAAGAATTGTGCATTTACAGTAATTTCCTAGCAATGCAGCTCTTAGTCACCCAAACATGGGACTGAGGTCACTAAAAGACCTAAATGCTTTCCAAATGCTGTGCTAACAAGTCAATCACACTTTTTATATTTCATAGCAAACAACCAAGAAAAAATTCAGCTGTATTTGTAGAAACAAAAAAAAAAAGTGCATCTACAAGTATAACCTGGAATACTTAAAGCAACCATCTTATTCAAGCTCTTGCCCAGTTTGTCATCTCACAGACTCAGCATCTCAGTTCAGGCTGTGTTATAAAGAAAGCCAGGGAGTTGTAACTAAAATGAAACTAGGATGGATTTAGGAGATGAGCTCTAGCAAATCATGCTGTTGCAATTTGTAACATTATTTTACCCAGCAGTCATCCTTGGAGAACAACAGACAGAAATACATAAATGTACCTCAGTGGTGTCATTTCATGCTTTGGCATCTGAGGTTGAACGCCTCATGTTTAAGTTGTCCGAGCTGTGCATGAGAACACTGTGCTAAGCACACTGTGGGGCTGGCAGTCTCTAGCAGAGGGCTACTGCAATCACCTGAACCTAAAGCCTCCCAGTGACCTCTTCCAGAACCCTACAACAAAACCTATATTAAAACTCTAAGGTAACTCCAGCTGCAGTAACAGTTCTCAATTTTGTACATCATAATCCTTCAAATGGCAAGTATTGCTTTCAAATGACAAGTATTTTATGTTTCACAGCAGGGTTTAACTGCTATAGTCACTGAATTTTCCAAGAAAGCTCCTAATATTTCCCCAAATATTTAAATATGTAACTTCCATTGCAGCTCAACAGAGTAGAATGTAAGAGTTCAGTATTTCAACACTGTTTGGGGTTCCCTTTTGCCAGAAATAAATTTGGAATTGCATACACTGTAGTCCAATAGCCATGTTATTTAAACTCCATTGGTCACTATGTTCTTTCAGCAATGTGCAATTCCTAGGTGGCCACTGCAGAGCTTGGGGCTTGGATCCCAGTAATTGTGATGCAGTTTAATAGTGCAATGTATCCTGCTGCTTATATGCTCAGCCTGATTTTCAAAATACAAGCAAACGTGTTGAGGAAAAATGGGCAAACCACTTAGGTAAAAAAGAGAAACAATGCAGGGTTCTGTGTTTGGCCTTGGACAGGAGACAAACCTTGGAGATTCGAGTGTAGTTTTGTTGTCTGTCTGTCCCATGCACTCATGGTTTACTTTCATGGATCTCTGTACCTGCTGATTCAAGTGGGGGAAGGAAATGAAGCCTCCAAATGAGAGGACACATGGGGGAATTATACCCTGGTTACCACTCTGCCAGTTTTGTTTCTTTCCAGTGGTTCTGGGCTCTTTACCAAACCCGTGTGTTTGTTACCACAGAGCTGCAATCTCTACCTTAATATTCCAAGAGATCACTACTAAGTCTTTTCCTGCAGTACTTTACTTTAAAAAGAGAGCCTAAACACAAAGATCCAGTCATCAGGAAAAGAGTTAATTATACGGGGACTCTGTTTCTACGACAAGGGAAGCAAGTTCACGTAAAATGAGTGTGTAACTCTTGGTGACGCACTGTACAAAAAAACATTACCCTCACTTGTTAGTCACATTTGTAAGATTCCTCATTTTAGTAGGAAATTTTATGGTTGCCAACAGTAGATATTTCCAAAAGGTCTCTCGTCCCAAGTCCTAGATGCACACAGACACACACACTCAGAACTGAGTAATTCACCCAGTGATGTTTTTCATTAATTTCATCTTAAAAAAGGCTCATGACAAATAGTACTGGAGCAGAATGCAAGAGTTACAGCTGTGGGGAACATTCTGGTACTCATGAGAAATTTGGAGGCTATACTCATAACCTGACAATGGGAAGTAAACAAACCCTTCTAAGGAAAGGCAAGGAAGACAAGACAGTCATGTATGGTGTGAATATTTATTTGTAGAAATGTCAAAAATAAAAAGTGAGAAATTAACAGAAATGCTTAGGCAATTACATAACACCATGAAAGTGGTTGTGGATGTAAAGGGCGAATGAGAAGGCAACATCAGTTAAATTAACCAAGAGCTGGCGTAAATGCTGGGAGGCTCCAGTCAGCAATGGTTTACACCAACTCAGAATCCAATATGTTGTCCTTTCAGATTTAGAATCCAAAAAAAACCCTACTGCAGGTACTCATGAAGACCCTTAAGAGTAACTATATAGGCACTACATCTTAACTCAATGTGTGAATTCAAAGCCTTGTTCCTTCTCAGACATTTGTGAAACAGATGGAGGTAAAACTCGTTGTCAATCATTGCTCTTGTGCTATAAGAAATTCTGAGATTTTTTAATGACTTGGAATGGAAACTTGAAAGAGAAAAGGTGTTACTCTTAAGAGAAAAGGTGAGAATACAGAATATATGTCTGGAAACACACAAATAAAAATATTCTAGCATTTCAAAATTTACAAAAACAGGTTTTTTCAAAGATCAATCAGAAAAGAGATTTTTTTAGCTAACTGAACACAAAATTTTCTTCACCAAATATCCTGCAAATATAGATCTGAATATATAGGTCTGCAAATTACAGTTTGATGTTATTTGCCCATTCCTTCTGCCTGACTCAGAGTCGCCACATAGGGCTCCTGTATATATGTGCAAGGAAAGACACGAGCAAGGCCAAGGTAGGAAATAAAGTGTCATGAATATTGCAGTTCAGAGAGGAAGCCCAAGCCATGAGGCTACCAGGACTTTGAAGATAACAAAACTCTTTCTATGAGCTGACACTGGAGACCAGTTTGCTACCAAACTCCACTTTTCTGTGATTTGTGAAACCACACGTTCAGATTTCAGTCACACCAAAATATTTCTTTCTAGTTTTCACAGTTCAGAGTGAGTTTCTCAGAAACAGAGTTTGAGAAAATGATTGCTAAATATTTCTCCAGCTGCAAATTTTCAGTATACAAGAACTCTCAGAAATTTTCCAGCCAGCTATAAATTGAAGTTACAGTATCTAATCCCACAATAACTTAAAAATATGATAGTGTAAATGAAGCACAATCCATAAAAACCTAATGTTTTGTCATTTAAAATTGTTCTTTTATTCTCAAAGCAACAGTTTTAAGCATATTAAAGTTTAAATTATAATTAATGTTCCAAGAAATATAGTCAATTGTGTAGCTCATCTAAACTTTATCAGATCTTTTACAGTGAGTTAATGTGCTGTTAGTCAATCTCTTCAACATGAATTTGATCATAAAAATAATGGTCTTTACAGGATCTGAAGCTCCTCTAGCTTAATCTAATTAATATAAGATCTGCTTAAAGTTTCTGCCACACAGAACCCTCTACAGTTTATTGTGATTAATTTTGTTACAAATGCAGTGACCGAAGACTACTAGAAAAGGAGACCATGAACCAAGTTTTATTCACAGGTCTGTGAACATCCACTTCTCACAGGACTGAGGTGTTTGTGTCTCATTCTCACTCCCTCTGGCCTTGGCCCAATCCCTGCATTGCTGTGGACTTCGAGAATTCTTCTCCATCCACATCCATTTATCTTATCCACTGAAACTCTACGGGTTAGGGATTTGACCAATGGTCATGGTGTGATTGTATACAGCTCCTGCAAGGTTATGTATTCCTGACCCCTTCCATTTGGCTTTACTCCATAACAATCTTGCTTGATCTTGCCCCACCATCATTGTGCCATAAATTCCCAATAAGCTGTGTACTAACTGGGATGTCTGTTCAGACAGTCAGGAATTTAACCACTGACTGAAGGGGTCATTTTCTCTCCTAAAGGTGTCCTGCATCTCCATTTACAGTATAATGAGATCTGTCCCTAACTTTAACATGAAAGTGTTCTGGGTTATTCATATCCTTGAACTGTTCCCTTTTCTCCTTGACAGTTGCCTTGCAAAACGAGGGACAGACCAAGTCAGGGACTCAAGGTACTGCTGCAATGCTACATATCCAGTGATCCAGTGCTGTAAACCTCTTCCTGACAGTATTCCCCCACAAATTAGTAAGCTTGAGTTGTGGTTCCTGCATATGTTAGTCGTGACTGTAAGCACAACTCATTTAGTAGCTGTTTGTTGAGACTGTGTGAAGATTAAACCATTAAACAGCAAACAAAGCCAGATGACCGATAGCAAGCATTTCAATAATGATCTGAATTCCCACTATGAATAGCTCAATCAGACACTGTTTGTGTAAAGTACTGCTTGTAGGCTTCCAAATTACTAATATTTTTGAAGCTATCCCAAAAATGGACTCAAATCTGCTGTATCATTTTCAGTTAAAATATTTTTTTAAATAAAATCTCAAAAATTTTGCTCTTTATTCAAGAATTCCAGTAGTGAAAAGAATATTCTGGAGAGTACAGACTAGAGTAAAAATTGTGTGAAGGTCTTCAGCAGATGAATAGTATGAAGAGGGAGAAAAAGGAAGATTAAATACTACAAATGCATTTTAGATATAATCCAACACTGATTAAAAACCACAGAAAGATCCACCTTACGGGCACCTTTTCCTTTTCATCTCAGATGGAGCAAATTTATTCTATTTAATTATGCAACTGAAAGCTTAGTATCTCAAAGTACTTGGTTTATAGCCCAAATTCCCCAGCCACTAACAGATTTGTGAAGTATTATCTACCCTTGGCTACAGTTTCTACCTATTCATTAGTTTGTTTGCTGTGGTAATTTGTATGCAGCTACTAAGAAGAAGAACTAGATGCTCTTGAAGTGGCATCCAGACATAAACAGAGGTCAGAAATTATTGGTAAATATGAAGGCTGTGCAGAAAACATCACTATGACAGAAGGTGTGAAGTGACAGAAAATCACCCATACACAACATTCTTCAAGGCAGTACCCGAAAAAGGACAAAGAAAGTAATTCATCTTGGTAAGAACATGAAGCAAGAAGAATGTAAAGTAAATATCAATAAGCTAAACTGTGATTACAGAATTTGGGCCTTGGAAAATAGCCTGTTTGAGAAATAATGTATATCAGAGCATGACTTCTGCTAAAATCTAGAATAAAGATTTACGAATCAGTCACATAAATCAATCAATTTTTATTAATAAAATAGATATTTACATCCAACATATAAAGTATTGCATTTCAAACCATCTGTATGACAGTAATGCTACTTATAAATCAGGTACATGAACTATCCATTATTTTCTACTCTTATAAATCAGTCTTACTCGCAAAGCACTTGCCTGACTGGAAAATCACTCTCTTGATTAATAGATCAGGTGCCACCAGACAAATATATTACTGAAACTAATCATATATCTTTTGACCACTGGGCCCATTTCATAAATCAAAAACTCTGTATACACCAACTGTTCGTAAATGCTCAATTATGAACAATTTAGCAATCCAATACCAGCACAGAATCCCTTAACACACACACACGCAAAACTTTAAAGCCATAGAGATAAGATTTGCTTGGCTGGGTTTTTTTTAAAGCTAAAGCTTCACTGTATTCCCTGTTCTACTTGCCACTGTGTGATACATTGGGACTTTGTTTACCTAAAACTAGGAAGCAATTTAATGCTTTGAAGTCTGCAAAGTGGAGGGAGGCAGAGAAGGTAGGGAGTTACTAAGAAAAGTTCTTGTTTCTGCTTTGTTATACTTCACACAAAATTGGAAGTCAAAATCTCAGCTACCTCATTCTAAAACCTCTTGTGGATTTATTTTGCCTTTGCCCCTCATCTTTCTCTGAACTTCTGCATGAAATATATTTACATTTCTTTTAAATCTCCATTATGAATGTGTTATGTCATTAAAAGAATTTATTTAGCAACTTCTGCATTATGAAATCTTTAATTTAATATAAATTAAATATAAGGTGCATAATTTCTCAAAGGCTAAGAGAGGATATGACATGACAAACTTTACTTCTGTGAGATTCTCAGCAGAAAGGTGAAAAGCAATTCTTAAATTGAGAGGGGCTTCATTTACCTTGCATCCATTTAGTAGAATGCATCTGCTGCTGAATCCAAGTAATTTCTAACTAGTTCATAAATATGGCTGGGATGATGATTGTATAAATACTTGCAATAAGACAGGACAAGAAAACCAAGTAAATGCTTTTTTCATATATGATGGGAATAAGTGTCATTTGAAGCTGTCTATTTGAAGTTTACCATAGCAAATCCCACAGAGAATTCCAACAGAATAAAAAATTATAAATCAAAGCACTGCATTTTAAAATCACAAATATAATTTCTAATTAGGAAGAAACAGATCTTATGTAATTTAGAAGAAACAACAAAAATTTTTAGCTTGAGGTAGATAATATGCTTTGGTATCCTTTGAAATTATTTTATTCCAACCCAACTTGACCACTAAACTGGATAACTCATCACTCGTACCAGCTCTTTATCACACTGATATCCTTCAGATGAAAGGCAGGGATGTTGTTATGGTTACTGAAATAAGTAAACCAGTGCTCCTACATGATAGAGGTATAGCTAAGAATCAGGTTTTGCATGTTCAGCACTTACTGCTGCAAGAATGAATGAATGTGTTGGGAACAGTAAAACGGAGATGTTCCTACAGGAGCCACCTCTGCAAGAGTCTGAAGCAACTCCTGTTGCCTCTGTTGTGCTGTCTGTAGGTACAGGAAGGCAGGCCTAGAACAGAGCACTAAGTTCACAGACAGCTGGAGAATGGGTAGGTAACAGGATAGATGAGAAATATAGCTCAGAAAGAAGGGTTCACAAAAGAACTCTCCATTAAAAACAACCAATGTGTTTAGCTCTACACAGAGTTTCTCAGATTTAAGGAAAACATCTGCATACCATGGAACAGAAGAATTATTCCACTGTACTACTGAGGCTGTAGTAAAATAAACTGCAGACTTAACCAGGTACCAGCTGGCAGTAATAATAGTTAGCAATTAACTAATGCATTTCTCTGAAGTGCTCAAGAGTAGCAGTTGAGGTTATGCATTTGGATTTTGCTGTTATTACAGTGGCTTGGGAAGAATCTTTTCCATGTTAATAGTTAAGGTTAGGACTAGTGCAAGCTTTTAACCACATTATAGACTAAAGTGTATTTTATTTCTCAAAGATAAGAAAAACCATGGCCCCCCTCTGCTTTTGGCTCTGCCAGCCAGGAGGGAGGGGATAATAACCAGTGGACAGCAAACAGCCACGCTTTCCCTCAGATTTTTCCTTGACCAACATCACTAAATCATTTCATCAGAGTCATTAAGAGAGTGCAGCATGGAGGCACAGCAAGGACAGAGCCACAGAAAATATGTAGTATTTGTCTATGTTGGTGCAAAAAAATAGGCCTGGCTAACCCTACTCAAGCAGTGGGTTAGAAGATTTTTGTTTTAAAAAAAACTCTGGCTGACAAATGTGATGGAAATCCTCATTAGCATGTGAATAGTTTTGAGGCTGATTTAACATTGACTAAATTTTGCTTTTTCCTACAACACCTGTTTACTTGTAATCCAATGTAAGTAATATTCTCTTAACATTTGTTCATGAGTTTCTGCAGCTGTCTTACTTAAGAGTATATATTAAGTTATTAATATTTTGAAAGAATACATAAGAACCATAAATTGGTGGGCTGCTGTGGGTTCAGATTTAGCTAGAATACTTTATTACAATAAATTCGGCATTATATAATAAAGGTGCACATTCAGGAAAGATTAGGAGAGTTTGATGCTTTCCACTGGTTCTAGATAGATATTTAAGACTACATGACAATTTTGGAGGGCCATACATTCTGGTCCCAAATCAAATATCTCTGTGTGTCATATCACTTTCAACTTGTTGTAGACTAGATGCAAGTTTTTGCCAAATGTATAGCTGGAGCTACATTTGCTTTTACAGGTGCTGCAGTTCTAATTCATTATTGCGCAGCAGTCTGCAGTACCTTGAATACAAAAGGCAGTTCAAAGAAACAACTTTCTCCCAGTTAAGTATATCACAGGAATTCTACCTCTGAGCAAATGACCTTTTACCCCCTGGCAGGTACATTTCCATTGCCTCTTGTAAGCTAGTCTAGTCCTATCCAGGCACAAATCCAATTTCTTTCTATTTTCAACACTTTGAAGTTTTTGTTCACACTCTGCTGATAAGAGGGTTCAGGATTCTGAGACCTTAGGAAGATTGATCTATAATGATTTTCTGTACAGACATTTGAATAGGACACAGTACTGGAGATGGTCTATGACCCTCCCAAAGTCCCCTTGGGAAGCAAGCTGAATGTACTGAGTTGTCAATGTTGCAGACCTCCACACAAAGCAGCTCTCACTGTTGCTGTCCAACAGGCAGGAAACAGCTCCCTAGCACAGGTTGCCTGAGAAACTGCCCACAAATTCAACAATTACAGTGTGGTCTGGCAGCAGGACACCTTGACCTAAAGGCCACAGATCAACAGGTCCCAGAAGTGAAGAGCATGACTCTACTGTCATGGTGTTTCCTGCAAGTGCCATTCAAAACTGGCCCATGGTATTTATTTGCTCTGTAGGCCAAAATTTACTCAGCACCTACTACAGATTAGAGTCTTATTTAGAGCAGTAAGTGTAGAAAGCTCAAGAGGAACATTCACACACAAAAATATTTTTTTTCTTTTCCCCTTAAAGCCATCATACAGCTACTGCCTTTCTTAAACTCTGCCCCCTGCCCCCAAGTTAATGAAACACAATGGTTCACCAGAGGACTGCATGGTTTGCCTGCACAGAAATTATTTTTACCTTTATGAAAAAGTCTACAAATACTGACAGATGAAAACTATGAAACAAAGTTATATTTTACTATTATTAGTCTGAAATTTGATTATACATGCCTGTTATTTTAGTACGAACCACCCTAAAAGATACTCTCTGTCAAAATAAGGGGAACAAATGTAAAAAAAAATGTGAAGGGTTTGAAAGGCTGGAAATTTACTCAGGGAAGTATGGAGAAAAAGTAAAACAGAGGGAATACGTGATGTGAAAATTCCAACTGGGATTTCAGTCTGGGTTGTCTATAAAAAGATATTTCAGTCTGGGCTGCCCAGGTGGAGTCACTGTCCCTGCAGGTGTTTAAGAAAAGACTGCATGTGGCACTCAGTGCCATGGTGTAGGTGACAAGGTGGTGTTTGGTCACAGGCTGGACTGATGATCTCAAAGCTCTTTTCCAGCTTAGTTGATTCAGTGAAGTCCAGCTGCAGAGTAAGTAAGAAGGGGGTTTCAGGTTATTCAAGTGCTGGCCTGAGCAAGTTTTGTATTAAAAACCCCAAAACACAATTGAATGTATCTATCAAATTGTTCACTAGAGTGACACCATAAAGCAGGAAAAAAGAATTAGAAATTGCATCAGATTTCCCATAGAATAAGGATGAGACACTAGCATATATGAGTATGATCCCAGAGTTTTCCTTACATATGAAAGATGACAGTGGCAGCAACCACTGCCAGCTTTCTTTATCAGGGCTGTGAAAGAGCCAATTAGGCCACCTGTTCTTGGGGTGCAGCTTCTAAAGACCCACCATTATGTCTATTATGTTGTAGGACCAGATATCAATCTCCTCTTTGATTGCAAAAAGCATCTGATTTCACAAACATTTAATTCCCTTGGTCAGAACAGGATGCTAAAAACAAGAAACGGATTCTAAGCAAATGTTTGTGTAGAAATTCAGCATTGTATCATCTCACGCACATCAAAGAAGACATCAATGAAAGTTAATTCCTCCAGAGCTCTTAGTACAGCATTTCATTGCATGTAACAGAGTTTCCAGCTAGGAAGATATCAAGCTGTTTTCAACCAAGAAAAGATAATAGTGATTAATATGAACAACAAAATTCAATGTGAGACTTTGTTTCAAGATTCAACCATTCTGTACCATTTCTGTGGCCATGCTATTCTCTATCAGTACTGTGACAAAGCAGGCCACTGCCAGTACACCCAATATCATTTCTTCCACAAAAGAAAAAGTAGATAGTGGAAAGCACAGGTTAGTCCTGGAACATGTAAATTCCAGAGGAATTTAAAGAGCAAATGACACAAATTTTGTAAGCAGGTATATTTTAAAGAGATTGAGAAATACCTGAAAGAAGCTGCAAGTTTTAACTTGTACTGGTCTTCCCTCTTGTGTTTTGGGCCAGACAAAAGACCATTTATTCTCCAAAACCAGCAGTTCCCTAACAGAAAACACTACAGGTATCTACCCCTAAAAAGACACAAGCAATCAACTCCAGGAACATTAACAACATTAGTCTGTCAGACATCAGCCTACCACTGTGAAGGATGGACTTTCTGACCAAGATAACATAGGACCCAGAATGATTAAAGCTTGATTTTTCTCCAACAAAGTCATCAAGAGGTTTGCTCTTGAATTCAGGAGGAGAAGAATTCTTCCAAGGCTTTAGATTTCCAAAGGCACAAATGACAGCAAGATATTCATACCACCTGTGGCTTTTGGGAGCATGATATTGGTTTTTTTTGATCTGTGTCTCTTCCAAGTGAACTGTGTCCAAATCCACTTTACCTTCTTTCATCCACATCCTTTGTTTACTAAAGCCATTGTACAATTCTGTTGTCTTTCACTCCTTTTACTTGACACTGCAAATTTTCCTCCCTAAACATGTATCAGTTAAAGCAAATTAAAGCCTTTCAGCTAAAGGAGGTTCAAACCAATTAGGTGCTGTTAAAGCTCAGGCTGATACTTCTGAATTTTAAAATCAATGCAGGATGGCCAAGCATATTGAATTCTTCACACAAGTCTGTAGAGGCTGTATAAAATTTTTAAAAGCCTAAATTAATGGTCTGAGAAAATTGTTAATTTAAGGAAGTTTGGAGTTTCAGCGTGATTTACTGAACATGTGGGTTTCTAAAGAACATAAAACATTGTGCGGAATGATTCAGCAATTTCAGTAAGAATCATTCATAGCCTCTGTTGGAAACCCTGTCAAACAATCTGTACTTCTTTTTTATGATTTAGAAGCGGTGGATGTTTCTTGGAACTAATAATGGGAGATATATTTTCATCTCTTAGTCACTATCTCAAACTTCTCTTAGATCATTAATAAGAGGGGGGAAAATAATCTGAAGTATCTTTTGATGAGCTAGAGGGCTTGAAAATTATTAGTCCATTAATTTTCCACAATAAACCTAAGAGATTCAGTAACCATTATCATCCTTTACAGAATGAAAGGGGAGAAAAGGGAAGTGGGAGGACTTACTGAAGGTCACACACTAACTGAGCAAGAGAATGAGAGACTTCTCCAACTACATCTTTGACAGACCAAAGATACAACAATGAATTTTAGATATTCACTCCTGAATTCATCTGGAATCTTGACATTAAATCCAACCAAAGAGTTCATTCTCAACTGCAGGCCTAGAAAAAGACTCAGGTCTATCTATTCCAATTACTCAAAATAAAGAAACACCTGAGGCCCATAGCATTAAATGATGTGAACTGTCACAGATATGAAGACTCGGAGTGAAACCACAGTCTGAATCTAAACTTTCTGAATCTGTGTTTTACTTTAAAAAAGGAAAAAGTTAAAAAGCTTAAAGTTTTTAGACAATATAAAAGGAATTATATTAGATTCCATTAAAATTTCATTGAGAATATGGGAGAACTAGGAGAGTAAGTTCATTAGGCAAAGCATAACTAATGTTAATAGAATTTTGGGCTGAATTGTCTGGCAAACACCGTTATTGCAAAAATAGTGTGGGAATTTTGCTAACCACAACTGGTCAGAGGGATTCTGGTTCACACTTCATACAAAGACAATTTGTCATCGGCAGGAATTTCTTAAGCAGTCAGGAAGAAAAAATCCAGTAAGCCAAGAAAACCATAAGAAAGGCAGGATCTTCTCATTAACTGAGACATTGGTGACATTCCATGGAAAAATGGTACTTCCCGTAAGTTCACAATCATTTACTTGTTTGTGGAAATTTAATCTAGGCTACAGATGAAGTTCCACAGGAGTTTTAATCTGAAAGTATTCAAATTTCAAATACTCATAGAATTTTGTATCTCTGCTTCAGATAAGAGAAAAATCAATTCTAAATCAAGTAAAAATCCCCACAAAGTTTAAAAATTATATTTTCCTTGGAAAGGAATTTTCGCAAAACTACTTCAAAATCACTATCATCAGTGAGAACTGTAATGAATCTTCCTGAACATCTCCCACAAATTGAACTCATCAAAATACACCACAAACATTTTGAAACATGGAGATCAGGCTTTAACAGAACAATACATTCAAAACATGAAGTAGACATAGGTAAAAAAATCTCAATATAGACATTCTGTCTATATGCCTGTCTGCTGGTAGGAAGGATCCCTTGTTTTCAGGTGTGTTCCCTTTGTAGCCATCAGATCATTGGGTATTTTGTGCTGTAGCAAACTGTAAATTCCTCTTGGGTTGGGGATGCTGAAAAATTTATATATATATATATGTATATATTTTTTTTCCATCTCTGAGGCTTGGTTTTTACTCCCCTTGCTTTTCTTCCACCAGCCTCCCTGCCCCTGACACCTGCTCTGAGCTGGGTACATACACCTTTGCACAAGACAGGAACGTTTCTTTCCTTGGTTTTCTTCTCATGCCTGAAAGGGGCATTTCTGTCCCAAAGACTCTTGCTGAACACTAGGGAAGGGGACATCTGCCTTCCCCATAGCCCTTTGTAACTAAGTAATCTGAAAATGTGTTCTTGTGTGATCTCAAAAATACTTCCTTTTCTCCTACCACTGTAATTTGAAACGAAACAGTCCTAGCATTTATGCACTCATGTTTTATCCACAGGTTTTTGAGTAAGTTAAGGAAAAGTGGATATGTGTCATTACCGGACTATTGACACATTATGAATCAAGCTTAAATATAACAGAAGCCTGGCTGCCAAACCACGTTTGGTTTACCCTGGGTATTTGGATAAATTTGAGGTCAAATGATCAGCAGTCAAAAGAAGATGAAATTACAGAGATTGTTCATAAATGGAGTTTCGGATAACTGGGAATTTCCTCTATGTAACCATGCATTAGTCACTCAGTGTTACTAAATATATGAGTTCACTCCCATGTAGTAGGTCCCTAAAACCGGATGTGGAGAGGATAGGTGCTCCTCTCAGACTTGAAGACATGTCTTGTCCTTCCACCTGATCAGACCTGCCAGAACAAAAAAGATAGCAAGAATCAAACATATCAATAGCCAGATGAGCCAGTAACAAGCCAAACTAATTTACATTAATATTTAAACTTGATGTGGGGATGAAATTTCTTAGAGCCAAAGCACTGGGGACAGTCATAGAGGCATAGAAGAAAAGTGAAGAATTTTTTGCATGACATGAGGTGTCCACTATTCAGTTTCCCCTTTTTACCTTACACCTATAGGAGGTTTCAAATTAGGAAAATGTACAGAAATGGAATGTTAGAAGAGATAAGGAAGTATTTATGAGAGGTGGAAAATGGAAAGCTGAAGTCTGCAGCAGAAGAAGGAACCAAAAATGAGTGCCCTAAATTTATTACTGCATACTCTCACCTTTCTAAAGCCTATTCCAAAGCACAGATATTACCATTACTATTTCCAGATGTTAAAAAATGAAAGAAAAGCCCAATGAGCCCTGCTTGGACACACAGAAGAGTTCCGCACTAAAAGGAAACAGACAATAAAAGAGTCACGTTTTGATACTTCTCTTTGCAGTCAATGTTTTCGTGGAGTCACACAGAAGAGGTTTGGCTCCAGCATGACTTCCTTTCCCCCCTCAGCCCCCATAGATGCAGAAATATCTCTACGTGTTGCTAAGCATTTAAAACCCAGCAGTATGGGCTAGCTGCCCAAGCAACCATTTCCTATTTCCTATAAGGGAGGCTATACACACAAGAAAGAGTCCCAGTGACTAGACACAAAACAAGCATCATCAGTTTGACCACTTAGACTGAAATGTTAGCATGTTGGTTGATATTAGAGTGTTGTGTGCATATCAAACTGTTCTCAGTCCATGACATGCACATAAAAATTCTCAAGAGTTTTATATTTTAAAAGTTATTTTACTGCCTGCTATACATTGTTTTAACCCTTTTTTGTTTAACTTTTCTTACTACCTTGAAAGAGCCCATAATAAAAATTTCTATCTTGTCGCTACAAGTTGGATCAGAAAAAAGTGGGTGATGTAGGTAGAACGTCTCTGATGGGGTGGTATTCTTTATCTCTTCTCCTCAAAGTGGTTGCAGTGCTGCCAGCTCTGCAAACTATTCAGTCCATCCACAGGCACACACACTGGAACTCAGCAATTGAGAGGAAAATCAGGATACTTGTTCATTATTAAAAGTAAGGAAAACATATCGCTTTGTTGTATTTATAATTTTTTCTTCAAATGCTTTAATTTAGTATCATTTTCATGAGACACCAGTGGGGTTCTGGTTCCTACAGTGGTTATATTTCAGTTTCACAGACTTGCATAAGAAAAAGAAAAATCATTGAAGTTCATCTCGAAATTTTCTAGCCCAACCTCCTTGACTGAAGCAGAGAAAACTCAAATCAAATAAGTCCAAGATGAAGTCTAACTGGACACAGGACATCTCCAAGGATGCAGACTTCACAAACTGCTGGGAACCAAGCCAGTGGAAAGCCATGCTGTCAGAAAACAAGCTGAGTTATTTCTATTGAGCTCAAATGGAGTTGCCTGTATTTCAGTTCACACGCTCTTGGCCTTTCACAGGATACCACTGGAAAGAATCAGGCTCCATCTTCTTTGTTCCCTCCAAGAGGTTCATGTACAATGATAAGATACACACAAAGTTAAATAATCCAAATTTTTGCACCTTCTCCTTACATGACTGATGCTCTAGTCCCTTAATCAGCATAGGGGACATTCAGGACACTCACTGCTGTATGTCCATGTCTCTCTTGTGCTAGGGAACACAGAAATGGACACAGCACTCCAACAGTGGCTTCACCAGGGCAGGGTAGCGGGAAAGGATCACCTCCTTTAAAAGCTGCTTGTGACACTGTTCCTAATGCAACCCACAATGCTGTTGGCCTTGCCCAGCCTGCCAAGATCTCTCTGAAAAGAAACACAATTATCTTGTCTATCAACAATTCCTCACAGTTTTGTGTGATCTGTGACTTCCTAAGGGTACATCCTGCCCCATTATCCACATGATTAATGAAGATATTAAACGGTACTGACCTTTAGGGTACACCACTAGTGACTGATCTCCAGCTGGAACATTATGCCCTTGACCACAACCCTTTCAGCCTTATGATTCAAGCAGATTTCAATTTACCTCCCTGTTCACTCACTTATCTGGTCCATCCTTCATCAGTTTGTCTCTGAGGATATTTTGTAAGACAGTGTTGAAAGCATTACTAAAGTGAAGATAAGCATCCACTGATCATCTAGTTGCATCACAGCATCACCAACCACAATCACTCCTTTCATGCAGAAGGCTGTTATACCATTCAGGGATAATCTTCCCTTCATAAATCCATGCTGGCTAATCCAATCTCCTACTTATTCTTGCTGTGTTTGAAAAGGGTTTCCAGAATTATTTGCTCCATATCTTCCCAGGGATCAAGGTAAAGTTGACTGGCCTGTAGTTTCCCAGCTCTTCCTTCATGTTCCTCTTGAAGACAGGCACATCATTTACTCATTTCCAGTCCTCTGGAACCTTCCCCTAACAGCACAACCTTCCAAAGATGAAAAGTGGCCATACACTGACATCAATTTCCTCAGCATACATGGGTGTATCCCATCCAGACACATGGATTTGTACTTGACAAGGTCATTTAAAATTCCCTAACCTGATTCTCATGCACCAAGCCAAGTCTTCCTGCTTTTAGACTTTCCCACTGGTCTCAGGGGCCTTTGTGAAGGCAAGTAGAGGCGAAAGCAAAGAAAGCATTGAGCATGTCAGTCCTTTCCATGCCATTTGTCATCAAGTCCCCTTCCCCATTCAGCACTGAACCCGTGTTTCTCTTTGTCTTCTCTGTGCTACTGAGAGACCTGTAGGAAGTCCTCATTGCTCTTAAATCCCTTGCTAGATTGAATTCTGTGTTGGTTCTGGCATTCCTAACCCTGTCTCTGCACATTTGGTTGTACTCCTCCTAGGTCACTTGACCTTTTGAACCTTGTGTACACTTCTTTTTTATGTCTAATTTCATCAGAAGATTGTTGTTCATCCACATAAGTCTCCTACTACCTTTGCTACAATTTCCTGTGTGTTGGGATGAACTACTCTTGGACTCAGAGGACACAACCCTTGAGAGGAAAACAACAACAAACCACCCAAGCAGCTGTCTTGGACAGTATCCACAAGACAACATTCTTCCAAGGAAACTCCTAAATAGGCCAAAATTTTCTCTTCTAAAGTCCAGGGATTGTAATCCTGCTATATGCCTTGTTTTTTTTTCTCAAGAGCTTGAATTCCAGCATCCTGTGCTCAGTGCAGACAAGGCTGCCCCTACCTTCATGTTTCTCACAAGTTCTTCCTTACTTGTAAGCGTCAGGCCCAGCAAAAAGCCACCCTCTGTCAGGGCCCTCAGCAGCTGCAGCATGAATGTACTCCAGAAACCTCAACTGCTTGTGCCTTTCTGCATTCACCTCTCAGCAGATAGCAGGCTAGTTAAAGTTCCCATGAAGATGAAGGCCTGGAACATGAGGCTTGGTTCACTGGTATGAGGAAGGCCTCCACTATTACTTCTTCCTTCTTTTAGACTGCTTGTCCTGATAAAAAATGCAAACATTTTCATTGACAGGCAAACAGGGTATTATTTGGTACTGTAAAGGTTCTTTGCTTTACATCTTCAGCATCTTTTACCTGTGGTTCACAGAGCACTCTCCATGTCTCATATAAAACAGACATTTCCAAGTATTACTACTCACACTTCAGACAGAGCACAGAGTGTAACTTGTTACCCCCAAATGAATGTACAAAACATGGAGGTGAGCATGGTGGATACCTAGTAGGAAGCAGTTATTGAAATAGCCTAGCTGAGTAATTACCTTTCAAAGAACACAGCACTCAAAACATGTACGTGACTTTCAGATGTAAAAAATGAACTAGGTGTCAGGTATATCAAATGTCTTTTCCATCTCACCTGCCACTTTCATTTTCTAAGCAGCAGAGGCTGTCACACTGTGGGTGGGGAAAATAACTGAATAAAGAACACACCAGATATCTCATAATGAATCTTTCATCTTGCATTATGGGCACACACATACTCATAGGTTTTTGGAAAGTTTATATTAGTCAGCCTTCATGAGCACCCCAAGACACCCGTTGCTTTGGAGCAGCTGAAAGGCTGGCTGTCACACTCTGCTGCCAGGTGAGTAGATGTGAGTGTGACACTGCCATTCTTGCTTCCCCTGCTTTAGCAGTATTTCACTCCTGAAGCAGCTGGGTAACTGTCATTTAACAATTTTGGCTAAAAAGACATGACAGGAAGTGTGGAGATCATGAGGAACAAGGACTAATGCATTGTCCACAATACCCAGCAAGTTCTCCTTCCTCCACCCCACCCTTTCTTAGTTCCCATTAGCCTTCCAAGGCTTTAGTCTTAAAAACAAAAACCTATAACAGAGGTTGCATCAACACCTCCCCAAACTTCTGTATTAATCTCTTTCTATCACTTCTCTCTCTACTTCCCCTGTTCTAAGCCACAAAGCATTCACTTTCTGTCTCTATTTTGGTCCTGTTCTGACAGGACAAACTGCAGGACAATCACCACCTCTGAATACCTTGAAGCCTTCTTGTTCAGACAGCTTTCTGTGGGCAGGACCCTTAATTCAAGACCTCTTCAGAACCAAACATGTGATGTCAAGCCTTGCAGAGCACAGAAGGCTGAGTATAATCTGAAAATCATTACTTCAATCAAGAGATTCAAATTAAGTTCCATTCACTTTGGTGTCTCAGAGGGAAAGCTTTTCACACTTCTGCTGCCTACTTATTGCCTTTTGTGAATGTCAAACTAATTCTCTAATTCATGTAGCGGGGTTCTACCGTTTGTTTCACTTTTTAAGCTCACCAGTTCTCCTCTGTGTCCCACCAAAGGACACTGAAGATTTTAGAAGTACTATCTAATTGCACACACACTTCCATGAAGAACTTCACTGGTGCATGAAGCAGATAAGTGAAGATTACTCTTGCCTACCAGTGCCAATATCAAAAGTATTACAGCAAATTCTTTTTTTCATTTTCCAAAGTTATAACTCTGAAAGAGCAAAGGCAGCAGAATTTTCCCTCTAACCACTCTCCCCCACTTACAAATCTGTTGTACCAAAACTGATTATTAAGCCCCTGGGCTGTTATATAGTTTATATATTCTCTCTTCTTACTGCTGAGAGCAAAGATGCATTCCAAAAGAAAAGTGTGCTTTCTTCTCAAAAGTTATGTTTGCTCTAAGACACCAGGGAAGCACCCATACTTTAGCACTTTTCAGAATTCATTATCTCATGCTAGATCTTCTGTCATACTCTGTGTCACATATGTACATACAGACAGCAGTAAATAATAGCATGAGTTTTAATGCTGTTATATTTAAAGTTTGTCTATTACATGCATTTAGGATACCTGATGACTTGGGACTAACTATAGGAATTCCATTTCTTATAGTCTCAGCAACTTGTACTTGTCAGGATCTTGGCAGAACAGTATGGATATTACCAAGAGAATTGGTGAGAGGCCATGTAACAGGAATCAACCACAAATTTGTGTCATCTTGATTTCTAGCATACTTGCAAGTCCTACATTGCAGAGGGAAAAAAAAAAAATTAAAGTCATAGAGAAATCCAAAGCTATTTACTGCCACAGTACTGTAGGCTTGGATTTAAACCCATAGCTAGATCTACCTAATGGACAACTTCCTTTAAGCCAAGAGAAGTGTTGCCATGTCTTTGTGTGGTGCATTAGGGGTAAGTTAAAACAGAATGACCTATCGGGCAGATGTGGGCTGATTTCAGAACTTATGGTTATTTGGCAGTGGTGACTCGTTGCATTATGTTCATGTGTTTTGGTTTGAGACGCAGTGGCAGCGATCCCCTAAGTAGAAGCAAGTGCAGCAGGGCAGGCATGTTGTATGCACAGGCATATGGCTTAGGCTTGCAGTTCCAAAAGGGCTCTCATTTTGGAGTAAATGAGCAAAGCATGTGTTGAGTACAACCTCCCTTGGAGGGCAATTTGTCTCAAAAATCCCCAAACGGCATATTCGTCTTCTTTCTTCCCCCCACGCTTTCTCCCTCTGCCTGTTTCTCCCTCATGCTGTGGCATGAATTTCATTTTTCTTCCTCTCCCATCCTGTCACAAGCCTTGTTAAGAGCTCTGCCAGAGCTCTTAAAGCACTGTACAAATGAGACAACAGGGTCAGAAACAGGAGTAACTCCTCCGAAACCTTTGGACATATCCAGTATTTCTCTCTTCAAAATACAGAATAAGAAAATAAGAATGGTCTGGTACTGCAAGCCTTTGTCAACTGTGTCAGTGATACCATCCCACCAGCACAGTGCTGCACAAGGACCTTTCCCACTCCAGTTATCACTGTCAAAACTGCTAATGTCCAAATTCAAGCCTCACATGAGCAATATCCATACAGCCAGTAGTGCCAATCTTCTGCCCAGAGCCAACTTGGTGCATGTCCTCATTTTCCTGATGTCTTGGAGAATGCACTGCTCCTGGAAGAATAAAATAAAATTTCACTCTTGATTATTTAAAAACCCAAAGTCTAGTGGGCACATTTCTCTTCCATCACATTTTCCCATACATACATTCCAACGAGAGTTCTGAAAAAAAGCAACAAAAAATTTACTTTCATCACCTCCACTTAGGAGGGCAACCCTCTATTAATATGAAGAACAATTCCAGGCACAAACAGTTAATATCTGAGAAAGAACCAGCAATATTTTTGCTTATGACCAAACTCATGGCCACCATAACCACCTCTGTTCTTTGTTTTGTTTCCTTGTGTTTTAAAGTGTGGCTGGATTTTTGTTTTGTTTTTTTTTGTTTTGTTTTTCTTTTTGGAGGGGCATAGGTTTTTTAGTTTGTTCTACAAGAAGAATTTCAGAAAGGTACAGATCCTGAAGCTAATGATGCAAGTGTTTCTTTTTCCATTCTGTCTCCTCTGCACAAACCAGGACTACCCACTTACTTCCCACCTACTTTCAAAGAGGGGGACATAGTCTGGCAGCTCTGATACACTTCCCACACTAACGCGCAACCAGAAAAAGAGCAGCTCCAATTGGACACGTGGTCTCAGAAGCCAGAAAATGTATCTGAAATAATTACACATCTTTAGAAAAAAAAACCAACGATACTCTCAGCAACTATATTGATGTAGACAAGGATTATCACACTTCATACTTTTTGCTGCATATATCCCTTCTTCCTGTTTAACCTGCTTCAGCTTGTTTCCCTGTTCCTCCTTGAGGCTTTCATGTCACTGCCTCTCTAGACTTGTGTTGCCTAAAGCTGAATTACCACAGGAATCCAACAGGAACCAAACCCAAAGCCCTGTAATGAGCTACTTGTAGCTGTTACTAAATCTACCATATTTTCTGCTCCTTGCTGCCCACTCCCTCATCCCCCCTGCTTTGCCTTAGCAAAAACAATTTCAGATTCTGTAAGATATTAAATGCTTTACTGCAGTATGTTGAGTTAGAAGAATCAAAGACAGCAATAGCCAGTGGCTCTACAAAAGAATAAAACTATCAAGTCAAGCAAGGAAATACAGACTTATCAAAATGATTTCTGAATCTTTTTGAAAAGATTCTTTTTTCTTCTTCTACTCATGCTGCCTCGGGCACCTCACTGGAGTCTAAAGATGGAACAGAAAGCTTGACCCACTTTGGCTGTCAAAAACATACACAAAATCCTTCTTATGACCTGAAGTTTTTTCCTTTAAAAATTACAGGCAGCTGAGAAAATAAATAAATAAATAAAATTTGTGGAGTTGTGTTGGTTTTTATTTTTTTAATTGAATATCTACTTTATGGCACTATGGAAACCAGGAATAATTTACTCTTTAATGCAAATCTATACCTCAGCACTAAAACCACTAATAAAGAGGTGGTCATTTAATTTTATTCAGTTAAGAGAAGTTAGGGAGTTTTTGACATTAATAGGGCCAAATTTTGCTCTCTGATACACCAGTGAAAATGCATGATGCATTACACCATCTATAGATACACCTAACTTCCAGTTGTAAAAAGGATGAAATTTGATCATGTATCTTTAAGAATGTCTGAAATATTAGAAAGCCAAGAGAAAAAAAAAATTAAAATATGGTTTGCTTAATGAAAAACTGCACAGTTGATAGTGTTGTTAAAATGATGTTACGAAATGATACGCTTATACTATGCTTTTGATTTTGAGCAGTTAGAACTGCTATTATAGAATAGTATGGCGCCTTTGTTCCACTTCTACCTGTATAAGCTATTTATTACATGACCTCAGGCAAGATGCTCACAATATCCAATTTGCTCTAAAAGCAGTACAGAACCTCCCCATTTTCTTTAGGAGAGCTAGCTTGGGCTTTTTTCCCCTCTTTTAGCTTCAGTTTATGGATCGATAAAATAGGTATTTACCTTTTTCATGCATGTTCGAACTGCAAAATAAAGGGCTAGGTAAAATTACCACTGATCATTACAGCTACATGGAGTGTTTTTACAGTGCTCTGAAAATGATAAAGGAGAGAGGTGTTTGTACAGCACAGCATTGCTAACTCTCTAATTTCAGTTTGTGCTTGCACGTGCGTTCATAAAAGCAGTACAGATGCCTATGGATCCTGCAGATTTATTACAGGTAATAGAAGCCCATGGTCTCCTCTTACATCCTTTCAGGTGGAGAGAAGGGGTCATGAAAAAAATGTGTATTGTTCTATTCCATCAGTGTTATTATCTTGAAATATTATCTGTTTTGAAAGTTATTCTTTAAAGAGATGAAAGGTGTTTCCAAGTGTTAAGACATGGATAATGCTAAGCAGCTTCAGCACCTACTGTCTCTTGCTGGTGCACAGAAACTCCAGAAGAGACCTTGAAACTAGATCCCCTAGCTCTCTAGGTTTTACCAAGGCTGTCAAAAATGGGCAAAATGGGAAAGGGCTGCAGGTAATTAAAGATGGCCCAAAAATACCTGGAAAGCACATGAGAGCTCATTCAAACAAAAAGCATTATTTGTGCCATCTGCAGTTGTTCAGGAACATTTCTCAGGAGTTTATCAGCCCAGTAAGGGCTGTTTCAAACTTTATATCAGCAGCAGATATATCCAAGAAATGGATGGCTAAGGTGTCATTGCTCTCACCCATGATTTGTTGTGGGATACATGCCACAGCAGGAAGTGGCAGTACCTCCTTACAGGCACATCTGTGTCTGATTCACTGACCTTGTACACTGCCTACACTGTCCCTCGTGATAAATAATTATTTTTGAGGGGGGAGTTGTTTGTTTTGGGGGGCGGAGGGGGGTGTCTTTTTATGCCTAAGCTAAGCAAACAGTTTATAAATGCTTTGTTCTTGGTGGCAGCTGGGATAGAGAGGAGAAGAAAATAATGACTAACCTTCCCTGCAGCAGGTAAATCTACACTGTAATTGGCAGTCTTAGGGAGGGTGTACAGTACAAAGTCCTAACACAGCACTTGACTTCCTACAGGTGCTACCATAACGTGACTCATAAGAGCAAGCAGGATAAAAGTTCAAAAGGTAGGGAATGAATTTGTAACGGAAGGAGTAAGTAACAGGGTACACTGGATTTTCCAACCTTTATTAGAAGTAACATAATATTCAGTAAAACTTCACCAAACTAAACATTTTTGTATAGATATAAAGTAGAAGGAATTGAAGGTCCTCTGGAGAAAACCTTGAAAGCACAAATGTAATAAAGAAAAAAGACAGTCAAAACCCATAGTTGATTGGACTGTTTATTTCGTAACCTAGATTTTGTGAACTTGTGAAGTTATAATTACTGCACAGTTGAAAGCAGTGATCTATTCTTTAAGTTACTGCATTGGAGCTTTTGTGGTTTTTTATTACAATAAGTGAAATTTTGTGTGAATCTACTCTTTGTAAGTAACTGTTGCTTTTGCAATAAAAATTAATCACAACCCTTTAAATTACTAGAAGTTACAGTTTCAATGACTTTAAAGAAATTAGTTTCAGTTTTTAATGCATCAGCCAGTCAACTGCTTTTAGAAAAAGTTTTCATTTCAACAGCATACATTAACCAAGAAAAAGTGGCTAATATGGATGGAGATGTATTTGCTTATATAATAATTTCAAACCTGAATGACTAAGGTTAAATGTTGGCATAGCCAGGTTTCCCTTAAAGTTTAGGAGTTTTAACACTGACTTTTCCAATGGAAAGCTAAGAGGAATTCTGAGTGATCTTTGCAATGTGAAAACTACACTATTCTTATTCAGATAGGAATCTGCCCAAAGTTCAAGGTGTTTTGATTCCTGTCATTGTTCATCCCTATATTTCATGAGGTTGGCTACAGAAGGAAGCAGTGGAAAACCTCTGCCAAGAAAATAAAGCAGATACTATACCTTGGGAACAACATGGACATTTCACGAATAATTGTGTCATGAAATGCTCCCATCAGAATATATTTTCCTGCAGCACAGATGAGACTGGAGAGAAAAAATGGGCACCTTAAACATTCATTAGTAGAACCAGCTGCTCTTTTGTCAAAACCAGCAGAAACAATAGTAGTATGAATAATAACCTCCCCAGGCCTTCTGCAACACGAACACACACACACACACATACATATAAACATCAAAAAATAACGTCCCCTTGAGTTTTATGCCAAACCCACACACGTGCATCTAGTGCTAGGTAACAGTTCAATTTTAAAGAGGATGAGGGAATCTCCTATGGGAGAATAATCTCCAGACAGACATTCACAAAATCCCTACAAATCAGGCATTAGCTCTAAAGAAAGTTCACCTTCCAGGTTTAAAACTAATGTGGGAATGAGAAACCAAAAGAGAATGATTAGAAAAGACATATAATTAGTCTATAAATTATGGTTTCATCTGGTATTTCACCATCAGATCTGCACACTCTGAGCCCTCTTGTCCATACACAGTTTATGACTGAGGCTGAAAGTATGTGCTCAGCTCCAAAGACAAAATGCAGTGAACAGTTTTTCAGGCCTGGAAGTGGAAAAGTACAACATCAGGAGCAAGTATGCAACTGTATTTTTGATATCCATTATTGTCTTGTAATAAGAAAACTGTGCTGCTAAGTTCTGTATTCAGGTGTGGTTTTTTGTTTTGTTGTTTGGGGCTTATTTCTTTCTCTTAACAACAACAAAAAAAGCTTACTAGGGAGACATCTCATTGACTAGTGTTTAAAAGACTGAAAATGCACTTTTAGATCAATAATTTAACTCTACAGACCATGTACACACCAGTTTCAATTGCAAAGACTGCTAAACCTGAATTTTAACAGGTTGGAACAGGACAATATGGAACCACTGCTCAACCAGAGTAGCATTTCTTGGCAGAATAGCAACGGTAGGAAGCAGAAGATACTGAAGGTGTTTTTAAGGGATAGTTGATGTACCTATCAGTCTTAAGAAGCTGGTTCTATTCAGCTGCCTCAGGCACAGCCCTTGCCCAGGCACAGGGTCCAAATTCTGTTCCTGCCACTAGCTGTAATTATACCAATACATCACCTCATTATGTCTATTTAATGGTTTGAAATGCGATATCCTGGGACTAATGCACCTATTTGCTCTAAGTACAGAATAGCATATCACAGTATGTGCTATTATGGCCTGCAACTCTGTTTGAATTTACTATTATCAGTTCTCCCAGACTTAACAAAAAGTATTCTAAAGGATGCATATCCTAAATTATTCCCTCTGCTTAGGATCTAACATCTGCTTCTGCTATGATCAATCACACCAAAAACCAACAAATGGAAATAGGTTGCAGCTGATGTTCAGCATAACAAGCAGCTACTTATCATAAGATATGTATTACCAGTGGGGAGGATGAGAATTCCCATATTATAGGTATGGAAACTAGACTCCATGCTCACCACACTGTGTAAATGGCAAACAATGTAAGCATTCCACACAGTCCCAGAATCTTCACAAAGTATCCCAGTGCATGAGCTTGCATTGCTGTAGCAGCATTAGACAAGCTCCTGAGCAGAGTTTCCTATGTGGACATCTTGCTAGCAAGTCGTTTATGAAACATTTATTTGCACTGATACTACCAAGTCATTGTATTTTTCTGCAAAATGGCACCTTTCTACCAGGACTCCTTCCTCTCCTTCTGTCTGACATGACTCTTAGGGCAAGGCAAGAACTGTAAATCTTAGCTAAGGCCACACACACAGAGCCTCACAGAAACTTGTGACTGAAATTTATCCCAGAGAAAGGAAAACTAAACAAACTACAACAAATTCATTTCTACTTGCAAGGATTTGCATGTACACATTCATTCCTAAGAACTACTTTAAAAATTAACCACAATTTCTTTATGCATGAGCACTCCTTGAGGCTGAGTACTCTACAAAGTAAAGGAATTTTTTAAAAAAGCACTTAAATGTCTTGAATACACACTGATACAATACATCAAAATAAACATAAAAGACTTAGATTACTACCCTTTAAATTATGTTAATTGAACAATACTCCCTCTAACCATTGCCTGATATAACAAAACCACAGTCTTTTTCCCAAAGTCTCTACTCACTCACACAAATGAAAGAAAGGATTTGTCACTGGAACCCCTTGGAAATCAGTAATTTTTAGGCCACTGAAGTTACAATCCTTCCATTAATTTTTTTAATGGCAGCTTTTGTTTTTTAATGGCAACTTTTTTTTTTCTAAATGCTGTACAAACTGAAAGCAATGTAAATAAAGGCTGGATCTTCTGTAAGAACTAAGCAGTTATGTGAAAGTCGCCTACTGCTCCAGAGGCGCTGCCACTGACAGCTCAAAACACAGTTGGTGAGGCTCTTGCATGTAAGATACTTAATCACGTTGTATCCCTACAACCTCAGATCTTTGAAAACAGCTTATATAAAGACAATGAATCCCATTTGACTACTAATGAAATAACTGTTGAAGTTATTTCAACAGTCCAAGAAGTTCACACTGATAAACATACAGTTATCTGATACTTTGAAAATAAGGACAAATTCTAGCATGCTCTCTCTTCTACATTCTATTAAGAAAATTTTAAATGCCAAAAGCTTCAACAATAGTGATTGTGACATTTTTTCATTTCAGAAGGAATTAAATTTTCTTCATATTTTGAAAAAAACTCTGGAAAAAAATTCAAGATTTATGTCTTCAAATTAGAATATTCCTAAAATAGCAAGGGAGAAGAAATCTGATACAACAACATTTAAATCCTAGATAGTTTAAGAATGAAGATTTTTAAAGATAAAATTCTAAAAATGACATGTCTCATTATTTTTCAAGGTCTAGCTTCATGTGGCCCCTTTTTTTATGACCATATGTTCTAAACTTCCTTTACCATTTCAAAGAAGAATATTTTATAATTGACAAAACCAAAAAGAAAATGTGATAATCCTACTTGGCATTGCTCAAAAAAACCCCCAGCACTTCGTAAGTCTGAACTACTGGATACATAAAAAGAGAAAGAAAGGGAAAACAAAAATATACCCAAGATTTTTTGCCCAGCAAGGAGACTAGTTCAATAACATAATGAATTCCCTTAACCACTGAGTTCAAAAAACAAATTGCAAAGAACATGACAAAAATTCGGCATTTTGTAAACATGAATTTTCTCTACATTTTTCCCCACTCAGTTTAGCATGGGGAAAGGGTAAAGCACTAGAATACTGAGTCCATTTTACTGCAGAAAGAAACCTACAGTACAAGCAACTTAAGCCTCAAATTCCACTGAAGTGAACAAGCCCTGTGTTCTCACATTTCCTATGCAGTTTCCTACTTGTCAAAGCCCAGATAGCCCAGACCCAGCGGATTTCACTGAACAAGGGTGGGGCCAGGATGCCTTGTGGAATAGGTTCTTCTACGTGGCTTCAGGGTATTCAAGGTTGACTAATCGACTTTTGGCACCAAAATAAGTAACTCTGAAAAGGGTCTTAGTGGTTAAAGCTGACATAATTAACTAGCTACAAAAAGGAAACCAAGTCATATCTCTGCTAGTCATTCTCATAATGAAAATTTGCCTTGAGCCTAAACTCTGTCTCTGGTAAAGAAGAGCCCTTAAAAGCAAAATTATAGTCATGGATTTTTCTTTGTCTAGTAATAACAGAAAAAGAAAATAGCAACAAGAATTATTTTTCTTGACATTTCTCTTATTCAGATTTGCTTTTCTGAGATCAGTGCTCTGGGACTGGGAATATTCTTGGCATTCATATACTGCAGAACTAGAAATCTACTTAGAGAAAAATGAAAGAAACAGCAAGGAACAACATGAAGTTAGTAGGAAAAGTATTACTCTAAAGTTAGCAACAAGAAAAAATTCTGAAAGATCAAATAGCCAGCCTGTAGAAATAGGATACCAATCTATTTATATAAATTTCTAAAGCTGAGCTTGGGGTAGATTCAACTAAGGAAAACAGGAGCAGGTGGCAGATTACTGCAAACGTGGTGCATTCTGGGCCAATTGTGAAAAAAAATACTGACTCTCACCTAAATATAGCGCCCTGTTTAAGTGTTTTGCAGCTCCTCTGATGTGGGGGCTGTATCACCAAACAAACTAAAATTCCCATAGCTTCTGAAGCACATAAAAACTGTAGTTTGAATATGTCTTCATTAGAATAACATCAGCCAGAGGTGGAACTGTGGGGTGATCTAAAACACCTCTAAACCAAAATGTGCTTGCATGCTGTCCACTAATGAACTTCTGTTTGGATTTTCTCCAGGAGAATAATTAATATTTCAATGAATTTGACAAGCACACACACTGCTTTTGGACTATTTCAATATAAGAATCAATAAGAATGTATAGCTAGGAGAAGGTACTTAAAGAAACTCTCGTGTTCTGCTCTCTCTGAAAGTCTTCCTCTCTATCATCCAGCCAGAACCCTTTGTTACTCTATTACATTATCTAAAACAGTTCATAGAGTGATTACTTTGCCTTTGTACCTTGCCTAGAATGTACCTTCCAGAACAGCCACACAAAGCAAAAGAGGAATAAGACTGCATCTGGCTCTGCCTTCTGCAGTGGCCCCAGATGGAAGTCATCATTTAAGCTACAGTGGTGGCCTCTCTTTTTTTATGGCCTCTGGGCAACTTCCAGTGTGTTAGAAATACTGTGGTGCTTGTAATAAGCTGGCAGAGTAGGTACAAAAATATCCTGTAATACGGGATACTGTCTGGTTTGAAAAGGAGAGGTCAGATCCTCAGCTGACACATTGATTGTAGAGGCTGCAGTCACCGGTGTTGGACTTTGGATGGTTTTACCAATTTTTAAACAAGCTGCAGGTCTTGGGAAAATGCAGGATCAATATTAACCAAGAAATCAAAACAAAAGGGATGATTCCTGTCATGTAAAAACTCTATAAATGTAATTTTATTTTGTTTCAGAGAAGAATATCAAGAAAGTTAGAAATGGCATAAGGATCTAAAGCTGAACCAAATTTGTAAATCTTTTGCATAATAATGAACAAAGGCATCTGCAGTTTCATTCTCCTAAGTGACATGGTGACTACTTGGAGAATAAATATATTTTTTTAACTTTCTTGGCTTTTGTCTTTAATGCAGTGAGTCAAAAAATGAACAGCTTTCTAAATGAAAAGCAGGTAGCTTTGATTTTGTTAAGAGAGAGAGCAATTTTCTTTTTTTAGTGAGACTTACATAAGTCACAGACATACTAGTTCTGATTTGGTACATTTAATAGTTCTCACAGTGAAGTATTCTACTTTACATTTCTAAATGTATGAATTTTCTAATTCCTTTCTGAAATAATTTTTTTGTAACTATTTTGTGTCATTGACCGCCAATGCTACATTTCCTGATACGCAACTGTTGGCCCTACATCAGCATTCCAAATCAATCTCCCCTACTTTAAGCTACCCTAAATCTTTGTTCACTTGTGTTTAAAGATGATGTTGAGCATCTATGTCCCCATTCTCAGTAGTATCTGGGCACTGCTTTCCAAATTAGGCAGTTAAGCACAGCTGACATGGTATCAGGGACCTTTCAAAATCTGACTCCATGACCTCCAGCTGCAGTATTTATTTAGGTTGTATATTAATTATACATATACAAACTTTTAAACTCACAGGTCCTGAACCACCCATTATTCAGGCCAAGCACTTGGATCAAAGTTATGGCTTTGATTATGTGCTTGCATTTTTGACTTGTCAGGCCACGTGAAGTTTGGCTGGCTTGTGTGCACCTCGCTGTTAGACTGAAGTTGAAATGCTCATTGTTCATCTAGATCTAGAAGTTGACGTGGTCTGCGTCTCCCAAGTACAGACACAGTTTCAAATTCTCTGGCTCAACTGATTTTCATTTTCCTCAAATTAGCTGTTCTTTTGCCTTCTCTTCAGATACAAGGACATCCATCTCTCTCATGTTTCTTCATTGGTGAACCATCCAGGATTAATGAAAGCCACTTTCCTCAGTGAGTCTCCCACCTTTGATTTGAGTGAAAAGTAAAGACCCTAACAACTTGAGGTAAGCAGTTTTCTTTTGCACAGTAAAATCTCATTTCCCTTTTAAAGCTTTACAAGGAAGCAACCAAAAAAGGTATAAAACATAGTACCTGAGGTACAGGCTACTTTGAGCCTGCAGCATACCATAGTTATGAAATTATCATTTATAACAAGAATAATGATGTGAAGGCATAGAATCATTAAGATTGCAAAAGATCTTTGAGATCATTGAGTCCAATCTTTGACTGGACACCACGTTGTCAACAGAACCATGGCACTAAGTGCCACATCCGGTTGTTTCTTGAGCACTTCCAGGGATGGTGACTCCCCCACTGTCCTGGCCAACCCATTCCAATGCCTGACAATCCTTTCAGGGCAGAAATTCTTCCTGATGTCCAATCTGAACCTCCCTTGGTGCAGCTTAAGCACATTTCCAGTTGTCTTGTCACCAGTTGCCTGGAAGAATAGGCCTGGAAGAAGAGGCTAACCCCGACTTGGCAACAACTTTTCAGGAGGTTGTAGAGACTGTTAAGGTTCCCCTGAGCCTCTTTTTCTCCAGGCCAAACAATCCCAGCTCCCTCAGCTGCTCCTCCTGCACTCCTGACCCTTCACCAGCTCCACTGCCCAAAAGCTTTAAACTATTTTAAAAAGCTTTAACGTATTAAAATGTTAGTTTATGTAAACTCAGGTTGCATCACTGAATTTGAAATAGAGACATGGACTTGCACCATTTCAGAGCATCGGTCGTGGTTTATGTTGGCACTGTCTCCAGCTTCACAAGTGTGAAAGAGAGAAGTGCATCTTTCTGCTTTGTTTTTGGCTTAGGGCAATGAATGTTGCTGAAAGGAATTTTTCCTTTTGGCTGTTACTCCTGGATGGCACTATTCCAGCACAAAGCAAAATAGCTTTGTGTGCCTTTGTGGGTGTGGATGAGTTATGCTAACATAAGCGACACACAGGGCAGCTGTAGGTATAGGTTTTCTTGCTGCATTCACAGGAGGGAATAGAAAGAGAGCTTTTGTAACACAAGAATTTATCTTATGAAGTTCCTTAAAATATATTTTTCTTCTTTGGTCTTTCATATTATCAAGTCGTTCTTGTCTGTTAGGCCTCCACAGATACACAAGCACAAACATCCACCTGAATTCAGCCAGCTACATAGAGGAGTTCTGCTCATCTCAAAATGAGCTTTCTGAAAATCTGGCAGACATTGCAAGGGAAGGCATGTTATATTAATGAGAAATTACATCTAGCTTGCTTTTGTTACTACCACGTTTGTTTTGTTGAGAATAGTAATGTCTTTTTTACTCCTAATTTCAAGGACAGCTTCTGCATATGCAGGCATTTCTCTGTAACTAACAAAGGGCTCAGGAAGACACTGCTCATAATGTTTTTCATCTTTCACCCCAGTTACAGTAAAATAGGAGGTTTCACAGTCCAGTCATACTGAGGACAGCTTGAACTGCCTCACTAGCTCTAATTTGAAGAATTTGGTTGCAAACTAACAGTAACTTCAATTGTTGAGACCCTGAAAACAGTATACATGCACCCCAACCTTAGCACATTTGATTACTGATGGGACAGGGGACAAGGGATTCGGCAGGGGTGGTAAATGGAAAAGAGAAGGAAAAAAAAAAAAGGAAAAAAAGCAAGTTTCTGGTTCTTCCTGCACCAGAATTTGGAGATTATTAGTGCTTTACTTCCTTACTTCATTCACCTACCTCTTTCTCTAAGGATATCTATGTCCCTGTTTATTTCGCCTTCTTTCTAGGCATGCAAAAGTTCCCTTGTCTCTAATAAAAATAGCCCTGAAATCACAGCAGGGAAAAGCCAGAGATTATGCTCTTTCCCGTAATTTCCCACTTCAGCTCCTTTTATTCTTTATGAGTCATAATTACTTATTACTTCAGTTGCCCTACAGCTCCTGGAAGTCATGCAAAAAACTTCCCAAAGTTACACTTAGGTGACTTGCTGATATAATAGAGACCTTAACCACTTCAAGCAGCCATTTGCTTGATCCAATGTGCGTATCAAAATAAAAAGAACAACTGGTGGATTTACAAAAAATAAGTTCAAATTAAAAAGCAATGTGTTTTATTAGGACATTTCACCAAATAAGTAACATTTAGTAGCAACCAGATTGTAAAAGAAAGGCAAGACAAAATGGCTCATGACACTAGCATGGCTTTCATTTTATTTATATTATCAAGGGGACAATTGATGACCCATATTCTGCACCAATATAAATGCTTGGCACTACTCACTCCATTTTCTGACAACAAAATGGGATCCCCATATCATTTATAGGGAACACAGCCACACCCAAAACAAGACAGCCTTAGGTACAGTACTGAATACTGAAAATTTTATGATCAGGCAGTACTGAACTCAGCTGAGGAGGGAGAAGAATGAGTGTCATTAGATAACTGTGCATCACATCTGGCTAAACAAGGATCCCTCCCCTGGGCTCCTTCAAGAAAGGAAACTCAGGTTTTAGCCTGAAGCAGTTGTTTACAGAGACGGGCTGGGAACCAGCTCCTTTTAACCCTGAGTCCATTTGAACAACTTTAAAGCTTAAAGAAATGGTTGACTGCTCTGCTGAATCACATTCCATGAGGAAAAAACATTATTTATATCCAAACAGAAAGGATGTAAAAAAATGAGTAAATAAAAACCTACTTTAGAATATCTCCTTTTAATGGAGAAAAGGATTGAGAGAATGCATGAGGCCACAGATATAAGGGCCAGATAACTTCCAAAAATTCACTGAATTGCTGCAGATTTACTTTATATAGGGTATTCCTGTCAATGCACACAGTTTTGAAACCACCACAAGCCAGACATACAGAGCTAGGAAACATGGAAGTTGTCATTTAGCATGTTTCTGTAGACTTCAAACGTGGTAAGCCAGCCACGCTGAGAGCAGAGTTTGAGACCCAGACCGCAGTTTTGGATATGATGTGCACCACAGAATTTCTGCCCTATAGGATACCTTGTTTAGGAAATATGGGCTCTGTACCCACCTGACTCTTAAGGTCTCGAAGTTCCCACTTCAACCTCTGTGTTGGATTACATTTTTTTGTTTCAGAACAGACATTCCTAGGCAGCCCCAAACAGACAGCTATCACAGAGTTTTGGTTGAAACTGCCATTTTTAATAATCAATTGTAAGAATGAACTGGCTTCTCAGAGCACAGGTAACTACATCAGGCATAAAAAAAAACATGTAATAAAATTAGGAGAGAAATGCTGCTACTTGTCTAAGCAGGCAGGAATCTACTTTTTTTTTTTTCCAAGTCACACGGGATTCCCTCCTCTGAGAAAATGTGGTATGACTCCTACTAAGTAAGGCAGAATGCTTCATAGGTTGCTATTTCCTTCCTCTTACCACACAAATTACCCATGGTTCCTGAAAGTGCAGTAGTGTCCTTTGCAATGGACAGTATGATATGGTCCTTAGTAATTTTTAAGTGGGGAAAACCAGAACAGTGAAGTCACTGTCCAGCAAAGTGTGATTCAGGGGGATTTTAAAAAATCTTTTAAATCTGTTTTTTAAAATCCTTTGAGTTTAAGGCAAAGAATAAAAATTACAAGGGTGGAGAGAGAAAAAGGATTTCATAACCTCTCCAGAATGAAATATAGTTGCTGGGATGTTGCTAAAAATCTGCTGTACTAAATGATGGAACAGCATTTCAGTAAACAAAACCTTTAATATATTATTTTCCTTGATGGAATGGATTCAGGTGGAAAACTTTCGTTTTCAAGGCTTTTTTTAATCAATATTGGTTGAAATACATTTTAAAAATAAAGCCCAACTTGAAAAACTGTAAACACTGAATTAGCATTGAAGCAGCAATCTAACATAAAACACATCTATGCAGGTTTAGTAGAGTAAATAGTTACTGATAAATAAGTGACAATATAAGTCACTAGGTTCTTTCATTAATTAAAACCTAGCACAGCTTAGAAATGAACCTTTGAAACTCCATCTCAGCTGAACTGTTTTGTTTTATAGAGGCAATGATAAAATACTCCTGTTGTTTGATTTGCTTCCTATTCTGTTACAGATGCAGCTTGATCCATACATTTTCAGATTAGGAGCAGCCTAACTTCTCTAGATACACAGAAGTGCTGTGAAAAAAGTATAAAGTTGTTAAACTTGAATGTTCCAGGAGACAGAAGTAACAGTCCCTATTAGAAAAAGCTTGTTGCTCAACAAGAAAGAACTCATATCCTTATAGGGTGCTGCAAGTAACTATTTTTTTCAAGGAGGTGAAGCTTTTCAAATTGCCAAGTGACATACTCACTCTCAAGCCTAGGAACTCTGTCTGGAACAAAACAAAAAAATCCAGGCTCAGAGTACTAATAGCATTGCCGCTTCCTGTTCCTGTAAATGTTACAGAGGAACTAAAGCATACTCATTCACCAAAAAAAAGGGAATAGAAATACACACCACATGGAAATTAACCACACTGCTGGACAATTCAAAACCCTTAAGAGTTTCAGAAATTACTCAGTTGTCTACATAAATGGAAGTTTTATTTTTTATGTTCAGAATGAATCATTAAGGGCTGGAATACATACAAAGCTACTTATGAGAGACTAATATAGATAATAATGAAAGGGCTCAAGAACAAACAGGATTACTGTAAAACCTTAATTTCTCCTGTCTTCACGTATTATTCCCCAGGAGTTCTTAAATCCAAAAGTATTGGTAAAATGAGTTCAATTGCATTTTTTTTATCAAATAAATTAACATTTACATAGTACCATAAGCATAAATACCTGTTAACTATCTATTTAAGACCAGATTTTAAGACCCTGCATCTAAATAAAAGTGGAATAAAGTGTATAAAAGAATGTTAATACCTATACCAATATTTAAATGTCTCCAAGTCCTCACCAGCTTACAGTCAAAGTGACTGCACATTTCCTTACTGCAAAGGAGTTAAAGTGCTGACAGGAATGTAGGAATAGATAGGTACTCACTGACTTGTTTATGCTCCACCTTTACTCACAAGCACTAGAGACTTGTACAGTGCACATATTTAGGAGAATTAATATATTTTTTTACTTGTTTGTTACAATTCAGAAAACTAAATTAATGAGCCCAACTCCTACCCTTACGTGAGAGAAATAGGCACCTAACTTCACTGTCAAAATTAAGCATGAAATTACCTCTCTAGACTGCCACCACTAATTATATTCTAATAGAGTCAGCTTTTAGATAAGCACATCAATACACGAATACAAAGCATTTCTACCCACAGATCACTAGTTCCAATCTGAAAGAAAAAGCTGCTGTATGTAAAATTGGTGGTCAGTGTACAGTTTCAAGTGAGTGGTGGCTGCTATGACAATCCAGGCAGGAGACTTTGCATAACCTTAGAAAAGAGTCCAAGGATTGTGTAAATAATAACACCAAGTTCTCCACATTCCTCAGTAAGTGGTCCCTAAAGGTCTGAGAGTAGTATAACTTCTGGAACACTCTCAAGAAAATGCAACTGCAGCTGTCTGTTATATCTGCTCTGTGAATAACCAGAGGTTGGATTTCAGCGTCCAAGTATGTCAGCAGCATTAAAAATTATACTGCAGCAAAACAAAAAGACGCTCTTTGTTAGCAGCTTCATGAAGAGCATTAAAAACTGAACACAGATCCTAAATTGCCCTGGTATTTGTCTTGTAAATTGACAAAGGATACACACCAATGCCTTAAGTTCCCATTCTCTTTCTTGTGAGTACATAGAAAGATGAGTTTGTTCCTGGTGTCATTTTAATGCCAGCTACAGAGAAAAAAAACAAAGGAAGGGAAGAGAGGAAAGGAAGGTTTGCAGTTAATTCCATCCTTGTATACAAACTTGTACTTCTCTTCCTGCTTAAATATGGAAGGAAGTCCTTCTATATACAGCATACTCCCTTAAAACATTCCCAAAGAAGAGACAAAGAGACATTTTTATTGGAAAAGGATCAGTTATAGTTTCCAGGCCCTATTATGTTTAAGAGGAAACTGGGGCAGCATGTAGTCCTCGAAAGAAGCAAAGAATTCAGCGATGGAAATTGTTTGCCATGTTGCAGTTTTGGGTTTGGTGGTACGGGCTGCAAAATTCCTTCACTCACCTGTCACACAGACACACACATGCTTTGCTTCACTGGATGACCAGGAGAGACTGGCAACACTCAACTCACTGTAAATCACACTGACATGTTAATCTTTAACAAGAACTATCTAGCAAAGCACTAGAACTATGTTCACCACATGTTCCCAATTTTCCTCTAGATGTCAATCCTGCAAATGCATCAGTGATTTCCTGTATCAAAGTGGCCCAGTCTAAGCTTATGCACCGAGTTGGAGTATATCATATAAAACTGTTTTGTAACTTGGGTGCTTGTAACACCCATCCATTACTTTCTATAAACAACCAAACAGAAAGCATGCAGCAGGGGTTTCTAACTCCTACCTGTACAGGGAACCTGAGGCCCCAAAATTTAAGTCACTCTTGAAAACTAACCACAGGCATCTTTCAAAATATGTCAAGACCCTCATGAAGACATGTTGCCAGACCAATGATTTTTTTAGAACATGAGTATACAATGACTAAAATCTTTACGAGCAATACTAACCAACATGTGTGGTAAAAGAAACCATAAGATTTCCACAGCTGTCAGACATTTAAAGATTTTCAGTTTCCAAAATACTACATATATATAATTTATAAGTGTTTTAAAATATGAGCTACACTTACTTTCAGTAGGTTACTGTTACCAATTCCTATCGTTCAAGATCATAACTCACATTTACAGAGACTTAGATTTCCAAAAGCAATTAAGAGTTTTCAAATATTCGCTTGCAAAATTGTAAATACCTATCCTGAAAATGATGCATCCACAAAGAAATAGTTTCTAACAGGTAGCAGTTTGACCCAAGTACTTGGTGGCTCAATTCATGGAGAAAACCATGCACAAGCTCATTTCAAAAGCACATAAATAAATTATAGAAACCAAGATACAAACAGGAAAACATGCTTGGGCATTGAAAGCATGCTTTGAATCTCTCGTAGAGTAAAAATATGTCCCTATGCAGCTGCTACCATTTCCTGCTTCTGAAATCTTCCATCCATTAATGGTCTATGTAATGTGGATTACAGATCCTGAGAGGCTTATTTGAAAGTAGACTGGCCAGAAGGCAGTCAAAAACTTTTATCTGAGGTGCTTACCAAACATACAATTTATAGTGGCAAATGTCCAAAAAGGAGAAGAGGGACAATGGGTTATCAATCCCACTCCTGCTGCTAGTTGATGCAGACTCTCAGCATAACAGAGGATGTGAGCTCAGGTGTAGAGACAGTCTGTTAATAATACAAACAGCAAAAACATAGAAGATAAACTATTACAAATAGGTCACTAAAGGAACATAATCTCCTAAATTAATATGTTTATGAATACCTAAGTAAAATGTGTGCTTTAATAGAGCATACCTCCTTTGAACTGAACCACGTTCATGGTTTATGCTGCACTTAAAACATTTCTTGCAAACTCATTACTCACTTGACAGAAAAACTTCTTTGGAAGAGTGTATAGATGATAACGATTTGATACTTGTTGGGGGCTGATTTGGACCAGATGCCAGGTACCCATGAAAGCTGCTCACTCACCCCCTCTGCAGCTGGCCAGAGGAGAGAAAAGTTAAGGAAGGGTCCATGGGTTGAGATAAGGATAGGAAAGATTGCTCAGCAAATACCATCACAGGAAAACCAGGCTCAGCTTAGACACATAAAGTGAATTTATTACTGACAAAATCAAAGCAGGATAATGAGAAGTAAAATAAGCCCTTAAAAATGCCGGTCCCTACACTTCCCTCCTTCTCAGCTCTACTACCTACCCCAGCAGGACAAGGGGACAGGGAATGAGGATTATGGTCAGTTCATCACCTGAGGCTTCTCCTGCTGCTCAGGGAGAGGAGTTGTTCCTCTGCTGCACCATGGGGTCCCTCCAACAGGAGACCATTCTCCATGAACTTCTCTGAGGTGGCTCCATCTCACAAGCAACAGCTCTCTGTGAACTGCTGCAGCGTGAGTCCCTCCCAGGGCACACAGCGCTCCCAAAACTGCTGCAGCATGGGCCACTCTTCCACGGGGTGCAGCCCTCCAAGGCCAGGCTGCTCCAGCCTGGAAGCGGGGCCCTGTCTCTCCGCCGGGTCTCCCACTGGATCCCAGCCTCCTCCAGGCATCCACCCGCTCCGGCACGGGCACCTCCCGCACGGGCTGCGGGTGAATCAACTTCATGTCAGTTGCCCTCAGTATTTCCACTTACACTTGGAGATTTTATATGTTGGCCTTTAAATTAAATGCAAGTTTAAAAAATTCTCCAAAAACAAAACATAAAGAACACGAGATAAAAATAATGTAATAACCACTCTGCTTCTACCCCTGAGTTTAGTTCTGTTTCACACTTTCTGAGTAGTTGTCCAAGCATATTTTTATGCCTTGTGAAAACACCCCCAAAAACTAAAAAAAAACAAAGCAAAGCACTTTAAACTATAGTTAAGACTAGGTGCTTAAGAAAATATTTTCTGCAAATGCCAGTAGTCTCTCAGAAATGCCCATTTTGATGTAACTGGAGATAGCCAGCATCATCCAAGGTAAATTCACAAAAAATGCACACACACGCACAAAATAAATACAGAAGTGAGTTGCACATCCTAAAAGAGGAAATTGGACAAATATCTGGTAGAAGACTTAAACAGAATAAAGATCAAAATTCTGTCCCAAGGTGGAAATACAGCAAATTATACATAACAGACTACTGACCAATGCATTTTTCTTGCTGCAGTGCTTAGGTACTACACTGAAAGCCTCTTACCATTAGCAAAAGTGCTGATCTTTTGTTAGCAATCAGATTAAGAGGCTTTTTTGAAAGTTTTCACTAAATGTCATGACTTGTATGCACTGATAGAGCACTTCACAAGTAAACCTTGTGTTGCATTACAGAACCTACTTTAGCTCCAAATAGCTAAATCTTTTGGTCCTTCTGCCTTGAGAACTTGGTAGCTTTGCTCTGTTTCTCTTGAGTGTCTCCAGAGTGGGTCATTGGTGAATAGGCTGCAATTACCTACTGCAAAATTTCCTGCATGCTGATGATGATGCCAAATAAGCAAAGACTCTATCAACTGCTAAGGGAGGCAGGTTTTTGAAGGTGAGAAGCCCTGAATGAATACCTAATCCAGGTGGACTGTCTCTCAACCTAAGCAGAACACTCCAAAGCATTGTTTGCTGGGAAATGCCTAGATTTTCAACACAATGCTAGGAGCTAAATATTTACAAAAAAACAACAGTTACAGGTTCTATTACTAAAAGCTTGCAGAGATGTTCCAACTGGTTAAAAAGATAAAGAGTAATTCTATACAGTGAATTCGCAAATTGAAACAAGACATTTTTGTGTGCAAAAGCTAATGTGCAATGAAAGGTTCACACAGTGTAAAAGCCCTGGTATATGAGGTAAAGGGGAAATAATTACTCTGCTTATCAAATTATGAATAAACTATTTAATATGAAAAATGTGCCACAGATGGATTCTCTTAACCTGTATTTTCAACAACAGCCAAATTCAGACCTGAAAGAGGATCAGAGTTGTTTCAGATCTGCCAGGACCAAGCTCTTAAACTGTCATTACTAGATTTTGGGTTAGATGATAAAATTAAGTATTTTTTGTTTTTATAAGCTTCCTGTTCTCTTCATTTGACTCAAAATCAGCTCCGTAAGACATTCCTCTTTTAGTTCTGATTTCATATCAAACTTATATGTCTGTGTATAACTTGGAGCCCAAATCGTGATGAATTTTAATGAACCAAAACTTGCCTAGAATTCTCTGATTCTGTCCCACTATTCTCATAAAGGAACAGGTGCTTAGCATTTTAACAGTTATTTCCTGTTCCAGTATTCCCCAGCCTGAAGCAGGTTGTGCTTAATAATAGGAAAGCAAAAGACAACTTCTGCACAAGGTTTGCTAGTTATGTTACATATGCTGCTTTTTATTACAGAACATTTTAAATGAAAATTTAAATCTTTAAGAAGTTTCAGCAGATGTACCTTTCAACATTTGGACTGACTGCCATTGCTCAAACAAAACAGTCTTTCATATTTCCTTTTTGGGAGCAGAGCAACTGCAGAACTGGAATAAAAACTGGCAAAGGAGAATGATTAGTGGTGGATGTTCCTGCTGCTGTTGCTTAGGGGTTGTCCCCGTCACATCTGAATAAGCCTTCTAAAACTTGATGGTTGCCTTTTTGTAGCAAAGGAAGTGATCAAATTAACCACAGACCATTTGTTTCTCCTGTTGTTAACTCATTTCATTTCTTACTGATGTTTAAGTATATTATAGGAGGGACTTTTTTTTTCACTTATTAGAGATTATTGTCTGCATATCTCATTTGGTATTCTACCTAATATTCTACAATTCTACCTATTCTACAATAATCAATAAAAGACGTAATTTTTCTTCTTCAATTATCTCTTATTTCAGTTATGCAACTTGAAATATCTCTGCAAAACAGGTAATTCAGCACTTGTTTCAGATCCTTCAGAGGATCTAAGGCAGACAATCAAAAAAGAAAAGAATCAAAATCGTTGGCTCATTTGAAAAAAATAAGTTGTCAGTGCTTTTAAGAGAACATCAAAAATCAATAAAAAATTATGTTCTGAAAAGTAAAACTGTAATGTAACAACAGAGGCACCATGAAGAACACTACTGTCTGTGAAACCAGAGGAAAGAAACCTAATTTAAATAAATCACATTACTATCCTTTAGCGAAGCAGCTTGTGTAAGAATCTCCACTGCATCTAAGAAACATCATGACCTTTGATTTTCTTCAGTCCAGTTCCTGTTTATGTAGCTTATGACCTGGTTACTTATCAGTTCTGAGAAAAACAGAGTCCTTTTATAATTTGCTGTCTACCCAAATGCTGTGCTCAAGCACAGGGGAACTGAGTATTTTCTGACTGGTTGCCCTCTTTTTAGAATAGATGGGTTGGAAGAGGACGGTAAGAGACAGCTTAGTTTCACTTCTGCTGCCTGCTCACATTAAGAGAGACTATGCAGAGGTTGAAACCAGCAGTAAAGGTTACAGGTGTGAAGTAAGAGGCAAATTACTACTACTGGGCTGCAGGAAGGAAGCTACAGGAATTCTGACTCACAGGTGTGTCTGAGACAGTGCTTCTTGTGACAGCAGCTGGGAGAGGTGGTAAAAATATGCATTTCCCTTTGTTAGGGCTATGATTTCAGAACACAGCCACTTGTGGACACCAGCAACATGACATCCCTCTTCCAGCTGCAGCAGGAAAACTTGCAAGCATCAGGACTGCATTCCAAATCCTTTACAAATGTATAGGATAAGCGGAAAAACAACCTCCCTCCTCCAAGCCTGACAGTTATAATTTGAAATTCAGTGAAAGGAATACTTGATGCTAATATTATTTATGAAAAACAACCCATGGTTATACTTTCCAGTTGTATAAAGACCCACCCTATTTCCACTGCTTTGCATCCCAAATGACTTCCCAATTATTACCTCAAACCAAACATTGCTCTTAAACACTAAATTTCAATCACAAGAACACGTGTGCTTCTTTCACAGAGCTAATTACCACATGCATTGCAGTGTCATTCCCTCTGAAGGGAACCATCAATACACTTGGGAAGCTTGTTGAACTGAGTCATTTCCACTTTTGCTATGCACTACATACAGCACAGCCTTATTTTCTGGCTGTAGCTGGAAGTGGATTTTTAAATGTTACCATGTGGGATTCTTGTAATCTTTCCTTGAGGACGGGATTGCAAGAACTATAACCTTCCTCTTAGAAGCTGGAAACTAACAAAAGGGTTCTCCTAGAACAATAAAAGCCAAGTGATTACAACCCTTATACTCAATTTCCCACACACAACACAGAGTTAAATAGTTCACATTACAATAGAAATTCTCTGCATTTCAACAGCAGGATCCTTCTGAAACTTAAAGAAATTTTTTTTGTTGTTTCCAGTGACCTCCACTTAATTCAAAATTGAACCAGAAGTATTACACATATAAATATTCAAAAGCTTTTACAGTTTCATCTAAAACCTAACATGAGGGAAGAAAAATGTTGGGCCATCCATAACAAAGGATTTCTGTCCTCAAAGGGGCACGAGTCCATCTTGAACAACAAATCCACCTTTAGCTGTCAGGTAGAGAAGGACACTCAAATACTTAAAGTGACTATGAAGCAGAGTAACTTTGTCCTTCCCCTTTTCCTCTGTATGATAATGTACCAGACAGCGTAAGCATTGCCATGATCTCTCAAGGAAGGGAACTGCCTCTTAGAAGTTACTGGAGGAAAAGCCTTTTTTTTCAAATTAGGAACTGTGTGCTGCATACTTTTTTTTTCTTTTTCTTTTTGTTTTTTTTTTAAAGGAGAGTCACATGACTACACAGGAAATACATCTGCAGCAAATGAAAATATCTGCTCCTGGACCTGGGCCTGATGCCAAAACAAAGCATCAGAACTTGGACTGAGAATCTGAGACCAAAGCAGAAGCAGAGATGTCCCCTACTTCATACCAAAGAATGACAGTTAACCAAAACAGTCAAAACAAATTTTAACATGCTATATGTCATACAGTCTGACAAAAAAAAAAAAAAAAAAAGATTTCAGAGCCATATGAACCATCTGATTACATACAGTAGGACATTAGACAGAGATATCATAAAAATAATACTGAAACTACTGTGGAAAAGAATTTTATGGACAAGGAAGTAGCAAACATTGATGAGCTGAGCTTTACCCACAAGTATTAGAGATTTATTACAAAACAGCTGTACTGGGACATTTAAACCACTTCCCCAACCCCCTCCCCCCTCCACTTCTAGCTCTCTGTTACCAGCTGGAAAGAGACTCTCCGTTCTACTTCCCTGCTTGGCATTTAGCACCATTCTCCACCCACACAGCCTACTCAAAATGGCACCCACACTGGAAATTTTGCGCTTTTCAACTCCTATTTTCCATCTGTATCAAATTCCACAACATTCCAGCTGCAATTCCAGAAGTCAGCTAAATTTATTGTCTTCATGCCTGCTCTGCTGTTCAACCTCATACTCCTCTTTCTTCTTTTGCCCTCCTATTAAGCAAGTTGGGCAGTTTAAACACCAGCATACCCCACAGAAGTTAAAATTTAAACAGCATCCAAAATGCAACATCTGAAGGAACAAATAAACAGAGCAAAAACAACTGAAAAAGTGAATGTTGGCTAGCTCCTGCATTCAACTTTTATTGAAGTTCAGATTTCATGCAGCAAGTGTCCCAAAGCTTTTAAGAAAGTTTATAGCTCTGGAATATGCACTGCAGAATTCCTCTAATATGGGAATGTACTTTATCCTTTATCTATAGGTGTCATAAAAAGAAAATTGAAATCAGAGATAGCAGTTCAATTTGGTATGCAAATTGCAAGAAAAAGCAGCTCTCTCAGGACCATCTTCTGCTCTATTCCTGCACCAGCTAGCAGACACCATGCTGCTAAACAACAAAATGGAGCACCTCTCTCATTCCCTGCAGTCTGCCTGTATGTGGTGCCAGCTCCTGTCAGGGAAAATGTATCCCACAACTGCCTTCCAGGGGCTTCCAGCTGAAAGCACACACATGTACTTACCTTACCAGGGGCTGCTTCCCCACTCACAAAAGCCAGCTGCCCAAGCACCTTTGTTACAGAGTAGTAGTGCTGAGGACAGTAACTTGGGAGACCTCTTGCCAGCCTATGGGAAGTGAGGAAGTTGTCTTGGAAGTGTACTTTGCCACAGCTAAGTGAATAGAAGAAACTAATGTTTTTCAAAAGTTTGGGAACAGATATGCAGCAGACTAGCAAAATGGTGCTAAGTAATCAGGCTTTCTACGTTTTTCTTATCAACTGTGGTTTGTTCAAAGATCCATCACCCATTAAATAAATGGATTAATTTTGAAATCAGCTGAGAAGTTTTGTTCCAAGAAATACTTAACTCATGCTGGTGGAAGATTGCAGAGTTTTAGAGGAAGAATTCTCTGGAGAAGTTCTCAATGGACAAGACTGTGTTGGCCTTGGAGGGGGCAGAGTGCAGAACTGCAGACACAAACAGATGTGAGAGCTCTTTTCTGTTCCTGTTTTTAAGAAATTCATAGGGTTACAACTGAACTGACCAGTGAAAGCAGCAAGTAAGAAAATACAAGACAGGCACCCCAGCACAGGCAATCTATTCACAAGCTCTTTCAGAGTCATGCAGCCAGGAAATGGAGACAGACCTGTTCTACTAATAACAATGTTAATATGGTTATACTATATGAATTTGAATAGACCTTGACTTTAACATAAAAGAAATTTGTTTCTAACTTTATTTTCTGGACTCCAACACTAACTTTGCAGTGACAGTTTGCATTCATGTTTATGGCATTTCTTTTCAATACCTAAAATGCTCAGCAAACAGGCTCAGTCCAGGAAGAAAGTGCTACATCCAGTCTCACACAATAGCAAGCAGCTGTTTCATCACAATCTGCAGTGAACATGCTCCATTATCCATTCCACCAGAGTTCTGTGGATCCGGAGGATTCTGTGTGATGCAACACCTCCAGCTTTGCATATTCAGTCATATGAAAATGTCATCCACAAGGGAGAAAAAGGCCCTTCAGTGACTCTGATGCTGAAGGACTCACACTGGCACCAGGAAATACTGAATAGAAGCATCTGCCCACTGAAGAGACCACTATCTTTTCAAAATCTGTATTACACATAAAAAGAAAGCAGTCAGTGTTGGGCATTGAGAAAGTTCCCAGGATACTACAGTGAACACCTTTTCCAGATTAGATTTTCCATCTGAGTTGACCTGAATAGCCAGTTGTCTAATACCAAATTGATCTGAAATAATCAGAGCCAGCAGGCTTTGCACAGTGAATTTCTTACACCATGGCTGACACCATTGCTTGTCAGTCCACTACAAGCATGCATTCCAGCTGCTGCAAGCTCACAGCAGTGCTGCACCCAACAAAGAGGCTCCAGACAAGTGCTATGTACAAAAGCGAGCCCAGTTCTCTTGCTTATTCCTTTTCATTGGACATGCTGGTAATGAATCCAAAGCCCCATGAAAACACAGAGCCAAGCCCAGCCACAGGAATGCTCGTAGTCATAGTAAAGTCTGTTGTTTCCTATTCAAAATTATCAATACAATATCTCCTATTCATCAGGGGTACAATTTTGTAATCTAGTTCAGGGCAGCACATCTGCTTATGACTGATGTGGGAAATTAAGGGGGCTAGGCAGGAAGACCACAGACAGAGTAGAAGCAAAATCTTCCCCAAAAATTTTCTCCAGGAAACATCAGTTGTCCCCCTGGTAGGGACCATTTAAACTCTGGTTTTTGTGGGGTTCAATATTTTTATCGCCTTTGAAAAAGAATAACAGAAGCCAAATATGGTACATCCTTTTCTATCTTATTTGTCCTTCCAAGCTTTACAGTTACCAATAAGCAAGGTTAAAGGAAGAGAGCTCATGAATCTGTGTGGGCAGTAGGAGCTAAGATTGCAACTGAACCACTGTATTTGCTTTTCTGTGATACGTACAATGTCACTATCACACTGTAAGCAAAGGCCTCTGGGGAGCCGAGAAGAAAAGGGCATGGAAGAAAAAAACAAAAGTGACAGAAACAAAGGGCAGATCTTACTTCCATGCCTTTTTCAATACTTCAAAGTGGATTTAGATTTTTATTGAAGTTCACTTCCGAACAGTTTAATTCTTTATTGCTGAGTCTATCATCCATTATTTTAAAAAAGTTTTCTTTGATGAGCAATTATTTCCCTCTTGTCCCTTGCATAGTCATGTAAAATAGGTTTTACTAAAGTAATGAACAAGACAAACTGAGAATGCCAGTGAGAATTTGACAGACTCAAGATCTTAGTTAACGTTGCAGTTTAAAAGCATATAAGAAAATGGGATGCACTTTAAACAAGGTATTTTCCTATCAGTGTAAAAATTAGGCATGATCCTATTCGTGACTATATGAAGTCATTATGGAGAATACTGGGCAAATACAGGAATACACCACCCTCAGGATACAAGTAAGCCTCCTCACTTTAAAAAAAAAAAAAATTAAAACTCTGCATAATGATGATTTCCATCCTTACATGAGCTATATACTTGTGAAAAAAGCTTTACTCATCTTTTGATGAGTAAAGATTTTGATTTCGAACATTGATTAACATGAATGGTTTGAAGTCTGTAAGGGGGTTTTCCAAAATTTAATTTTAATGATGAATACAGTCTTGAATTCTCATACCAGTGTAACGTAGAGCAAGGACACACTATCACCATGAGTTTTTATAAATACATGGCTTTCATGTCATGGTTTATAACACTACTAGTCACTGTTGGTCTAGACTTGTTCCCACTTAGTTTCCTTTATTTTCCTCCCCCACTCACCCTTTTGTAATAACTATGACTGTTACAACTATTTAAAAAGACCATTTCTTTCTGTTACATCAGATGTACATGGAGAAGATGAAACTGACTCATTTGGCTGTATGGGTAAATCTTATGCCAAAAAGAGAGAAAACTCAAGAGAAACTGGACCAGTTTTATTTTTGGGCAGTCCCCAGTGTCCACTTTAAAACCAAAATCCATTGAGAATTACAACCAAGTTGCACTTAAGCAAGCTCATCTAAGGAAAAAACTGAAAACAAACATATCCACTTCATAAGGACAAAGTTCTGCCTGTATGAACAACATGTAAGAAGTTGTCAAAATTCACTTTTCTAGTCCTCACACACACATGTACATATATATATACACACACACACAGACAGAGACCCCAAACAACTTCCCACAAATTCATGCACATTTTTCAAACATACACTTTTACTTCTGTGGTGCTAACCACCCTTGAAAAGTTACCCTTATTTTAGCAACACACTTGGTCAAAGAGGAAGCTTAAGCATATATAAATACTTTAAAAGTGAGGGTATGAATAGGGCACTAAATGGAGAAAGTGATTAAGCACAACTGGAGATATAAATCCACAAAACCAAGCAAACTTGAGAATTTAGAAGACAATTTGGAAAGCCACATTTTACATTTTGGTTTAAACCAAGACAGTCCCACTGATGTCTCCCAAAAAAGGCCCAATATACTTTAAAAATAAGACCACCATTTAAAAAAGCTTTGACAACATGTAAAACTAAATATCTCAGACTAAGTGGTGCTTAAATGCTTCATGCAATACAGTGAAACATTATTCATAATTAGTGCCAATGGTTTTCCTGTAGACTACAAGCTTGTTGTTCTGAAAAATAATGTCAGCTGAGTGAAAACCAAATATACCTAATGTTACTTGTCCTCCTACAAGCCTGTACACTGCTGCATTTTTCAATTGTTTTTTGGCCTAATCTGACATCATTATTTCCAAGATTATATTAAAATCCTACTAAAATACAATAAAATTGCACAAGTGAGATCCAAAAAAGATTTCACGTAACTGTGTTTGTGGGTACACCACTTCATAGAAGAGCTGTAACTGCAGCGAATTTATTAGATTCTAAATTATTGCCAAAATTATGACTAATTCTAATCCTACTCCTTATTCATAAGCAGCTTATACAGAGTATTTTAATATTTTAAATTTTGGCCTGCAGGCCCAATTAAAAAAAAGGAAAACAAGTCTCATGACATTTTTGTGTTCTACTCAGTGGAAGAAGGAGTTACAGCCAATTACTCACAAAGACTATCAAAGTTTTTGAGCTCAAATCTCCTTTCCCAGGCACTGCTTCCAGTATCCAGTCATGTTTCACTATTTCAGCAAACAAGCATTCTTTCAAAGGAAGATGCAACTTCCCCTATGCCAAACAGAGCAGCAGCTTAAAGTGAAAATGCAGAAAGCTTGAGTGAGCATCAGTGTACAGCATCTTGTAAGAGAAGCTGAACTGACTGACAGATAAGCTATGCAAGTAATTGGGATTAGAACAAGTGCTACTTGCACAGGCAGTGAAGAACACACATTTCTTTCTTACAAAAATAAATATCTTTGTAAATGAACACCTTAGTAAATACCATTTAGTTTTAGCTGTGGTACCCACCAGAAAGGGTTCAGAAACTCTGGAAAGTGTGATAAACAAATGCATTTCATTTAACCATCAAGTCTGAAGTCTCAACTCCTCCAAAATCATGAACACAGGATTTTGGAAGACATGAGCCTTTTAAATAAAATCCCAGGCTGATGTTTGCATAATGTCAGTGAAACCAAAGCATTTAACTACAGCCACAAGCCTGTATTTTTAAACAGATTTCAATCTCAACTTATTGCTTACAGCATATTTTCTCTGATTGCTCTTTCTGATTATTTTATCTCATCTTTGATTCCTTTCTTCCTCCTTCAGAGGTCATTGATAGGACTGCATATGAAGGTAATAGCCTTCTGCTAGTTCTGCCCTTACACAGCAACACAAGAGGACCTGCAACTGAACACATTTTCCATTTATATAATCACTACATTCTTTGAAGATTTTTAAAAGGTTTTATTTACTGTCCAAATTGTTTTATTTCTGAGTAGGTTACCAGCTGTATTTCTTCTTTTTGGCTCAACCAACTACACTCTTCACAGGTTTTGCTGCTCAGTAATCAGGTTAAAAAGAGTTAAAATCCAACTGGCATAATTTAGCTAAGTGGAAAAAAAAAATAAATATGAAAGGCCAATGAATAAAGGGAACTAAGTCCACGAGAAAATATTTTCAGCCTTGACCATAGGAAAAAAAAAGGAGAGATGCATGTTATGATTTTTTTCCTTTTACAAAGTGTTCCACATTTTTAAAATATTTGAACTGGAATACACTCTGTCACACACACCACAGTACCTACCATACTCTGCCTTGTAAAAGTGCAGATCTGCCTGTTTTTATAAAAGTCACAACCACTCATCATATCACGCCAGTAAGTTAAAGTAGATATTCCACATGGGCAGGAGATACTACACTAATACAGGAACAGGAATTCCACTGAACTGTAGACTTTATTATGTCATGAGGCTGCGCAAGATTAAGAAGTTGGGTTGAAAAGCCTTGCAAGTGAGGTCTCTTTGAGCTTAAGAGTGACAGAATATACCTTTATTTCAGTGTCTACAAAGTGAATTACTCCTGCCATTACACAGCTGTAGCTGACAACAGAGTTATGAAAAAGAAAGGCACACATCCCTAGAAGTTGCATTGAGACTGTACAAAAAAAAAAAAAAAAAAGGACAAAATTACTACACTTTGCTTCTGTTTGTCAATAAAAGGAAAAAGCTCTCAAAATATATTAGCTTTTCTGCTTTAAAGCACTCATCTCCTTCAGAAGATGACTTTTAAGATAAAGGAAAAGATGAATCTTTTGGATGTTCTGAGCCAAATGTCAACCAATCCTTCCAGCATAAGGACTTTGTCCCCTGGAAGCTATACAGTCTCTCCAGCTGTATTAGACAGTGAACCCAGACAGCAAAGTAGCAATTCTGCCTATCCACACAGTGTGTGGACAGTCTTGCTGAGGCTCTGACAGGAGAAGTCCAAAGCCAACTTATATAGCACAGAAGAACTGAGGAGTTAATGAATCCATATTATTCTTCTTCAATCTGACAATATTTAAGTATGCTACACGTGAAAAATAAATGGCCCAAGGCATGTACCTATGGAAAAAGTAAAGTATTTATTTAAAACTAACTTCAGAAAACAAGGCACAAGCAGAGGAAAGCATTCAAGGATTTTAGAAATAACAGGCAACTCTGCACCTCAATGCACCTTCAAAAAGAGAAATCTTCACATTCAGTAAATTTTCTGAAATTACCAAATATCTACTTCTATGAGATCAGCCTGCCTTTTCAAGGATTCATGAATAGGCACCTAATCAGATTACTACTTTCCTTTCAAAATTCTGGATACATTGCCTATAGGTAAAAGAAAAACACATGCAAAACAATTCCAAGGCACAAGGCTTTCCTACTTCCTCCAGACTTTCTTTTTAAATTTAGACAAAACCACCAAATATCAAAAACTCAGTTTCTGACATTCCTTTCTACCAGGACGGAGTAAAGCACAACACACTCTCCACATTGCTGACACATAAGAATATTAACAATATTCTTGTGAAAACTAGCATTTAGACTGTCCTCTCATAAAGAAGGCACAAAAAAAGGCAAACTTGAAAATTAGGGACAATATAGGCAATACTATAAACTCTTTTATTCATATCTACATAGAAAAACTTAAGAGAAATGTGGCAGACTGAGTACCAACCATGTACTGTACCTGGTGCCAAAATTATACAGCTGTGGAGAGATACACGGCTTTAATCACAAATATTCCATTCCTTAAAAAGTGAGCACTGTGACACAGTCTGGCTAATTTGCACAAAAGCAGGATAAAACCTATGAGCAGCACTGATTACTGGTGGGTAGGCAGAAAAAATGAAGTGTTCATCATCAGTTCTGATGAAGTAAGAGTTTGAGAAGAACTGAACTACATAAGAAGACATTTTTTGTTATCCCCTAAAGTACTACACTATTTCAAGAAAAGCTGTAAAATACCAGACCCTTTGTAAAAAGCCAAGAATAACAGAAAGGAGAGAGGAAAATACTGGCACAACAGGCTTGTAAGCCAGTATAGCTGGTTTTGCATTCACCAGCAAGTGAATGGTAACTGAACAATATAAAAATATGGCGAAATAAATCTGCAGAGCAAAAAAACCCAAACCGAAATAAAATCACATTCCTAGTAACTAAAACTACTTTTGTGTGGTTTGATACAAGGGTCACAATGTTCTGCTGGACAACTGCTGACTGTCTAAACAATGAGGGCATCCATGTAGAACTGGATACATTGAAAACTAGACAGGAAAATGAAAGAAATTCAGCAAAGAGGTTAATTCAAGCTTCACTTCATTATTAGTTTTACTTTGACCTCTTTATATTTCATTGGACACAACACGCCCTAATCTGAAACTTAGTGGAAACGAATTTTATACTCTGCTACACAACAGAATTAATAGAATAATACAAAAGCACATTTAAATGTGGTATTCACTGTTGTTTAAAATATGACTTCTTGATGCATTAAAATGAATATTTTCAAAAGGCAAAAATCACTTATTCCACTCCCCAGAAACCTGGTTTTCTGGTTTCAATTTTCCTCTCAAAAAAAAAAAAAAAAAAAAAAAAAAAAAAAAAAAAAAAAAAAACAAAAAACCAAACAAAAACCTCAAAAAAAAAAAAGTCCTTGTAACGAAGTAGGAAAAAAGTCACCAATTTTATTATGTAGAGTGAGAAACTGATGCAAAATTCTTATAAACTCAGCCTGAGAATAACTGAATGCTCTGAAGTATGCAGCAAATAACAACAAATACCAAATGCATTCGGTTTGTGTTTGAAAATGGCCCATGCAAAAGGTCAAAAATTACTCAGTTCTATTAAAGTAGTGACTTGCCTTACAAAATACACAGTTTACTTTTCAGTGTGGAAAAAATAATTTATTTTAAATGAAGGTAAGTAAGAAGAGGGGGAAAAAATAGCAACTTGTTTACCAGTCAAAGACAAAAGGTTCCTGTTGTTGTTCACAAAGAAAGTATCAGCAGAACTTGAAGCATACAGGAAACACAAGATACACCACAAATTCACAGTCAAGGAGTCGAGCAGATTATAGTACAAAAAATTGTCTTGTTTTAGAAGGATGAACAAGAATATTGGAAACTACAATGATTGGCACAGAAGAAATTTAAGCAAATAAATTATCATACTTAAGCTATGATTTCCTAGCACTGCATAATTCCTATTCAAGACACTCTTACTCAACTGAAAACATTGTTTTCTGAAAGAAAAGCCTCTATAACAGCATCTCATCTGACTATTTCAATTAAAGCTGCCTGCAGCATAGTTCAAATCTCCACTAACTGAGCTTATTTTTTCTTGCAGAAGCACAGAAGTCTTTTCTATGCTAAACTGTGTTCAATAGACACAGGCTTGTTTCCTGTCAAAGCACAACTCCTACTCCAGAGAAAGACGGCAATGAAAAGTCCCTGGGAGTATTTTACAACCATTTACCACAAGCTGAAAAACTTAGAAATTTTGGCAAAAAAAAAGAGCTATTTGAATGGAAAATAACAAAAGCCCCTAATTATCAAGTCAAACAAGAAAACCCAGTTGTATTTTGGCAAGATATTAAATAGAATGTTGGAGTTAAAGACTGTTTTATCAGACTGAGATTGGGAAGAACCAAGATCACAGCATTCAAAAGGAACAAGGAGATAGTGAAAAAAAAGAGAAAAAATAGATACAGACATTGATTTTTTTTTTTCATGCTATTGCACAGATGGAGCAAATTCAAGAGGTAGTACTAAAATGACAGGACTTAGTTAAAGCCTTTGCACCTGCTCTGGCAGATGGATGCAATTAATAACAGAAAAGAAACAGAAGAACACTCCCTGAGGGGTGGGTTGTTTTAAAATTAAGCTGACACACTTTTTTAATACAATATATTAAGGCTGAGATGTGTTTTGAAGTGGGCTGTCTAGTTTGCAGCAAACGAACTCATTAGCGAGGTGTGTAAACAAACACAGGCCTGGCCCCACAATTAGTTTTCATACTCATTCTGCAAACAGAGAATGCATTTTTTAATTACTCATAGTCAGGCAAATGGATGTGCTATATTTTGCAAGGGAAACAATATCATATTTAAGAAGATTAGCTCCTATTGTAAAGGAAAGATTTGAAAACGTGAGCACAAGAGCCTTAGTCAGTTAAATTCTCGCCTTTTAAAGATTTCACTCCCCAAGAAGCCAGTTGAAAACAATTTCATTATTTGAAGCCCAACAAAAATTAACAAAGATGAAACATCTCCTGCTACACTGTGTAGATGCATGTGTGTATATTTAAATGCATGCAAACTCCAACTATATCTCTCTAGTCACTACAACCACAATGACCTAGGCACACCATCAAGCATGGTAGTAGATTATTAAGCTACTGTTGAGTAGTTTTGGCCCATGTGAGCTGGTGTTTTCCCAAACAAATCCCAGGGAGGTTCAGGGCCAGCACAGGTCAGGGATCACTACTTGGATGTGGAGGTATGATGGTGGTGTAATTTCAGGAAGGATGGTGGCGACCACCCTTGTGCCAGCCCACCTGGCCTCAGGGTCCAAGAACAGTATCTGGCTCATTTTATTTACAGGTACAGACAGAGGTAAATTTAGCTTGTCTTTCCACATCAAGGATAAAAAGAGGATTTAATTACTCAGCAGAGGGAACTAATACAGCAACACTGTATTATCATCAGTTGAACTGCAACAGCCTGCTGGAGCAATGATGGATCTTTACAGTGTACAGAAACTCAGAAAGGCAGTCTTTTTTTCTTTCGTTCTTGCAGTAGTTCAATAGCAAAGCAGGTTAAACTGTTACACTAGTCACATTTCATGTGTGAAAAGAATATTTTTTCATTTCTAGAAAGCAGTAGCAAAATATTTTTAGAAGTAAGCTTGAGTTCTTGATGACTATGAAAAACATAAGTAAATAGAGGAAAATAGCAGTAGCCAAATTAACTAGATAATCTAACAACAAACTGCCACTCTCATCACAAATTTTCTCTATGTAATTACCCACTAAGGCAGGAAAAGCATCTATTATTATTATTATTATACCAACTTAAATTATCAGTGAGACAATATTGAGTGTCACAGGAGATTGGCTTTGCTTTCTCTCACTTTGCTACAGTAAGTACAGGTAAATACATTGCAATCTATTTTTGAAATTACTCATGATGGTGGGTTGCAGCTTATAAACTCTTTTTTTAAAATTTTGTTTTAGATCTAAAGATCCTAGCATCCTCGAGGGCACTGCAAAATAATAACATGAAAGCATTTTCCATTTGCTCCACTTTAATATTCTTAATAATTATTACAGGTGATTATGCAATAATTGCATATGGCAGAAGAAGGGTATTCATAAGATATTGTACATATCTAGAATGGGCAAGCCAAAATGTATTTAAGCAAATAGTCCTGGAACTTCAGAGATATCTGTTGTTACAATAATTATCTTTTCTCTTTTTTTGGTTGTTTTTGCTTGTTTGGGTTGTGGTGTGGGGGTTTCCTGTTTGTTTGTTTTGTTTGATGTTTTTACAGAACAGATAAAGCTAGGACACCAAAATACCAGCAGCTTCCAGTGGCCCTTATAGCTTCAGCTTCCCCACAAAGAGGGACCAGCTGCTTTTTGCTGGGGCACTGCACATGCTGAGAAGAGGGTGACCTCGTCAGAGCTCAGCCACTAAACCTCTGCCTGACACTGCACCACAGAATGCTACACACCCACGAACAGCTGTCTTTTCATCACATTGTACATATTCAGTCAAAACACCAATAGATTAATTCCAAAGTTTAAGGATGCTGGGATAGCCAGGATATTGTGTTACAATGAGGAAGAAGTCACTTCACATTCAGTTTTTGAAATAGATGACTTAAGTTTTACAGGCATTGCTATCATATCCCTTAACTCAGCATATTATGTACTATATTAACCTTATTTATGTTGCTATAAATAGAACCTACATCTGACCTCTTCATTGTTCTTATGTTTCAGTGTATTTAGGCACAAAGCCGCTTGAACCACAGCAAAAAACACACAAATGGCAAAAGCTCCCACAATACATGTATTGACTGACTGCAGAAAATCAATAATATTTTAATAGCTGGTGAACAAAGAAAACCAAACCAAAACATCTCTCTTGCTTCCAACGACTGTCAATTGCTCTTTGATGGAATTCATTCAAGAGCACCAACATAAAGTTTCATTCATAAGGCTGTCTAATAACTCCAGAAGAATGAGAGTCACCAAGAAAATAAAAAAAAACCCAAACAACCAAAAAACCTCCATAAAAACAAAAATGTAACAAAACCCAAACCAGTTAACAGATAGTAAAACACTACAACGGAAAAATGTTACTATTAGTTTAAGCATTTTTATTTGTTTTTTTCCCCACCAAGCAGCTGGGCTTTTCAAGAAACATGATTTTGCTTTTCAGTAAAATACTCAGACCAAAGGCACTTAAGAGTTCAATACAAGGCTTCTTTTACACTCTCTTGATTCCTTTATCATATCAACTCCAGATCATCTTCACTCCACAATTTTCACTGCAGATTTTTTACCAAATCCTGGATGACATCCTAATGTTGTCATCATTACATGACTGATTAGTACCTTGACTAGGCTGAGGATCAGTCTCATGTAACGTATCAAAATCTGACACCTCAGATTCACCTGGCTTTATTCTGTAGTGTTTGCATAGAGTGACTAAATCATAGATCCGAACTGTCATATTCTTTAGTATAACGACAAGTAAAATAAACATTCAGTTGGAGAGCATCTAAGTAAAACAGATCTCTGGAGCCATTTGTATATATATAATTTTTGGACCTTAGACACCAAACTTACATAGGTACCTAACATACAGCCCAAACAGAAAGATGCTCTTTCCTAGAGAGCTAAAGTACCTGACCTAGGTTTCTGCATTGCAACACCTTGTGGTCTCTCAGTGGGTCTATACAGAGCAGGTTAGCTTTTCAGTTTAGCCTATAAGAGACCCTGAAGCTGGGCAGTAGGAATACCTGGACATTAACACAGTGCTGCTGGCCTGTATCAAAATATTCCAGGTGGCCAGTGCCTTCAGCAACCACCCTTAATCCTTATGCACCCCAGAGATCCAGCAGGCAAGCTAAGCTTTATGTGCTAGCTGCTAACAAGACATGCCTTGAACTTCAAACACAGCAGCTGTTTGCTTCTCTCCTCTCAGCCTCACCTCTCAGCTGTCTTCTGTCAAACAGCCTTGTCACTCTGTGTGCTTGAAGCCACAAAAGCAGTGCTGTCTTCTCGTCCTTCCACAGCACAGAAGGCAGAATCCTGACCCATCTTTAACAGCCTTGATGCTGAAGCCATAGGTATCTCTTTCACCTGCTCTTCCAGCTGGCTTGCTTCCAACGTACTCACATGACCCTCTGAGGACTGCAATTCCCAGAATATCTGTACTTACTGTACAGCAAAGGCAATGAAAGAACACTGCTTGACAACCACTCACTTTCCCCATGGAGCTGGCTACTCTCTTAACAACGCAGCACAGATGCAGAGGGATGCAGGGAACCAAGCTGCTCGCTCCTGCTGGCCCTGCACTCGGGTGAACTGCAAGACATCATGACTCAGCCCCAGACGGCTACCAAGAGCTCACAGATCACAGCTCCTGGCAGAGTGTGGGACATGAAGGGAATGACATAACAACAATGAAAACAAAACAATCGAGAACAGGAACCAAAGACTTTACAAGTTCAGAAAAAGCGTCAGATCCTCTGCTTTGTTCACAACCAAATGGGAGATAGCAACAGAGTGAGCAGTCACTACTTAATCTTCTGAAAGCTGAGATCCAAAGAAAAAAGGGATAGGGACATCTGCCAGAGAGGAGTTTTAAACCAACACAGGGACAAGAGTAATTTACAGAGACTACAATAAAATGAGAAGCTTCCAACCCACTTAAGGCAAGTAACTGCCAATTCATATTTTAAAGCTATAGAGAAACAACCTTTGAGGAAGACATGATTGATATGATTTTATTGTTTTATGTGTGCTCAAAAGAATAACAACACATTCTAAATCAACAGGACGATACCTGCACTAAGAATACATATAAATTACAATATAAATAAAAGCAACACTGAAATATTTTACGAGTTTTTCTACTCTTTTTCCTGGCTTCTACTTTATTAAAAGTCAAACCCAAGAAAAAATAGGGGAAAAAAAACAAACAAAAGAGCAAACCATTAAAAAAGAAAATCTTTGCAAAAATACTGAGTACAAAAACCACATTTGCAGAAATTCTGAAACCCAAAACTTAAAAATACTCCTCTAATACAACTGTCTTTAGAAAATAAAAACTTTGATAATAAGTGTTGCATTTTTGTTTCCTTTTATGACAGCTAATTAGAAGATTAACCCTTGCAAAGTATAATTATGCCCTGGCCCATCTTCAAAAGGATCTGAAGTCAAGTGTCTTGAACCCTACGCAGGTAAGCCTCATTCTTTGCAGCACTCAAGTGTAACAGACAATCAGTTGAGTTTTATTTACCATATCCCCAGGGGAAGGG